>VDFB02256132.1:55780494-55949539 GCA_007258455.2 Sequoia sempervirens | reverse complement strand
TTGATAGTGGAAGGGTATTCAATGATTGTAATTAATGCAATGATCAAGAAAAAAGTCCAAGTTGGTAATTGAAAAGGTATATAAAGGCGGCTCTAAATCTGAAACAATTCTTTGTATCTATCAAGTTTGCTCATTAAAAAAGGAATTTACACTGTGGAAAATTATTTGGCCAATGAAGGAGTGCAACAAGCACCAACTACAACAGTTTACATCACACTGTAAATACTTGGCGAAATCTGGAAAAAAAATCATTCATTTAAACCTCCCTAGGTATTGGGAGGGTTTTTGTGTCTATGGGATGTGTTTCTATAGGTTCTTTGTTTGGGTGATGGAGAAAAATTCAAGCTTTTATATCTTTGAAGCAGGTGGGAGGCGTTTATGTGTGATGTAATGAATGTTGGAGACAAGTATATGGTTAATGTAATTCTTTTTAGGTAGCAATGAAGGGTGATGTTGGCTTGATAAAGCTTACAGTAATTGGCAGGGATTTACTGAAGACATTTTTTGTTTTAGCTCATAAGAAAAATCTCAAAGCATATCTAGCCCATTTGATTCCATGCCATGTTGGTTACATATGAATGTAGGTGTAAGATCGTGGGGCATATGAGATAGAAAGTTTGCATTAGGAAAATGCTCAAGTAGAATAGATTATGCTTGGGCATTGCTGGGTAATTTTATGGCTTGAAGCCAGGTAGTGATTAGGTGTTTGATGGCTATATAATTTGGCTCAGAGCATCTTCTCTTCATCAGCATATGTGGTATTTGTAAGGAACTGGTGTGATCTCTAGTCTAGTTCCTTGCCTTGGTATGGAAAGCCAACTGCAGGTAGGTCACAACAGAGTCTTATTATCATAGGGTAGCATATTGGATTGACAGTTACAATGCATTTCTTTGCTTGCAGGGATCATTACATCACACATAAACAAAAAAAAAAGTAATTCCTTTTCTAATGAGCAAACTTGATAGAGACAAAGAATTGTTTAAGATTTAGAGCCGCCTCGATATACCTTTTCAATTACCAACTTGGACTTTATTTGGCCAATGAAGGAGTGCAACAAGCACCAACTACAATAGTATACATCACATTGTGAATACTTAGAAAAATTTGGAAAAAAAATCATTCATTTAAACCTCCCTAGGTATTGGGAGGGTTTTCGTGTCTATGGGATGTGTTTCTATATGTTCTTTGTTTGGGTGATGGAGTAGAATTCGAGCTTTTATATCTTTGAGGAAGGTGGGAGGCATTTATGTGTGATGTAATGATTGTTGGAGACAAGTATATGGTTAATGTAATTCTTTTTAGGTAGCAATGAAGGGTGATGCTGGCCTGATAAGGCTTATAGTATTTGGCAGGGATTTACTGAAGACATTTTTTTTTTTAGCTCATATGAACAATCTCAAAGGATATCTAGCCCATTTGATTGCATGCCATGTTGGTTACATATGAATGTAGGTGTAAGATCGTGGGGCATGTGAGATAGAAAGTTTGCATTAGGGCAGTGCTCAGGTAGAATAGATTATGCTTGGGCATTGCTGGGTAATTTTATGGCTTGAAGCCAGGTAGTGATTAGGTGTTTGATGGCTATATAATTTGGCTTAGAGCATCTTCTCTTCATCAGCATATGTGGTATCTGTAAGGAACTGGTGTGATCTCTAGTCTAGTTCCTTGCCTTGATATGGAAAGCCAACTACAGGTAGGTCACAACAGAGTCTTATTATCATAGGGTAGCATATTGGATTGATAGTTACAATGCATTTTTTTGCTTGCAGGGATCCAACCATGCTAGGGTGTCAATATTGTCTTGGGAAATCGGACATTGGTGGATGTTAACCACTCCAAAGTGGCTATCTGAGAGGCCTTCATCACACTTATCTAGCTCTTCACAATTTGGAAGTTGGTCCAGAGGTGTAAGCTATAGAAATAGAGGGTGTTGGCTCAATGTCTTCCCCCTCTTAGTAGTGGAATTCGTCAAGTTTTATAGATGAGCTACAAAATGAAATGTGGATCCTAAAAGCATACTATGAAGACATTGATTATTTTTGTGGGAACTTGGAGATTGGTAGTGATTACACTATTTCATTCCTCTATTCATCATTTGGACATCATTGAGAGATTTGCTATGGTGTTCAATTCCCAATGTTGGCTGGAAATCATAGGGGTTTGATGGGTAACAAAAAGGTATCATGGGTGGAGGAGGTTGTAGATAGTGGGCAAGTCCAGCATGGTGGAAAAAAGTGGTGGGGCGTGGTGTAGTGGTTTGTGCCTCTAATTTTATAACCATCCTTTCAGGTCTTTCTCTTAGCCTGTTTTGCTCTTTCCCATTTTGTAAGTGATCTAGGATTCAATTAGCTTGTGGGTGTGTTAGTGTATATTGGATATACGTAAGCTTTTGATAGTTGGTGGTAGCTTTTGGTAGCTGTTGGATATATCTTGTTACTACTTCGTTTGGACTATGGTAATATTTTCCTTATCAAGGGCAAGAACCCCTACAAAATCCACTAATCTATCTTTAAAAACCAAAGCATGATATGTTCTTAAAGGTACTAACCTTGGTGTAGTATCTGCAACCTTTTTCTCCCTCAATTACAAGCAATAACTTGAGTCTTGGACATAGTAGGGTCTCAATTACTTCATATTTTTCATAGTCTCCCCCATCTATAAGCAATTCTACTTCATCATCACTGACCCGCAGAAACAAAACACTTTAATAATAAATGTGCAAAAATGGCAGAGACAGGAAAATGGAGAAAAATTTCTATATGAAAAAAGTAAATAGTTGTAGCATTTCCTTTTTAATGTATCAAATCAATTTCTTTATTGAGATACCTTAGAAAAATTAAAATAACTAGTACCTTAATCACATCAACCTCATCCCAGATACTGAAGATGGTTTTCTGAGCTTCCACAGGAGATGACCATAATGGAAATCTCACATTAGGATCATATGATAAGAGAGCACCAACAACTTTTGCTATTTTCATGGCTGCAAAATGAGCTATTCTGTATGGCTCTGTAATCAAACTTATTGATCCATAACGAAAAATCCTAACCTGCATACAAAACCAATCTATGTAAGGAGAACCATTTCTGAGTGACAATTAATTACCTAAGGCTTCCGTCAACAGAAAAAGAATTCCAAAATAGCTCCAGTTTTCATAATAAGGGGAACCAATAGATTAGATTTAAGATATTTCCTACTAAGCACATACCTGTTGGATCAAATCTTTATCAAGATCAGCCTCATTCAAGAGCATTTCAGCACTAGGATTACAATAGAACATGAACTCGCGTTCATCATCACTACGCAATGTTACAAATGCAAGTGTCATTCGAGCATTACAAATTTCTACAGATAAATCCAAACTTATAGGCTAATTCTCCCAAATGAATCCATTTGCTACATGGAGGATGCAACACATCCATGTCTCCTCTGCATGCAGAACAGACAAACATCAACTACTCCTATCTCATAATGCCCAGAGCCTCTGAGGATCTGCAGACAAACATTGATTTCTACGCGCTCTCTTGCCTTGTAAATTCCCACAAAGCCTCTAACAATCTACAGGCCCATCTCAAACCCCAATCACAGAGCTCCAAAAAACCTTCAATCAATATTTGGCTTAAAAATATGCAAGTTAACTATGGAAATAGCAGATCAAAGACAAATTTTCAAATAATAGTGCATCCTCATTGGCTGTTCAACCATAGATTAATCACTGTTTAAGGATTGAAGCCTCCGCAATAGTTCCATGGTAGGAACTAACAAAGACTGTGGCCCACAATAGTAGAGTCACATACAATGAAATAAGTAGAGAAAAAACTATTGAAAAATAATTTTAATCAATCCATTAATGGAAAAAATGGCTGAATATTTGTCTTGTAGGATACTTGCAAGGAAGAAATTGAAGTCACAATTGTAAAACTGTAAAGTGAGCTTGATGAAGGAAATTTTTTGAGCCAAAAGTATGTAGAATTGTGTAGTGAATGTGAATATATGAAGGCGTAGCTACAAGATTATAATTATACACAACCCTGTGGAAGATGAAAGATTGTGTCTAACATCTCTCTCAAGAGCCTTGCAAACTCAAATGCATTTTATTAGCCATGAACAAACACATTTAAGAAATTTTTTCGAAGAACTTACTATTGAAATTGAATCTCTAAAGTTGAAATTAGAGAACTATAATCATAGACTTGATTGAATATAAAATCAGAGGAACTCATTTAGATCTATGTCAGCAAGCATGGAGGAAGTTTATCTTCAAAAAATTGGTTCAAGGAAACAAGAAGTCCACAAGCTTCAAAATAAGTTGGGTATGTGGGCTATTCATGACAATTGAGTTTCCACTAGTGATATACTTGATTCAGCAATAGGGGAGAGGCAGTTACTCATATCTTTGGTTATAGAGAAACAAGAAGTCCTTCAACTTAATCAACAAAATCAGCTGTACAACATATTATTAAACTCTTGAACTGTTATAAAGAATAGAACATTTTGAATAAAAACATTATACTGGACATATTCATAGGAAATAAATAAAATATTATTCTAAGAACATCTTAAAAACAGGGTAAAATTTGATGACATACCTCAAGGCCTGAATATTTTCTAGAACAACCATCAAAGCAACAAGTCTTCCAAGAAAGCAAATTAGACATTTCACTTCTACTCTTCCACTACACATAAATTCCATGTAAAATAAGCCTTAGGAAAAATATGTTGTAAATTATTCTACTATTAAATATTAATCACCCCACATTCAATAACGTTACCAACTATTTAGCTGCATGAAATTGACTTGAAAGACCATAGGAGGAGGCTTTAGAGCACAATCTAATAGGGCCTAATTTAACTTCCACACTTGAGCATTCTCTTTAGTGGGAGCATTAAAAAACAAGTGTTATACAAATTCCTTGAGAAGAAAAAAGAATCAAGAAATTCGGAAGATCTCTAATCTGATGCTCTCAATCCTTGACTCTTTCAATTCAATATGATGAGCAGAAGAAGATTGCCCCTACTATCTCAATCTCATGGAATGTTATGATTGCAGGATATGCACAAAATGGGTTTGCTATGATCCTGACAATGTCTATAGATCCTAATGTGCAGTAGCACTCTTGACTTTTAAAAATACTTTTTCCTAACTTTACAATAGACTAATGGAAACACTAAAAGGACACATACCAAGGCCCATACAAACCAGTAAACTGTAAATATGTCATTATGTTGATTTCATATTGGGAAAAAGAGGAAGATGAACAAATACAAAGCCATTGACGAAAAAATTTATGAGAACTTGGCATTTGTAGTGTGAACGGGACAAGAGAAGTATATATAATCAAGTTTTCCTTCATATATCACAATGCAAGCATCTCAAATTCAAGTTCCTGCAAGATGACAGTCAAGCTTGAGAGCTAGAAGCTATCTAGATATATTAGATTAGTAAAATACACTAGAACATTGAATGAGAATATGGGTACAGGAATGTCAGCGCAGATGTGGTGAAATTTGGCAGGCACCTCTAGTGCTGAACGCTAATGTTTTCTAATTTCCAAATGTAAGAGGTAACTTGCATCGATTGGCCACACTATTTACCCAGCACCAACCATAAAGCATTATTTCATGTTGGAAAACAAACCTATTATGTTATGCAAAACAAAAGCGTGGTGAGTATGAGCGAAAGATGGGGATGATTAAATAATTGTTCAAGCATTTCAAAAAGTGTTGCAAAATGAATAAATATGAAAAACAAACCCTATTTTGTTCAACCTACAGAATAAACTAGCCTTTTTATTACAAACATCTCCATTTGATAAGAAACATACTAATCTGCATTCAAAAGTTAATGACATACCTCAAGGCCTGAATATTTTCTAGAACAACCATCAAAGCAGCAAGTCTTCTAGGAAAAATGTGCTGTATATTCTTCTACTATTAAATATTAATCACCCCACATTCAATAACTTTACCAACTATTTGGCTGCATTAAATTGACTTGAAAGACCATAGGAGAAGGCTTCAGAGCACAATCTGAGAGGTCTTAATTTAACTTCCCCGCTTGAGCATTCTCTTTAGTGGGAGCATTAAAAAATAAGTGTTAGAAAAATTATTTGAGAAGAAAAAAGAATCAAGAAAGTCGGAAGAAATTTAATGCTTTCAATCCTTGACTCTTTCAATTCAATGTGATGAGCAAAAATTTCCTCCTCCCTCTACCATGAGCAGAAGAAGATTTCCCCTGCTATCTGCAATGTCTTCAAATGGGTTCTTTGGAGAATAAGGAGAATCAATCTTTATTGATAGGGATCTCCACAATATGATAATTTCCACCCACACTCAACAGTATCAGAGCCTGCATCAACACCCATCTTAACAAAATTAGATCTCAACTCTACAAAAAGCTACTGCAAATGAAGCTCTTGGGTGTTATCACCAACAAATTCCAAAGAAAGGAAATGCAGATTAATTTGTAAAAAATGAGAACATGAAAGGAATGGATAATGTATTTGAAGAGAATTGTATCCTACCGTTATGACTTCCTACCATTGCTTTCTTCTGCTTTTTTCTTAAATACATGTTGTGATGCTTTCAAGCGCATTGTCATTGCATTCTAATTTGAATTTTAAATTTAGTTTTGGATTATTTTAGGGGAGTATAATTATATATCAATAAATGTTGTATTTTTTGAAAAATCGGATTCATTTTATTTATTTATTATTTTTTAATTTATTTATTCTTTTATATATTTCATCATGTCTTATTTGTATTTATCTATATTTTTAGACATTTTCCATTTATTATGTCTATTATTGTCTACCATGTTCAAATATTCATGCTCCACATTAACATGGCTATTCTCTTATTTTAAGAAATCCAACAATGTGAGATTAATCTTGTATCACAGAAATTCAACCTCTAAAAATTTAAATTTAAAATCAATGGACTTTCATCTATTAGAAAACCTTTCCTCCAAAAGCACTCATACACTCAATGTATTATCTCATAAAATAAAGATTACTGTAAACTTGTAGAATCTCTATGCAAGGCTTTTGAAATATCAAGCTCCCCAATTCCACTCTATGTAACGATGCATTTTAATCCATGCTTCATCTCCATACATATCAAACTTACAAGAGATACTCAACTTTAGCAAGCAAGACAAAGGTAATGATAGCCAACAACTACTTATGTGCTTGATTTTATAGAAATAAAGTTAAAAAAAACTACCATGTTATCATATCCCATGAAGTGAAAGAATATCAAATGGTTATAGGGGAAGTAATGGGATGAGTATGGGTGTGATACTAGTAAAATTAAGATAATGTTATTACACAATAGAAGTTGCTAATGACAAATTAAAGAGAAGCATGGAAACCATGAAAAAAATGAACAAAAAGGAACACGAAATTACCATCCATCAATGCATTCAATCACACATATGGGCATGATGGTGTTGTGTCTAGATAGTTCCTACAATGCCATTAAAGTGATATGGCATTCTAGTCCCTTTATCCTCCAAAATTTCATGTCACATGAAAAAAAGAAAATGGTGCTAGGAGTCTATAAACCCCTGTGACCCCTTTGCCTCTAGGAAAAAAGTGTGAAAGAAGGGAAGAAAAAGTATGTGGGATAGGAAAGGAAGATATTGGTGTGAGGAAAAGAGAATGGAGAGGGAAAATGTGATCTCATGGAATGCATAGATTGTAGGATATAAATGAAGTGAATTAGTTGAAAAGGATTTAAAAGCTTTTTTATAAGAAAACATGGAAATAATGGTTCATGAAGGATGAATGACTTGTGACCCACCATAAAGTTGTGATTTTAGGTAGTTTAAGTTAGGTGCTACCATGAGAGTGTGAGCAACAAATATTAATAGGAGGATAATAGAGTAGGGGGGCATCTAAAAGTTGGGTGAGATAGATTCGGGGCACCATTGGAAACATTGTGTGATAGATAGAGGTGATTTAAGGGGGGATGACATGTAGAGAAAATATAAGAACAATATTAACACAAAAGGAAAATGCAAAAGAACTTGACATAGGAATAAGATGTGAAGGGTTGGAAGGAAAAGGGTTTGATGAAGGATATATGCATGATCTTCTCATAATAGATTTGTTGCAAAAGGCTTTAGAATATCTCAAGCAAATGAAATTGGTAGGAAAATTCCCCAGACATAGCCCACATCCTCCATGCATAAGATAAAATGGGAGATTTAGGAGAAGAAATAGATGTATACTAAAGCATAAAGGAGGGAAATTTTTTTAGATATTAGAGTTGCAACTACCTTGGTAGATGTGAAAGATGAATCAGTAATATGGATTTCATGGAGCATAGTGAACAACGAAACAAGTACTTAGTTTTTTTATTAATTATATATTTTTTTTACATAAGGATGGTTTTCTTAGAGTCAAAATATTTTCGAGATTAAACCTATCCCAATGTATCATGGGAAAAACACTACAAAATTTCTTATAGGCTATCTTTCCTTTTTTATTCAACCCATCTAGAAATTTAGGTATTACATAAGGTTACACTTAGTGGAATTGACAAAGAATATGATTATGTTGCTTAATAAGACATGAAAATAAGTTTCCAATTGAAGGCTAATGTCATTATGTATGATTATGAATATAGTAATATTGGTATTTATTTAACTACTCTAAAATTGCAAAAGAAGATTATTGATATGCACTAGGTTTAACTTAAGTGCATTGTTTAAGGTATGGAGCTTATTATAAGAAATTTCATAATTTAGAGATGAGGGTGTTCCTCAAATCTTATAGTCCAATTAAGATTAAAAAGAAAATCCTTTATTTTGACATAGATTAGGTTTGACAACCACTTTTTCCTGGGCATTTCTTTCAATTAAGTTAGTGTTCTAAAATTGACTCTCAAAATCTACAATGGCCTTAGAAAATACTATCGTGTGTTTAGTATTTATTATAAAAGATAAGAATGCCTCCTTATAATTGAATAATACACTATATCTTAGGTGATACATTTATCTTGAAAAAAAAACTAAAGACTATGACAAAGGTTCTTACCATACTTATTAACAATAGTTATAAGATAATGACATAATGTATGAGTTTTTATTTAACATGTCCAAGTAGAAGATTAGTGGTTGAGTTTTAAATATGAATTATCATATAATACTTAGTGATCATATCAAAGAACATGTTATGATATGGTTGTTTTCCTAGCATGATAGTATTTGCAATTACAAGAAGTATATTTGAGTGAATCTCAAATTGAACCTTCATGGTACAATTTACATCCAACATCTAGGTACTATTATATATATAAGGTTTGTTATCCTATAATGGTATGAGTATTCATGCATCTATGGAAATTAATAAAATTTCCTTGCTACTTGGAGGTTTTACACATAGTCATCTTCTATGTAAGAAAGATGTTTTGAATTTTTAACTTATGCTATTTGTATTTTGTTTTTGTTGACTATCCATGGTAGGTTAGGAATTTTAGAGGGGCACACCTTGTTAATATAAGAGTAAATTTGGATTGCATTTTAAGAAAAATGAAAAAAAAGGGTTTAAGAATGACATTATTATTATTATTATTGAGTATATGATGATTTGAAGGATATGATATTGTCCAAATATCTCTAATATGACTCAAATGTTGATTATGTTTAGAGAAAGTTTGTAATTATTGCTAGTAAAGGGATAAGGACAATTATTAATTTTAAACAATTTTAGTAATATGTGGTTAATTAATAGAGTGAAAAAAGTACCAAGGTTTGAATACTATACTGAAAAATCAATTCTAGACTCACTATGTAATTAAATCAGTCTAAGAGGTGACTGTTCATTTCCTTTGTAGTCAAAACTCCAATAGGATAGAATGCTCTTGAGTTTCATCACTAGCCTTAGAGATTACAAGGATAAATCCTAACAAAAATATCTAGTAGAGACTAAAGTAACATGGACCTAATTTCTTTGTGGTTTTCCATTTTTTTGTATGAGTAAATAGGATAACAACTCCTACCTACTATGGTTTTTGTAAAGGTAATTTGTCATTTGTGATCAATGTGGCCATTGACCCAATTAGACTTTTGGGTATTTGCATAATTTTTGCATTATGAGAAATAAAGGTGGTGAGCTCTAATTAGAGAACTTGATGTTCTTAGATGGAAGTGTTATAATTTAGGCTTACTAAATTAGGAATTGTGTTAGAATTCCTTATTTATCATTAAGAACTATTAACTATTGCAAATATTTTAAAGGAACCCTTTTTGGTGTTTATAATTAATGAAACCATGATTATGAGGAAACTTGAGCATAGGCATCCCTTCAGAGACCATGTAAGAATTGTGTGTTACTTCGATCTCGTTTGTAAGTGGGTACAAAGGTAGTCCTTGGAAGAAGGATGTCATTGTGATCTCAAGTCTGTAGGAGGGTTTATGGGAGAATAACTCTAAGGTTTGGGGTTGTTTCTAATTCGTTTGACCTTCTCTCTTAATATGCTTCAATTTGAGGCTGAAATGGGTATTAAATGTTTTTTTTTGAGTTATGAAAACCTAATAACTTGTATTTAATACATAATATACTTCTATATATTAAGCACAATGAAGAAAGAGATTGATTACGTTTTAGTCAAGATTTGATTATATGTGCATGTTGGGTAAAGGCCATCTTGTGTTGGTTCTATGTAAATCTTATGTGTTTGTGAAATATAACTTTGTATCTAGAGGTCTCTATGTATAGACCCATGGTGATGCAATGCTAGAGGAAGAAAATTCACTTTCTCAATCTCATTTTGACTAAACTCAATCTTTAGCAAACAATCCTTGTGCGTTTTCTCATCTTTTACTTATTCACTCCATAAGGCTCATAAGACATCAAAATCACACAATAATTAGAGTCCCAATCTTGTATCAAACCACAACCACCTTGGAAAACATAAATATAGAAGATTAAACCAAATAAACCACAAACTAATGGTTACTTTTCTCAAACTGCATGCTAATGCACAACCATGACACTCCTTGCTCACAAACACCAACTATGGATTTCAAGGCTGCAACAACCAATTTGAGGCTAGAGTTAAATTCATTAAGGTTAACTCAACACTCTTAAATTCATTCAAAGCCTCAAGAACTTAGATTCATGGATTTGGTGTACAAACCTTCATTGACTGTCCAATTCCTTGTAGCACTCCTTTTAAGACTGTCAAACAAGAACTTTTGCTGAAAAACTTATCTCAAAACTATAACAAGCTTCTTAGATACCTTTCAATAGGTTTTAAATCATCTCAAAAATACAACATATGTTGCATTGAAAATAAATGTTAAAATAAGGATTGTATCACTGCAAATCAAGCCAATTAGGCTTTATACAAACATGGCTTATTGGATCTGCAAGTTCCAATATCAAATTCATTCAACCAAACCTCAGAAAATATGTAATTGTGGCTACTCATGCTTACTAAAATTCCACAAAACAATTTTCAAAATTATTTTGCAAAACCCTAGGTGCTAACCTCCTCAACCCTATTTTACCAGTCTTTTCCACAGTTTACAGACTTTAAGGCTTGTAGATTCTTCCCAAGATCACAACCAAAACCTCTACAACTTAGGATTCTATTAGAATATATCCAAAAATTATTCTACACCAATTCATCGAAAATGCCAACAATTAAAATAAGAGTAACAACATTTTCTTTGCTATTGTTTACCCTAACAGAGGGTTTTAACAGTTTTGAGAAAAAATACACATAACTTACTCAAAAATTGATCAATTTGCATGAAACAAAAAGGATTAGGAAGGTGATTGGGAAATCTATAACTGACAACCAATTTGGAACCATTTCTTGCCTGTACAGGTTTGTACACAACTGAAACATAGAAGTTTTCTAAAGAAATATGCAAGAAACAATGATTTTATTCATTCAGACCCTTCTCTCC
Organism: Sequoia sempervirens; assembly: GCA_007258455.2. Lineage (NCBI taxonomy): Eukaryota > Viridiplantae > Streptophyta > Pinopsida > Cupressales > Cupressaceae > Sequoia > Sequoia sempervirens. Next base: position 55,937,614 of record VDFB02256132.1, on the reverse strand, counting down.
AATCACCCACAAACTTCTAAACGTACAATGGCCTCTTTAAATGCATTTCCAACTGAATCTCCACCTTCTAACTGCTTCTAAATGACCTAAAAGCCTAAATGACCCTTCAACTTCCTAATGTTGCTTTTTGGCAACTTTACAATTTTGCATATTTTGTGACAACCTTTTACATATTTTGGAAAACTTTACATTTTGACACAAATTTAGCCTTGAAACCTCTAAATGACTCAAATATATGGAAAAATGGTCCAAATGACCTTGATACATTGTAAATCAACATGATCTTAATCAACCTTCATAATGGAAACATGATGTTGATAAGATGCTCCTGCATCACATGGCTTTATTGATTGTGATATATTTATCTAGCTCACCTAATCATTATTATACATCATGTTATGTATGACCCACCCAAGTGTGAACTTCTAAGGTGTTTGATTAGTGACAAGCAATCATTAGACCATGCTAATGATTGATGTCTACCTTATACTTTTATGGATTAGTTGAAATTCACTTGGTTCACACATGAATACTTGTGATGTGTGTATGAGCCAATCATGGTTGTACTAGTGTGATATACATATGATCTAATCACCATTGTATATATGATGTGTGTATGAGCTAGTCATTTTTATAATGTGATGTTCATACGAGCTAGTCTCTTGGCGTATATGTGATGTGTGCTAAATATAGTCATTGTGTGTGTGATCTTTGGAATTATGGTATGATATAACCCCTATTTGTTTTTGTATGTTTATACATTAAGGATTAGTAATTTTTGGTATGAAACCAATAGTTGATGGAAATATTATTACCATTATATTATAATTTACAAAGTTCATAGCTTATGCTTAATGCATAGTCATGGTTTAGAGGTGAGACTAGATATCTCATACAAGAGGAGAGAATGGACTTCCTCTAATATTGTTGGGTGAACTATGAAGCCTCTAATTTACCACAAGGGGATATGTAGGTAGGGTCAACACGAACCTTGAGGTTTAGGCCTAGGTCTAGGGATTCCACTAATTATAGGAGCTTAGCACTTTTGAGTATAAGCATATAATTGGTGATGTTTATTTTCCATCACCATGCTGAATGAAGAAATTTTGAAATAAGCACTTCCATTTTAGATCATAGATGCTTGGTTGATTAAGCTGTTAGTTTATGTGAAATGAAAAAATATTGCATGGTCAAGGGGCAAAAATTGTACAATTGTATTACAAAAAATGTGTGCCTAATACTATAAACTTACAAATTTGTGTCCCCTCACTTTTGGTGTTAAGTTTTTCCTTTTGGTACTAAATTTTTTCATTATTAAATATTTATCCCACTAATACATACAACATAGAAAGTTTCCCAAAGAATTTATAACCCATATGATATGTATGCATCCCTAGATTCCTTACATGCACCACAAATCAATATTAATTTTATATTGCAAACATTATGCAAGGATTAAAATAAACATTTTCCAATGAAATTAACTTGCAAAGAATATAAGGACAAAATATACACTCTAATATAATTTATTTTCTATTGTATGGTGAATCAAATTTGTAAGCCTTCATCCTTACAAATGTTCCCTCTTAAATTATAGTTCTATGCACATCATTTTATTGTATTTGATTTCTTAAAATAAAATTTGATATTATGAAATTTGACCCTTATTTATTCCATTGGACACTTGTGTTGTCTCATTTAATTAGCCTCGATTAAGTTAGGGGAAGTGTAACTAATTTTCACAAACTTAGTACTTATTATATATATAATTTGGGGAAAATTACATACTTATGACCAATAATTTGAGTCTTCAATTATAATGTCTTTAACACAACATTAATTCTATAAGTGGTATATTATTACATGAATTTATTTCATAGCATCACTTTTTTCTTGATCCATTTATCAAGTTCATTAATTGAAATTGGTCTCAATCCTAATCTTCCCTATCCATCATGGTAGATCAATTTGTAGATGTAGAATTTACTAGGGTCATTTATATAGTTATGGATTTGAACCTCAATTTTTTTATAATCTAAATTAAAATTCACACCTTTTTTACCACAAGCAATTGTGAGGTGACCTAACACACCTTTTATATTAATTTATGTGTTATTTTTTTATATTTAAAGATATTTAATCAATCATTTGAACCATACAATATCTCTTAGGAATCTATAGATAAAGGAATGATCAAAGAACATTCAAGGAAATATAGTACCATTATCACATCATATATTAGCATACATCATCCTAGGCTCATTATCACACTTTCTTTTTATCCACAATCATTTTCCTTTCGTTGTTTAATTGGTCTATCTAATGGTTAGACTAAAGAGAACATGATTGTCATGATTCAACATATTTAGGGAAAAGGTGTTTGTAAATACCATAGTTCCTTATTGAGACTTTGAAAACATCAAATAATCAAGTTAAACCATTATCAACCAGCCTAAACTTAGCCCTGACTTTGACCCCTAGCTTTATCCTATAACCCTAACCTTAACCCAAACCTAACCCTAATTGAATATTAATCCTAAAATAATTCTAAACCTAACCCTACCAAAATTGAATAATAACCCTAATCCTAATCTAACCTTAACCCTGACCATAATTGAACTATAACCCTGACCCTACTTGAACCCTAATTGAACTCTAACTCTAAATAAATTGCAACACCAATAGTAATTGAACACTAACATTAATTGAAACTTAACCCTGATTCTAATTATAAGTATAACCCTAATTACACTCATAATTCTAATTCTAACCCTATTCATAATCCAAATTCTAACACAAATTCTAATTCTAATGGGAATTTTAGTTCTAACTATAACCTTAATTGAACCTTAACCCTAATTGAATAAGCTAAGCTAAGCTAAGCTAAGCTAAGCTAAGCTAAGCTAACCTTAGCGCTAACCACACCCCTAATTGAACCCTAACTCTAACCCTAAACCCTAACATACACTAATCCTAACCTTGACCCCAAGATTTATCCTATAACCCTAACCTTAACCCTAACCCTAATTAAACTCATTGAATCCTAACCCTAACTTAACCTTAATCCTACCCCTAGTTCAACCCTAATTGAACCCAAAACATATCATTACCCTAACCCTAGTTGAACACTTGCTCTAACCCTAACCCTAGTTGAACACTAACTCTAACCCTAACCTTAATGCCAACATAAACCTTAACCTTAAACCCATATTTGAACCCTAACCCTAATTGAACCATAACCTTAATTAAACCCTAAACCTGATTGAGCCCTTACCATAGTTCTCTAACCGTAACCCTAAACTTAACCTTAAACCTAATTGTGACCTCAAGATTTATCTTAGAATCCTAACCTTGATTAAACCATATCCCTAATTGAATCCTAACCCTAACCCTAATTGAACTATAACCCTAGCCTTAATTGAATCTAGCCCTCACCTAATGCACACCCTAATTGAATTGTAACCTTAAATGAATCATTTAACCAAAACCCTAATTGAATCCTAAGCCTAGTTCCCTCATTATAACCCTAACCTTTATCCTAATTCTAACCCTAATCCCTAGCTAAATTCTAATTCTAACTCAAACCAAAATTCTAACCCTATTTTTTATGATACAAAAATTTGTGTGGCTACAATACATATGACTTGCAATAATCTATTATTTCAAACTATTACCCAACTTGCTCCTAAATTGTTATTTGATAAATATTTTATCGACTAACCAACAAGTACAATTGCTATAATACTAGATAGACAAGTACTCCCCACTATGTGAAACTTGTTTACTTTACAGAATGGTAAATAGTTTTATTCATTTGAAAAAATAATATTTTAAAATTGATTATTACTTATTGAGTTTCAAATTTCATTTTTTATAAATAAATAAAATAGTTATTTTGTATGGATAATATTTTAAACCGATGCAACCAAAGAAACATTCAACAAAATTGAACTATTATTGATTAATAAGATCCAAAATGTTGAAATTTATTTTCAAATTAAATACTTCTATTATTCATCCCCGTTGCTACAATGAAAGAAAATCCTTTAATTCTAAAAACTGAAGAAAAAAATACCAAAAATTACCATTTTTTGATAGTTTTTGACATTTGTTCTATTTTGTCGTTTTTGGTAATTCGCATACATATACCTTTGAGCTTAGATTTTTCCTAAAAAAATTTTAATGCTAAGTTAAGACAAATTTTCAACTTACAATTCAAATTGGAAACATGAGTTCCAAGTTACTAAAGACAACTTTCTAAAAGCACGAAAAAATAATAAAAGCTAATTTTGAGGGCCTAGATGAAAGATTTTGGCCTAAAAAATGTGTCTAAATCAAACCTGGAAACACATTACTAGCTTATTCTTGGTTTAGTCCCAAATCCTAAGACCTAAGAATGAATGATTAGGTTGTATTTGGGTTAGTTTTAAATTGTAAAAACTGTTGACTATGTGTTTTCTCTTTTTTGGTGTTGTAGAAATAATATTATTAGTTTTATCTTACTCTTCTTTTAACATTCAATAGTAAATAATGGTATTAGTTTAATTGAATGTATCTTCAAATGACTAAAAATATAATTATCTTCAAACTTGAAAATTGAGTTTATGTAGTCTGTTTCAATTGCTTTCAACATGAAATTTGACATTATGTAGTATAGTTTTAGTGATTTAGGCCTAGAAATCACTAGCCTATTTTATGTGTTTTGAAATTGGCATTTTGTAGCTTGATTGTGTGCTTTGGGCACAAAAATTGATAATTTGTTAAGCCTTTCCTCTTAGAGAGGAAAAGACAGTCCACCATACATTTGTAGTAGCCCATCTTTCATCTTCTGTAGTCTGTTATACATCTCTCCTACTCTAGATAGGAAAAGACCCTCTCTCAAATGTTGTTGGGAGCCCAACATCCATCTTTTGCAGCCTATGTTAGATATATTTTCCTTCAATTATCCATTCTCATCAATGTATTCTTTTACCTTGTTTTCCAATTCACTCTTATTTCATTAAAGTGCACAATTCTTCACGTTTCTTAATCAAAATTCTTGTTTCAATTTGTCTTCCAAATTAGTTTTTTCATGTCTTAGCTTAGTGCACATTTCTTCATGTCCATGGTTGAATACTCATTAAGCTCATTTGGAAGCCCTACTTATCTTCAATCATCTTTGCATTCAATTTATTGGTAGTGCATTCCATATTTTATTCTTCCATAATTCTCTTTTCCTTCTTTTAGTCTCCCTAGAACATTTCATTTTTCATTACTTTTTTATTCAAATCTGGAAGCTCTTCTTCAAGTCTTTCTTTTTCAACAAATATATTTTTGAAGATTGTCTTGTTCCATTCCTATAATTTCCTTTTGATGTACTTTAGTTTATTTGTGAAAATGAAGCTTTTTGTCCTTACACATTTTGGTGCTTAGTTCCACCAACGTTCAATTAGATCTACCAGTTCATCCTTTCTAAACCACATCTTTTCCACTTTGAAGTAACTTCTTTGATAGTTTTTTCTAATGTAATTGTGATTTTGATTGGAAGATGATCTGAGCCAACTAGAGGAAGAATAGTTTCTTCCAACTTGTAGTTTATTTCCAACCAGTTATGTGAAAATATAAATTTGTCCAATTTTTCTCTTATACAACACATTTCATCCCTCCTATTTGACCATGTATATAATCCATTATTTGGTTGAGCATCTATGAGGTTGTTGGTAGTTAAGAATTATCCAAATTTATTCATTTATGATGAGACTTTTCCATTTCCTCCAAATTTCTCCTCTTTCCTAAGTACAATATTAAAATCACCACCCAATATTATTAAACAACTTCCTACCTTGGATAATTTCTAGCTTAGTGTAACCCACAATTTTTCCTTGTCTTGATTTCTTGTTGGGCCATATATATTAAAGAGGATGAATTTGAGGTTGCACTTGAGGCTTGAGGCTTCACACATCATCCAATTTGCTTCTTTTTCAATGATATCATTGTTACTTTGGTACTTCACCATATAATTCCCATTCCACCTATTGTACCAAACAATTTTGAGAATGATTCCTCCCATCCTCTGAGAAAGAAGATTTGGCTGTCTACTTCTTCTATCTTAGTTTCTTGCAATAGTATCATATCAGCCTTTGCTCTTTCTATTTGGCACTTAATTAAGCACCTTTTATTAGGGGTGTTTAAGCCCCTAATGTTCCATGTTGTTATGTTCATGGCTCCTTGTTGAGGGAGTGCTCTCCTCCTTTTGTTCCTTGTAAGGATTTTTTTATGCTTTTGATGCCCTTCTCCTGAGAAAATTCTTCTCGCCTTTGCTTATTTGATTTTTGACCTTTCTTTTTGTTTTCTTTTTTAACTTGTTCTAGCATTATAGTTGTTGACTAGGCAATATTTCTTGTATATATTATGTCTAACTCATTACACTCCTATTCATTGTCACTTTCAAAGATACATTCTTGGTTATCTTCTTAATTCTTCTTAAGGTTAGGTACAAAGTTTTCTTCTTTCCTTGCTTCATTCTCTTGCTCAGGGTCACTCTTCCTTTTTCTCATTGCTTTATGATCTTTCAGAATGATCAACATTCTCTCTTGCTTTTTAGGGCTTTCTGTTTTAATAGTTCCCTCCTCCCTTTTACTGGTGTCATTTATCCTCCATTCCTTTTGTCTTATTGGGTTATTTGCATTATTTTGTCATATGATTTCTTGAACCAAATTTCAAACAATAAAATTTTTGCTCCTCCACTTCAACTATCTACCTCCAAATCTCTATTTTAGACTTTAGCTTTATTTCTTTAAGAATTTGTTTTATCGCTGCTATTTGCATCCTTGTATACAAATATGAGTTACTCTTGAGCAAAGGGATGCCAATTTTTATTAGTGTTCCCAAAGATCTTTTGAATCTTTCTAAACAATCATCTGACTAGTATTCTAATGAAATGTTGTATAGAAATTAGGGATGGCTGACCCAACCAAATTAGGGACATTACAGTCCTTCCATCCCAGAGATTGCTTGTTCTCAAGCAATCCATACTTGCATACCAAAAATAAATGCTAGGAACCCATATCAACCTTATAATTATTGTTCTACCACTTCGTTGCACAACTTTGATGTAAAAATATCTCTTCCAAACTCCATCTTCAATCTTGTCAAACTTGGAATAAGGGAGTGTGAATGTTTCTTAGCCCACCTCCATGTAATTGAAGTGCATAATCATGGGGCTTTCTAAAATGTGTGTTGTTGTTCAACTCAAATTATATATATATAATTATTCTTAAAAAATAATATAAAAATATAGTTATTTTCCTCATTCAAATTTTCTATTTGAAAACTAATTTTTTTCTTAATAAAAATACAATACATAGCCAAAAAATCGACAAGCTTGATTCTTGATTCTTTTACTCTAGGGATATAAAACTAAATAAATAAAACATCAATTATTCTACTCTAAAACTAACAAGCTATTCTAATTGAAATAACTAAAATAAATAATCTTCATACTAAGTAATCAATGATCTTAGATAGAGACTATGGTGTTGTGGACATAATGTTATGATAGACCTAGCTTTCTCTTTTCTTTCTATATTCTCTAATAGAAGTGTATATGCTAGGTATAAAATAAAAATAATAATATAAAGAGCACCAAAGACAAAATAAAATACTATTATGAAATTTGAAGTTATTAATAACTAAACAAAAACTAGAGACGTTATATAGTAATGGTAAATGAAAATTGTTGACAACTTTAACAAAGATAGTATTTATCTCATGCAACAACCAAGATAATGAAATAACAAAATTTCATCTATTAATGATCTCAAATCTACAGATGGTTTTGGACCAATATTCTATACAAGAACATTACTAAAATGAAAGACATGGTGTGTAGCATTAATATTCATGAATCTTTTTGAATTAAATTCATACAACATTGAGAAATAGTTTGAAATCCACATTGTGTAAAATTTCAAAAATCTTTGCAAAAAGGATTAAAAAACACCTCATCAGGATAATATTTTTTTTTGATGAATAGATAGCTATCTATATTAATTCAAATATAAAGATACATATTCACAAAAAAAGGATGGGTGGTAAAAAGGCACACCTCGAGAGTCAAATGGGCAGTGCCCAGAAAGACCAACAAATCACATGGGCAAAGCACAAAAGTCCAAATTTAAAATGTAGCTATTTATTTTGGATCGAACAGATCCAACTAGACCATTTTTAAGAAGATCTATAATTCATTTTATTTTCCTCATTCCAAAGAATGCCCTAGAAAACATAAGGATGGTTTTTAACCAATTTTCTATATAAGATCATTACTAAAACAATAGATAGGTTATGTATGGTGACTATTGATGAATCATCAAAATTAGATTCATATAACTTAAGACATAGTCCAAAATACCTATTTTATAAATTTTTCAGTATTGTTGGAAAATGGATTAAAAACCTCACCAAGGTAATATTTTGTCTCAAAATACATATGATTGTCGACAATAACGAATAACTAGTAAATTTCAATGTTGAACTCAATTTGAACACCCAACTGAAAAATGTATTATAAATAATGTTTATGGGTAAGACAATCCCTATTTTATACGTGGCTCTAAGCAATTAGCTAGATGGCAAGGTATTTGTTTTGACACATTTTGCAATTTCATTTTTATTTTGAACAACTATGGAGGGACAAAATAAACTTGATTTTGTACCAAAGGAAAGAAATGAGTTGAGGTAGAAACATGAGGACTTGTGCACTAGCTACAACAATCACAAAAAATGATTGGAAAATATAGAATGGTGATGCTATGGGGTGTGTACACCAATCTATGACACAAAAAAGGTGCCACATTGTAAAAAATCATGAAAGAGGCCTTTTTGTCAATGCCAAATTTAGAGAGTGCCAAATTTGGAACTCGCCAAATATAAAAGTAGATTAAAAAAAATAGCAAAATACCTCATTTTCTGATGAGGTCACGACTTGGTTTGACATTTTTCACCATTGCAACTTGCACTCACCAAAAGTTCTTCATTTTTTGCACTCCTAGCTCGTGATTCTTTGTGAGGATGGCACCAAGATGTCATAGAGGTGCAAAAGGTATGTATTTATGTTGTTTTAGTTTCAAATTTGATTTAAATTGTAAATCAAAATTGGTTTTCTGATTAAACTTTGTTTTAATTTTTAGGAAATCAATCTCCACCTTCAAATATTGATAATTCACAATCACCTCCTCATGAAAACCCTCCCAAACAAGAGGAACATCAAACCCCTTCCTCAATTCCTCGACATCCTATAGTAACTCAAGAAAATATTTCAAATCAAATTGAAAACAACAAAAGAGAGATTGCACAATTGATTGCAAAATTCAATGAACATGTTGCAACCCACCCTTATAGGAGACACATTGTTGAATCGCTAAAGTCAATTGTATCTCATGTAGGAGCAATGAGTGAACAAATTATTTTTTGGTCGAATAAGAGGGAGGAATTAAAATGATTTTATGCAAGTGGACTTTCCTATGCACAAGTGAAGAAATAAAAAATTACAAAAGCCAACTTGTGTGCCCTTTTTGTAGACCCAAGAACCAATGCACCTTTATCACATGCATGCAGGAGATTCCCCATCCATTGGTGCCACCATGAATTAAGTAAAAATAAGTTTTGGGAGCAATGGTGGATGGTTTTTGAACAACCTCCATGCAATAACGTCTATGAGGTACCATAGTATTTTTTGAGGAAACTCTATTGTGAATTTGTCCTCAATAAGGCACCAAATTATTTTGACTATTTAGACTTTCAGGGCAGAGGTGGTGGCTCCACACATGATAGACCGGGTGCATGACGTAATCCGCAGTTGGCACCAAGACCCTTGGGCAAACCCGTTGTGGAGCATGTCACCATTTCTTTCGTTGTGAAGGACAACATCGAGGTAGACATGCTGGACTCCATTAGCTCGCTCACTCAGAGCATTGTACAGTGTACGAGGCCTCTAGTAGAGCCTGATGTGGGTGAGACTTCTAGGCCCAGAGTTCTAGTTCACCAATGTCACTCTTGCGGTGTTGTTTGTATGTATGATGGTGAGAGTGCTTGGGATGCAACTACACAACATACATTAGCTAAAGAGGAGATGTTTATGATAGATGCCTTGTTGAATGAAATATTTGACATTGATACTTAGGTGACGAGTCCATTTAATTTTGTTTATTAAATTCTATTTTGAAATGTAAGAATAATTAAATTAGTAGAATGAATATGATGAAAATTCAGGGTCTGAGTGTTGATGATACATTCACCATTCTTGTAGACCCAATATGTTTACGACATTGAGTCCACAGGTATGTAGCTAGTATTAAAGAAATAATTATTGCATGTGAATAGTTGAATGTTATATGAATGATTGTCACATAACACGCTTTGGATTTCAAATAGTTTGTTGGTGGACCTTCAACCTCGACACCTCACTATTCTCATCCTCAAGCAACTTTCACTCAGGTAACCTTTATTCATTAATGGTGTTGTAAAATAATGTTAGCTAGTTTTGGTAATTTTGCATGCACAAATCTAAAATAATGCTTGAAACTACATGAACTTAGATAACTAGGTTCTTTAAAGTGATGGGTGTAGGAAAATTCATTAGTCTTTTAAATAATGCTTCATATATTTTGGCTTTGAACTTGTCATTTTCACTTTCCTTTCAATCTCAGACCCTTTCATATATTATTTTTCTATCTTATAGCTCTGTCTTTGATGATCGTGTCTTCTTTACGATTGAAAATTTCCATTTTGTAATGAAAAGGCACAAAGGACTGTCATTTTAAAGTCTGAAACTACCCTTTGTCATGACTATCTTGAGTTTGATGTGAAGGTAAGGACACTTCAATGACTGCCCTATATCATTTGACTATCCTTAAATTGAACCTTGTATTGTCATCTATGATGAAGTGACTATCTTGTTTCCTTTAATGCTTTATTACCCTTGAAGTCTACCCTTTGTAATGAATAACCTTTCTTGGAAGCCTTTCACCTCAAATCTCCCTTCCATATCTTCCTTACTCCTCATAGTTTCACCATTCTATGCATTGTTATCTTCGACCACTTACATGCATTAGTGTCTAAAAGAAATCCATGGACTACTGTTAAATCCTTGGAGACCACTGTACTATCAAACTATTCTTTGAGTCTTCTTTCTTCCTTGACAATGCTATCATTGTCATCAATGAAGTGACTGTCACATTTGAAGCTCTCGTGAGGTCTTGTACACTATCAATAACCTCCAAGACATCTATCTATTTATGATTAAGAAAGTCTTATAACATTTGACATATGACTCCCCCTATCATTTTTCTTGATTGTCATTTGTTGTAGACTATCATATGCCCTTTTTTACTATAGCCCTAGCCCCTTTAGTTATTATCCTCCCTTGAATCTTTGACTATGCAATAATACAATGAAAAATTTTCTCCTCATACTAGAATTTCCTATTGGAATTATGATAGTATGACTATCCTCAATTAGTAGTGGTTTTCCTCTATTTCATTGACATTTGACAAACTACCCTTGATTGTCTCTCATGCCTTAATCATTGATATTTTATTATCCCAGGTCACCCTTAGGTTGATTGTCCTCATAAGGTATTTGTGACTAAATTTTTAATTTTCCTAATGAATTTATTTCATGAGGATCCATAGTATAGTCATAAATACTCCCCTTAGGTCACAATATAGTCATAGTTATTAGTATGAAACGACCGTCCTTACATGTATGAATGATGTCCTTTATCCATACTTTCCTCTTTAAAACTTTGGATTTTGTTAAATGGACAAACCATACTCATAGCACTCATTGAGAACTATGAATAGTCACAAGACTTCATTAAGGACAAACCACAAGATCTTTAGCTTCATTGCAAAGCATAGTCATAGTCATTAAGACTTCATTTAGCACACTTTCAAATACATAAATCACATTCCTTAACCACCATCTTAAGGTCTTCATCCAAGGTCATAGTACAGTAACTAAGACTACAACAATACAAAATTCTTCATCACATTCATGAGGATTATCAACAAGATCAATGTCCTTCAAGAATTATTGCAATCATTCAAAATCACAGTCATAAATTTTATGTTGAGGATAAATTAAGAATCCTAAATCATTGTTATTTATATATTTATCACAATCATTAATGACTATCTGTGTTTTCATTCTCATAGGACTATCATTGTCCTTGTATTTACCTTCTTGGACTACTCCTCTTATCTTCATGTTCTATCTCTTTCATAGGGGTTGCTGTATAGTCGTCAACACTTCCTTCAAGGTCATCGTGCAGTTATGAATTACTATCAAAGAGGTCATTGGCTTGAATACTTGACTGTCTTTTGTGAAGATCTTGTCCTCCATTGTCAACTTGATGGATTTATTTTCTTCATGAATTATCAAGAATATAACCCTTCACTCCTTTCATCACAATGGTTTTCACTATTATTTTTGTATAGTGATTGATACTAATTCATGAGCATGGTTTAAGGTTTTCCTTCATTCTTCAAAAACCTACCATTATTAAACATGACTACCCATTGCATTATTGGTATGATTTTCGTTAAATTTTTGCTATGGCTATCCCTTTCTACATGAGATTGTATCCTCTTTTCCACTGTACGTGTTTCATCCTACATTATGAAACTCTTAACATATATATTTTTCAATGTTTCATTTTTTCCATATTGAGATCAAAGGTTCTTATCTCCTACAAGTTTGTATAAAGTAGGTGGAATCTATTTATTATCACGAGGTCTATCAATAAGCCTTTTTGTAACATTAAATGAATATCAACAAGTTCTCCATTCTTTATGGATACCATGGGATATATATATGGTTATATACCTTCAAAAAGAACCTGATAACTACCTTATAAACAATCCAAAAATAGACATCAAGAAAATCCATAGAAATTTGCTTGGCATGGCATTCGTCAAGAAATTCCATCACCATGAAACCACATTTCTTTGAGGCATTTTTTCAAACAGTTTACTGCCTTGTCTATGCTTTTAATTAAATAAAGAAACTAATGGAAGTGATAAAAAAATTCATATTTGTTGTTTCATTTTTAGATGTTGACATCAAATAGCCCTAGCGATGTTCATGGCACGATGGACCATGGAGTTGTTGTAGTAATAGCCAATTCTGATCCTTTGGAAGAGGTATGCGATAGATTAGTAAATTTGACATTATATTTTCTCTTCTATGGTCTATTATTAAAAAAATTCACGATACTTTTATGTAGTTTAATTGCTATCTTGATGGTTGTTATAGGTGCTTGTCACTCCAGATCATTGACGTGCTACTGTTGTGGATGAGCATGGTGATTATTTCTTTGTGATATGTGATTATTTTGTTATACGCCATTCCACAATTCAATTTCTATATATTAACGTCTATAATTCTTATTCTATCAGTTGAAGCTCCATATGAATGAAGAGAGGACTAGTGAGCACATTTGAAAAAGAAAGAATCAACATAAACTCCATCCAACTGACCGTTAAAGGAAACACATGATCTATTTCCTTCCCCTGGTGGGAAATGACTATTTATTAGGGTCGTTTGTTGTATGCCTACATGGCATTTTTGAACATATGTTTTGTACTATCAATATATGTGACATTTTATGTCCATATGGCTCTTTTGTAGTAGGCATGTATGACTTTGTTGGATATATTGTATACTTTTATTGACATATATCCTTGTATAGCCTTACAACTTTTTTAATTAATGCAAATCTTATTTTACCACTACTATCAAATTATATACTTTTATCATAGACTTTCTCAACATGAGGATTAAGTAAATCCTATATTTGATAGCTATTCTTGAATGATGTTATCATGTTTATTGTGTAAATTGTATTCTTAAATGTTGTAGGCATGGGTGTTTACATCTTGTTCTTGATTGTTATTGTTGAATATTCACCGATTATTCATTCTATGCTTAAATAATTACTGATGGTTTTTATTACATTCAAGTTTTCACATGTGCCTATAGCTTTCTAACATTCATGACAAATGTTACTGAGTAGACATTTAATTATCTAAACACTCCTGCAATTAAGGCTAATAAACTTGTTAGCTTTTTTAATAAACTATTCAGCCTTCTTCTTAAGTAGGCCAATAATGCATTTCTATATGAGTGTGCCTTTCATGTGTATACTGTTGAATTACATGTATTCATACTTTGTGACTTACGTGTATACATGTGAATACTTTGTGACTTATGTTTATTTGTATGTATACTCCATGACTTATGACTTATGACATACATGTATTCAAGTGTACACTTCAAAACTTATGTCTATACTTTACAACTTATGTGTATACTTTATGACTTATGTGTATTCCAATGTGTACTTTGTGACTTATGTGTTTTCATGTGTATACTTTATATTCATGAGTATACTTCATGACTTACGTCTATTTGAATACATGCTTCACTTATTCACATGTATGCTTCCTGCTTCATGTCTCATGTGTACTTATGTGTATACTTCATGTATTACGTGAATCCATGTGTATGCTTCATGCTTCATGTGTATACTTCATGTATTCACGTGTATGTTTCATGCTTCCTATGTATACTTCATGTATTCACGTGTATGCTTCATGCTTCCTGTGAAATGTAGCTTGGACTATTCCAACATGTTTGAGTGTGAAATAGGACCTTTCCTAGCATAAACCTATCCATTCAAACATGTTGGAACTATCAGTTTGGTCGCACGATGAACAAAATGCAAGTTACACCACCTTGCAACTTTACACTGCATGCATCTGATTCTTTTTCCATCAACTGAAATATTGACACCACAGACAAACGACTCGAAGATATATAAAAAATTGAGAGAGGTTATTTTAGAGGGGCCCTACGTGATCCTATACCTTTAGAAGGAATTTTTCTAAGTGCTATGGTTTTTGAGTAACATCTCGTCAAAGTTTGTTTCCCTTTTGCAATTTGGTCTTTTAAGAGATATCATTAGTGCATTGTAGCTTGAACCACTCTAGCATGTTTGGGTGTGAAACATGACCTTTCCTAGCATAAATCTACCCATCCAGAGGTGTCAAAACTGTCAGTTTTATGGCACGATGAATAGAACGAAACATCAACTGAAAAATCAACATCATGGGAAAACAACCTAGAGATATAAAAAACCAAGAGAACATATAGAAGGGCCATATGTGATCCCGTACATTCAGACATAATGTTTCTAAGTTCTACGGTTTTCAAGTAACAACTCATCAAAGTTGGTTGCCTTTTTGCACTTTGGTCTCTTAAGAGATATCATCGATGCATTGTAGCTCAGACCACTCCGAAATGTTTGGGTGTGAAATAGGATCTTTCCTAGCATAAACCTACTCATCAAGATGTGTTGGAACTGTCGGTTTGGTTGCACGATGAGCAGAGTGAAAGTTACACCACCTTGCAACTTTACACTACAAGCATTTGATGTTTTTTCCATCAACTGAAATATTGACACCGTGGAAAAAAAACTTAGAGATATCAAAAAAAAAGAGAGGTTATTGTTGAGGGGCCATACGTGATCCCATACCTTTCAATGAAATGTTTCTAAGTGCTACGGTTTTAGAGTAACAACTTGTCAAAGTTTGTTGCTTTTTGCACTTTGGTCTCTTAAGAGATATCTCTGGTGCAATGTAGCTTGGACTACTCTGACATGTTTGGGTGTGAAACAAGACCTTCCTAGCATAAACCTACCTATTCGGACATGTTGGAACTATCGGTTTGGTCGCATGAAAAAAAAAACTATAGCTACACCACCTGGTAACTTTACACTACATGCATTTGACGCTTTTTCCATCAATTGAAAACTCGACACCATGAGTAAATGACTTAGAGATATCAAAAATTGAGAGAGGTTATTGTAGAGGGGCCCTATATGATCTCATGCCTTTAGATATAATTTTTCTAAGTTTTATGTTTTTTGAGTAACATCTCGTCAAAGTTTGCTACCTTTTTGCACTTTTGTCTCTTAAGACATATCATCAATGCAATGTATCTCAAATTGTTCTGACATGTTTGGGTGCAAAACATGACCTTTCCTAGTGTAAACCAACCCATCTATACATGTTGGAACTTTCAGTTTGGTCACATGAAAAATAGAATGAAAGTTACACCACCTTGCAACTTTACACTGCATGCTTTTGATGCTTTTTCCATCAACTGAAATATCGACACCACAGGTAAATGGCTCAAAAATATCAAAAACTGAGAGTGGTTATTGTAGAGGGGCCATATGTGATCTCGTACCTTTAGAAAAAATGTTTCTAAGTGCTATGGTTTTCGAGTAATAGCTTGTCAAGGTTTGCTACTTTTTTGCACTTTGGTTTCTTACTAGATATCATCGGTGCAATGTAGCTCAAACTGTTTTGGCATGTTTGGGTACAAAAACGAACCTTGCCTTTCTGGATGTGTTGGAACTATCAGTTTGGTTGCACGACGAATAAAATGAAAGTTACACCACCTTGCAACTTTGAACTGCATGCATTTGATGTTTTTTCCATCAACTAAAATCTTGACACCATGGGAAAATGACTTAGAGATATCAAAAACTAAGAGACATTATTGTAGAGGGGCCCTACATGATCCCATACCTTCAAATGGAATGTTTCTAAGTGCTACAATTTTTGAGTAACAACTCAACAATTTTTTTATCTTTCTGCACTTTGGTCTCTTAAAAGATATCATTGGTGCATTTTAGAGCTCAAACTACTCCAACCTATTTGGGTGTGAAACATGACATTTCCTAGTGTAAAACTTGTTGGTTTGGTCGTACGATGAGAAGAATGAAAGTTACACCACCTTGCAACTTTACACTACATGCATTTGATGCTTTTTCCATCAACTTAAAACTTGACACCACAGACAAATGACTCAAAGATATCAAAAACAAAGAGAGGTTATTATAGAGGAGCCCTACATGATCATATATCTTTAGAAAAAAGGTTTCTAAGTACTATGGTTTCCAAGTAGCAACTCATCAAATTTTGATGCCTTTTTGCACTTTGGTCTCTTAAGAGATATTGCCGGTGCAATGTAGCTTAGACCATTCCTGCATGTTTGGGTGTGAAATAGGACCTTTCCTAGCATAAAACTACCCATATGAATGTGTTAGAATTGTCGGTTTGGTCTAATGAAAAACAAAATGAAAGTTACACCACCTTGCAACTTTACACTGCATGCATTTGATGCTTTTTCTATCAATTGAAATCTCGACACTAGGGGAAAATGACTTAGAGATATCAAAAATTGAGAGAGGTTATTGTAGAGGGGCACTACATGATCGCATACCTTAAGACAAAATATTTTTAAGTGCTATGGTTTTCGAGTAATAGCTCGTCAAATTTTGTTGCCTTTTCGCACTTTGGTCTCTTAAGAGATATCATTGGTTCATTGTAGCTCAAACTACTCTGACATGTTTGGGTGCAAAACAAGACCTTGCCTTGTGTAAACCTACCCATTTGAACATGATGGAACTATCGGTTTGGTCACACGATGAACAAAATGAAAGTTACACCTCCTTGCAACTTTACACTACATGCATTTGACACTTTTTCTAGTGTAAACCTACCCATCCAGATGTGTAGAAACTTTTGGTTTGGTCGCATGATGAACAAAACAAAATTTACACCACCTTGCAACTATGTACTACATGCCACTAGTACAAAAACATCAATATACGATTAAAAAAACTACTAAAAACTACATATAAATGACCAAACATGATCACGTGACCACTAGTAGTTTATTACCAGTCATTTATAACATGACCAAATTGATGACTAAACCATTTTTAGTCATTTATTGGTTGTTTTGATTGTCGATTTGGTAGTATATTTAGTCGTTGATTGTTATAATATGGTCACTTATTTAGTCATTTTTATTCACTGATTTCTGTCCATTGGTAGTGTATTTAGTCATTAATTTTAATCATCATTTTGATCAATTTGGTAGTATATTTAGTCATTTTTATTCACTGATTTCACTGGTCATATATTTAGTCATATTTATTCACTGTTCACTGATTTCTATCAATTAGTAGTATATTTAGTCAATTTAATTATTAATTGATGCCAATTAGTAGTATATTTAGTCATTTTAATTGATTGATATTTGAGGTTTTAAACATAAAACACCAAAATACACATCAATCATCAATTGCACACAATAATACAACCATTAAGAAGGAAAAAATGTTGAACTTTATTAAAAGAAAGGTGTTCTTATAGTTTGCACAAGTTTGAAATATCTATCTTGCTTGAAAAATGCTTAGAAATAGAGTGTTGCAATTTTTATTTTTAGTCAC
Organism: Sequoia sempervirens; assembly: GCA_007258455.2. Taxonomy (NCBI): domain Eukaryota; kingdom Viridiplantae; phylum Streptophyta; class Pinopsida; order Cupressales; family Cupressaceae; genus Sequoia; species Sequoia sempervirens. The sequence continues at coordinate 55,919,268 of VDFB02256132.1, read as the reverse complement.
AAGACTAAAAATTTAACTTACAATGTATAGAAATGACAAGAAAGAAACTTCTCCAAAAAACTTCTGCAATGATGGAAACTCATGCTTGGAGCCCTTCAATGCGAGCACATGCCCCTTTCATCTCTTAAAACTTCTACAATGCGGGAAATATTCCTGGAGCAAGCTATAACGTGTAGAATCCAAGAAGGAGAGTGTTGATCGTGTCTCATATATGAAGCTCTCCTTCAATACAATCAACAATAACCCTACAATCTTTCCTCCTTTATATGCAACATGCCATCTGATATGAGCAATAGGGTGCTGCCTTTTTTTCCATGAATGAATTTGTGCCTCAATACAACCAACAAGATTACTATTAGTCTCAATTTAGAAAGAATAAAAGTGCATTGTATATTGCAAGTTTACAAAACTAAGTCCAACACAACAGAAAGATAAATCAATTAAAAAACTGTAGGAGATAGATCACATCCACAAACATGGGAGAGCTATGCAAAATTGGAGAAATTGGCTTGTCAAATGAAGGTAGCAGGGTATTTCTAGATTCAAGACTTTTACTTAATGTTGTAGAATAGAAGAAAAAAGAATCATTTATCTGCCACCATAGTGAGAAGTTAGCAATTCCATTTGGTTTGTTAAATGTGGCCCCTAGTACAACTATTAGAGTTGTTAAGAACCTTCTAGTATGTTCTGATTTTCACATAGCAACAATATGAGAAAATAAATATTAGAGTTGGATTCAACAAGATTTTCACACTGCAACGATATGAGAAAACATGACCCTTGGTAAGAGAAATTGTTCTGATTCAACAAGATTTTCACACTACAACAATATGAGAAAACAAATAATCAACAAGATTATTATAATATAAAAATTACCACAATCAATAGAAATTTTAATTCACAATAAGAATGTGAAGAGATGAAAACACAAGTTAAAACTAATACAAATCTGTTCACTGATAATGACTATGAATACCTTATGGTCTTAACTTACAAGAAGTCAAAATGACTTCATGCAACCAAATACAACTACGTGTGTCTCACCAAAAAGTAAAGTTTTTTCATCCTTGACCTTCACTTCATGTTTCTTCAATTGGCCATGGACACTATCATATTGGAACATATAGGTATGAATGTAACATAAACAAAGAAAACAATGATGAGTACTCACAAAACCAGATTATGCTTGTAGAAAGTCAATGAAATATATAAAGACTCATAATAACATACTTCATTATGGGAAGTGAAAATTCTTCTAGGAAAAGAATTACCAAAAAAAGGGGATCAAAATATATAATGCTATGATGGAATATAACGTTGAATACACCATGATGCAAAACAAAAATATTATGAATCAACTTATTATGGATTATCCTTGTAAATTTCTAAAAAGTGAGGAAAATATATGCCACTTAAGATCAATACATTCCATCAGATTGCGGGTTGAAACCAAATAATAGTTTCAGATTTTAACATAGAATCTTAGTTAGCACTTTGTCATTTCAAAACTTGATATAATACATGTTTCAATATTTAAAGACAAAAAGAAGCAAGATTTCCAATTATCACAAGATTTCAAAGGATTTTATGAGTACAAACCGAAATGATCTAATCTCTCAACTCAAACAAATCCAATGACAAGAAAAACTTTGATGTCTTGCTAAACTGATGGGTGAAAGGTATTGATGTAGTCAAGGTGAGGGGTTTTTATCAGAATACCTCACCTTGCAACCAAAACATGAACACACCCCGAAACATTATAAATTTTTTGTGTTTCCAGGAAAGGTTTTGATTGGGTCTTATTAATCACCGTAGACCAAATAACAACCATGGAAAACCTTCAAAAATCAATTCCATCAAAAAACACATTCTCCATCTTTTAAAGGAAAAATTTAATAAAAATATCACACTTCATCTTCAAAACTAGATCAAGCAAGGAGATAGAGTATATGACTTATCAAATTTCATTTAATGATAGGGTAGAAGCTCTAGAAGACTCAATTTATCAAAATTCACTCTAAACATTCAAAATAATCTACAAATCATAGCTTCATATAAATAAACATTTTGTCAAACATTTGGGCTAATTCTTACTGCCACAAAACATAGAAACTTATTATTGATGACAGATTTGGGAAGAATGGTTTTTTATCACACTTGATTATTTTTAATTCAAAATGGATTGTGAGCAACTATGATGCCGTAAAAATGCCTAAAATAGATTAAAAAAGGTTTAGAAAACTTGCAAATATGATATGGGTTTGAATTATATTGATGGATTCACATCTAGATGAAAACCCCTGTAAAAATCATTCTTTCTTTTGGTTAGAGGCATTCTCAATTGCTCAAGCGAGTTCACCCCTTTGTCAGACACCACCAAAACATCTATTTTATAAAATGGCTCCAAATTTGAACAAATGGATTCTTAAAAGTTCCTTTGGATCATGCTCTCATTCTTCCATGATTCCAACAAAGAATTTCCCATTTTTGTGACAACCCTATGCTCATGAGGTTGCTACAATCTATCAAGGACAAATCATGCAAATAGATTGTTAGTAACCTAAATCAAATGAAAATGTGGAAGCATAGACAAGGCAAGCGAATTGTTTCAAAAAATAACTCAAAGAAATGTGATATCACCCACATCACTGCAAGGCCCAACAAAAAACTGTGTGGTGTTGCAATGGAGGCTTTGCACATCATTCAAAAGAGGATTTGTGCATAAATTATTCATTATTGAATTTTGTGCAGAAGTTTTGTGAAGGCTTTGGTGATTTGAATCGTTTGAACCCCTTGCAAGGTCTAGAGAAGAATTAGGCAAAGATATTAGGGTATGGTTGGATCTACCATACATCTTCTCCATGAAAGCATGAAACCTAGCCATATGTAGTATCCCTTGAGAAATTTGGCCTTAACTTGCTGATTTGATGCTCAAGGAATATTGTCAAACACTTGGAAAATGAAATTTGTACTTGTTGATTGGAGTTCTTTTTGTGTTTTTGTAGTTTTGGATGATATTTGCAATGCTAATATAAACTTGAAAGTAGTAACTAAGGTCTAAAATATAATGCAACAACTGATAATGCAAAAGATATGAATGAAATGATGTTGAATATGCATCTACAACACTAATGGAATTTCTACAAACACTTAGCATGCAAACTAGATCATTGAAATGAAAGCTACAACAAGAGACAATTTTTCAAACATATGACATACAACCTTATAACTCCTTTATTAAATGCAATTCCAAGTACAAGGCTGATATGATGATTATAACTACCCAAAATGCAATGCCAAGACTCTTAGCTTACAATGAAATGTCATTACAAAGTCTGATATAAATGTGCACCTACAACCACTATATTCCAACACCTTCTACAACTGCTATATCAATGCAAACGGACTAAACAAGATGCAAGAACCTGGAAAATAAGTTCACCTATGCTTGATGAAGATGTGGCAATCTTGGTGCATCAAGAGAAGAATTCTCCAAGCTAGATCGACCCCTTCATTGAGCCGTCCTTGTTTTGGAATAAAGTCTTTAGAAATAAATTATTATCAGCTGCTAACACTTGTCTATTTCATCAAACATCATCACCTAGACTCCCACAATGGAGCACCTCAATTCCCATATAAAATCGAAGCAAGATAGGGCCTCCATGAGAAAAATCATGGGCTTCACTTCTGCTGCAACCTGAATGAAAAATGCATCAAAATTTAACCTTCAATCGATCCTTCAAAATTTGGCCCTTGGCCACAAAATTCAACACAATGAGAAGACTGAAATATCTCCTCCCAAATTTACCCAACTAGGATTGGTGTTGCACAATCGAAACTAGCACTCTAGAGTCTTCAAACCCTTGAGCGAGCTAAGCATTCAGCTTCAACTTCTTACCACATAGGTAATGAGAAAATAAATTCCAAATCAAGTATCCAAATGCTTAGCCAACAACTTCTTAAATATTTTTCTCAACAAGTCTCCAAGAAGCTTCTAGAATAAAATATTATTTTATTCTCTTAAGTGACTTTTTGATATTATTTTATTTTTAGTCACTTTATTAAATTAATTAAATATAAGGTCACCTTTAAATATTTATTTATTGTGATAACATTACAAATAATTAATTTAATATTTAATTTAATTTAATTAAATAATTAATTAGTCATCCTTATGAAATAAATATCAATATTTGGATAACGATAACTTAATCAATTAATTTAATTAAATTACTTTGCCTCCAATTCGGGGACATGACAATCCTCCCTTCCCAAAGATTGGTTTCCCTCAAGCAATCTACATCTGCCAATCCAACTCAACTACCACATCACCGGAAGCCCGAATGGAGAATCATCTGCACCTGTCCACCAACAACCCGGATCCCAAACGATCCTATGAAGAACTCCAACCAAGATCCACTGAATATAGTTGAAGCTCCTGACACTGTCTTGCCCTGTCACTTCGTGAAATCAACTACCTGACAAGTTAACTCCTAGATCAAAAATCTAATAATCATCTCTACATAAATTGTGCATAGAGATCTCTACCAATTGCTGACCAGAACTATGGTGATGAACCTCATGCATCCATGTTGTTGGAAAGCCAATACCTAACGCTTTCCATTGTGCCACTCTGATAACCCCTAACTCCAAAATGTAGCAAGTCTCTAAATCCTGAATCAAAAGACATCGATCATGAGGGAACAAAGTAGAAGACCTTCCAAACTCAGAATCACCATCTAAGGTCAGAAATGTATCACACCAGAGTGAACTAGATCACCACTTATTCAACCCATCTCTTTGTGTCATCAATGTCATTGTCAAATCCTATACATGTGAGCTAAAAGGGAACTGATGAGCACACCTCATGATGTAATCGATATGATACTCTCCTGACTGTACCAATGGAAAACCTGAATAGTCAAGTGTACTCCATCCATCATTAGAAGAAGACCCATAACTCAAAGCAGTATGAGTTGGTCTTACAATAACATCATCAATACCTCTCTAGGCAAGCAACTGCAAATGTCTTGTCTCACTTTCAGGAGTGAGAAGAATACCATTAGGAATGCCATCTACTTGTTATCATGGAATCTAGCAGCGCTCATTCCATGGATAACCCCCCTACGAAACTTGTTCATTTCCTAGGTTCATGAACTTCAAGCACACAAAATGAGGTGATTTTAAAGCCACCTTGAAATGCGTTCCAAAGCCTCAAATAGTTAATTTGAGAATTCCCCTATGTTCACCTCGTGAAGACCTTTGAAACAAGCTCCTTTGCAAAGTCTCACTGTTTATACTTAGTTAAATTGTGAAATATACAGTTGCACTCAAAAAGTGTGCTCCTGCTCACAAGCCAAAAATTGACTAAGTGTTGAAAGTGTAAGGGTACCAAAAATCAGCGCCCCTCCATGAACGTGATTTTCCAAAATGTGTAGAAGTGCTTAAAAAGTGCGCTCTTACACATGGTTGCTAGACTTAGCCAATTTTTGGCTCAGGCACACTTCTTCATGTTATTTGCATTTTTCGCTTATTGTGCCACTTTTTATGCCTTAATTAATTGGGTGACTTGAGTTAGGTTTTTTGTGTTTCCCATTCACTTAAAAGTGATTTTATTGTTTCATTTTCATTGTTTGTGATCTTCAACTTCATTCCTCTTTGTTGGGCGTGCATCTACCTCCTCCAAAAATGTGTTTTTTTGTAAGAGCTCCTTCTTGGTCAAGCTAGGGTTTCCATTTCTTGTTTCAGGTATGGTTTCTTATTTTCTCCCTTCGTCCCTTCCTTTTATGAGTGCGTTTTAAACTTATTATGATTTGTAAATACATTTTTAGTTGTCATGTTTTTGTGTTCTCCAAAAATGTGTTTTCCTCATGCTCTTTCTCATGTCCATGCGTGAGTTCTCTTCATTCCATCGCATTTTTTTCTCTTCTCTTCATCACACATTTGTGGCTTTCTTCTTTTGGTCAATTTCTTGTTTTTCATCACCAAAGGGTTTTGGTTTGTGCATTCCTCCCTTCTATCTCTATCTTCTTCTCTTTGCTTGTAGAAGTTGATGTGCACAGGTTCTTCATATGAGAAACTTGTTTTTACTACTGAGTTCAACTCCTAAACTATAGTGCACTTTTCATTCAACCTTGCATCATGTCAATCTCCATGCCACAAAATGCAGTAGCGTTGAAATTCTGCACCATAACACCAAGTTGTTGTCCCCAAATGAAAAAGCGCTAAAAAGTGTGCCCTAACATCATGAGAAATTCCCTAACACTAGAAGTGCAAGAGCATTGATTTTCAGCGCCCCTGCACCAAAGTTAGCTTCCTCAAAATGCAAGGGCGCTGATTTTCAGCACCCTTACACTTTCATAGTTTTTCCCTAAAACACTTCAAACTTTCCAGTTTCGTCCTGAACCTCGCTCCTTCCACTTTGTGCATCATTTTGTGTGCCTTTGTCATCCACTCCATGCTTTCTCATCATTGTTACTCACCTCATTCATTCCCATGTTGTTTAATGACTAATGTTTGTTCTGACTCCACATTTTGCAGTCTCTTTGCAAAATCCTCAAAGTTGATCGATCAAAGATTCAATTGCTCTCAGATGATTGCCAAAAAACCTCCGTCTTCTTCAAAAGAAAAAGGAAAAATGAAATACAAGTATCAAGGTGTCTATCCGCCAACTGTAGTGGTCTCCAAGGTGGAAGAAATAAAAGACATAGAGGTTGGTCATCAAGACATGGTTGATTTTGCAGAGAAAACTGAGAAGAAGCCTCTTCTTGATCCGATGAGAGAAATTGTACACAGTAACCTACATTTTGTAGCTATGTTCCCTATTGCTACACATAATACATAATTTTTCCTTCAAGTGGCATCCCACTACATTAGGGAAAGCAAAAGCGTGATTGATTCTTCTGGGCATGAGATTTTAAGACTTGACCTTGACTTCTTTGATATTGTGTTTAAAGTTCCTCAAATGGAGAAGTACATTGACATCTCGATACAAAAAGCACAAGAAGTCTTTGACGCTAATCCCAACAAGGCTAAAAACCTAATAAATAGCCAATGGCTGAAGAAGCCTAGGAAAACTGTTTACAGATGGCTAAAGAGACTCCTGCAAAGTGATTTAAAAGATGATGTCGAAGATATGATCACATTTTTAAGCAGAGTGAAGGGATTTCCTGAATCATCCACTTTTCATGATTGGATGTATGAATACATCAGGATTATAAGAAGACAAAAATTTCACATTGACTGGGGCAAACAAATCAGCAATGAAATACATGAGCAACTAGTCAATGCACCTTCTACATTAAAATTCTATATGACTTCTTATCTAGTGTATGCAACAGCTATAATGAGGCAATTTCCAGGTCTATCCACAAAAGGGAATCGAATGTTGGTACCTGTGTATAAATTCTTCTATCAACTAGAATTGAAGGAAAGCTTCCATCATTTCAGGTGCGTTATTGATGCTTTATTCGCACCTTTTCTTTTCAATTTTGATCTGACTCTCAAGAGAAGGGTATCTGAAGAGGCCTATAAGGCGGTAAGTAAAGTTGGATTCTTATTTCTACAATTCACAACATTTACTTATTTGAGAGTAGGGTGCTACACTGGCTACCCTTACATGCTACCACGATATCCTTTAGACAAGTGGGTTCTCATGGAGATGTGCAGACAACTGATTTCAGTGCATAAAGAATGAAGAAATAATCACAAGTGTGGATTCAAGTTCCCATTGAAAAATGGCAAATATACTGTCCCAACTGTACAAAAAGCCAAATCTATTTATGCTGAGATGCAAATCATGACAATCAGGACCTACATGTATAGGTTTGATTTTGAATACCAGGATGTCAAAAGGCAATTGCAAAAGGGTCATCATCACAAGTACAATTTTGAAGACATCTAGGCTGATTGCAAAGATGAAGAAGCCATTCGTAAAATGGATTATTGTAGGTTGACCATGTAGCAGATCAGAGACCTTGATATTGCTGACCTACCAGAGGATTTCACAGATCCTAGCGATATCATGAATGTTGTCTATGATGAACAAGAGGTTTCTAAAAGGCTGTTTCCTGCAATTTAATGGTCTAGGAAAGAAAGTACTAGCATCAGAGAGAAATTGGCGCCAATCCCATCCAATACTGCATAATGGTTACATAAGCATGGTTTTGAAATGAAAAGTTTCAGAACAGATTTGGAAGGAGAAAAATCTGAAGCAGAAGCTCGCCGATAGCAAGAACTCCACATGAAAATAAATCAGTGGTTGTTCCCACTTCTTCATGAAGAGGTCCTAGGATCAAGTTTACTGTTGGCAAGAAAGATACCCAGGCCATCCTAGAAGAAGAAACCACATAATCTGATCCATCTCGCTCTAAAGGTAAAAAGGTTGTTTCAGAGGAGATAGATTCTGATGAAGAAGGTACTTCCAGTGACCAATCCATTGAAGATGAAGACTCAATAGAAGCAGACTCTGATGCAGAAGAAGTTTCTGAAAGTGGGAAAGATTTTGAAGAAGATTCTGAAGAAGAATCTGAAGGTGATTCTGAAGGTGAACTAGAATTGGAGAGACAAGAGGGTGATCAATAAGAACCTAGGCATGATCTAGAAAGAACTATGTCTCCACCTGAGAATGTAGTTGAGGAAATTCCTAGAATGTCATTGCCTATGATTTCCAGTGTTCCTCATACCCCTCCAAATTTGAGTACTCCTCCACCTCCTGTTCCCTCATCACCCATTCCTACCACATGCATTCCTACAGTAGAGGTATCCACTATTCCTGCAACATCAACCCTGCTTGATACTCTTGTTATCAAATAGATTGCACCCGAATGCTTGAATAATTAAATTCAGCAATTTGTTGAAACATTGGATCAAACTCAGGTTGTGGGTGACCTATAACAAGATTGAACCTCCAGATTCTAGGCCGGCTTCCTATATGATTCCAAATTAATAATTGGTAACTTACTGGGAAAAAGGATCGAAGAACTATTGCTAAATGCAAGAAATTGTAAATTGAAGGTGATGCACCTAATTTATAAAGATCTGCAATTTTGATTCACAATAAACCTCATAAAACTATCCACACAAGTCAATTTTGACAATTTCACCACAAAAATTGATTCTAAGGAAGGCTTGAATAAATCACCTTTGAAGGAAAACAAGGTTTTCACAATGAAGAAGAATATTATTCATTTACACAAACTTAGACCTATGATTTTAACTATTCGAATGCATGCAAATATAAATGAGACAAAGATTTTAAAGGTTCTGATATTTAAACACAATAAAAATTCATCAAATCATTCATAAAGACAACCAAATGACAAGGCAGACTTTGATTTCACTGCAATTTGAAGGAATCTTTGCAAAAAGACATAAGTAAACCGATAAAACACTGCTGTATTAATCTGAAAGCTGAGTTACATGACCATTCACTTTGCAAAACGCAAAGGCTGAATAACAAGAAATAGAATGAAAAAGATAAAAAATTTCAATATATACAATGAGAATGCACTTCAAAGTGCATGAACAAGTAACTGAAAGTTATCTGAAAGTGAAAAATATCCTCCTCGAATGCCTCTCATGAGCAAAAGTAAAGAGCCTCAAAAAATTAGCCCAAAACTGAAGCAAACTGAGTGTATGATGATCCAAACCCACAGTCACAATGTGTGTAACTGGAAAATAACTCGAACTGAACTAATAAGTTGTAAACAATGAGTTCAAGCATGCAAAATCTCCTCGTTTGTATCAATCCACCCATGATATCTTGTACTCAATCCATGCACGATTAATCTTCAGTTGAGACAATAGTTACAACTCAGCTTTACATAACATTTATTTATTTGCATTTTAAAATGCTAAATTAATTAAATAATTTATAACATATCATTTAATTAATTATCTTACATGATACAATCCAAATAAATAAACAAGAATAATTCACTTGCAAAATTTGAAAGTATTATTCTCCCCTCATGGCTTTATACACTATACTTAACATATATTTGAAAATATGCATATTCCATTTAACAAAAATAAAATGACTATATCATCTTATTATAGTCGACCATATTCATTTCATGCAATAATTATAAGGGTCGACCACATCATTGTGCATATTGTGAGCATTTGACTTAGAAGTTATGGCCACGAAGGATGAATAAAGCAAAATGATAATGTTTCAATAATGACCAAAAATCCATTCTGACTTGGGCATATAGACAAAAGCCCTCAAACCCTAAAATATACATTATCATTACTTTGCATTTGACTTGGAGAAGCTTCAAGAGAAAAACTGGTCGCCATGCTACCTGGTAGGGTTTCTGAGAAATTCTTTGATGTTGGGCAGTTTGGATGTTTTTTGAGTGATCTTCTGCCATATTTCCATAAGAAATTCATGGTAATACTAAATTTAAACATTTCAATGTTCTTTTACTCCATTTTTTGAGACAAACTTGGGCATAAAAGCCATGGCCATGCATATACTCTGATATTTTTCTGTATCTTTAATTGTTCTGAGGCCCCCACTGTTGGAGTTTGAAGCTCATCTTCACCATTCGAGCAATATCTGGATGACTTTCATGGTCTTTCCTATTGATTATCTCTTGCATCCTGAATAAATTTTTGAGGGAAATGGCTGGAAATCACAAGGTAACTTGCTTCTTTAACATAAATCTATGCTTTTCTTTCCATTTTGAAGCAATAGAATGGAAACTTTTACATTTTGAAGCCATTTTTTATCATTTTGACTGTAGCTAATGGATATTCTAGACTTTTCCCTTCTATCTCTGAACATATACATTTATAACTTGAAGATATTTATCATGATTTGAATCTGGCTGTGGCTATCCTTATTCTGAATCTAGGTATTCTTTTTTCATGAACAGACTTGAAGGTTTATCTGGAATTCGAATGCTTCTTAAATCCTTCTGAAAACATTCATATGACTACTTATATATTCAGCTTCTGTGATCTGTAGCTTTCTATCACTCTTTGATAGTAAGAATATTTTCAAATGGATGGTAGTGCTATCCTTTATACTGTTGTGCACGAACTCCACCATGAGTATATTATCATTCTTAATTTATGAAGTGAACATAATGGTATCTTCTTTTGAAATAGACTGCAGACATTTCACTGTTGTGGCTTTAAATGGCATTGTGACTCTGATTTTCCTTTTCATACTACTCCATACATTGTGGCTTCACCTTATCACTACTCTAATAAATGCTCATTATCATGACTGTGCTACAACTGAAACTGTACATTCCTCCCATAATTGTATATGCATGATTTTTTTTTTCTATTACTAAATGTTGTTCAAATTCTGGCATCTTTGTTGTGATAAGGTATGTTGTAATTTTGACTGCTGTTCAAATCATGGTGATTGTCATTCGTGGTAATTTATGACTGATTATGAGCTGAACTGTCATCATTTCAAAAGCTCTTATGAGATTAGCATGATCTTTGATTTCTTGCACATTTCTACTAATAAGCTCGAATAGAGCTTACAACTATTAGAATTTGTACCTTTCTCATACTATATGTGCCTCACAGGGTTCTACGATGTCTTCTTTTAAGATTGTTATATGCTTTTGAAGTTATGAACACTCAAAAATAAGGCTGCTCTTATGATTATATCCTTTAGCTTCAACAGCTCTCTTAATGACTATTATCAATATTAATGAACTCGCGTATGTAACTTGAGAGTGTGTCCTCCTTGATATGCTGAGCTCAACCCTTGTGGGAGCCTGTTTTACTCCACATATATGATGAAATGATCTCGAACATGATGAACTTGTTCCTGCACACTGAAACAAACAAGTTAGCAAAATAAAAGAAGCTGAAAGCTTCCATTAAGTTATGTTTCTCTTGATTATCAGCCTCTCATCTGATGAATGCTTGTTTTGATGCAAATTACATTTCTGTTGGTAGTGTAGGCATAAGGTAGAATGTAATTCATCATTGCTTAGAGTACACCTCTAACACCATTTCTTTATAACTTTGCAGGCTCATGGAGCGAGGAAACGAGGCTACAACAGCTTGGAGACGCGATGGCTGAAGACACCAACGAAAGTGATTCATCATTACAGGAAATGATGAATTGCTCCTCTTCTTTACGCTTATGTTATGTTCAATAGTGTAATTTGTCCTTTGAACTTTGTATTCATCTTTTGATTGTCATAATCAAATTCAGTTACTCTCGCGGCTTGTGCGAGATTCAACATTTTTACAAAATGAATAAAAAGTGTTACTATGCAAATTTTCAATCTTCTATTTCAAATGATTGCACAATAAAATATGATTCAAATGTAAATTGATCTCTATGATGATCAGTGAATACTTTAATAAAAAAAAGATGAGAATTTTTGTACCTATCAACAATGAATTTGATTAAGCTCTACCTATTTGAGCTCATAGTGAAAAATAGGTAACAACTCCCTCGGTGACAAGCATTCATACAGTTGATATACTTCCAAGTCCTCCATCATCCATTCCTAGCCTATCTTCACTGACGTATGATATCACTTCTGAAACTAAATTCAATTGGTTCATGAATGAGTCAATGCGTGATCAACTCAATGTGCAGTCCACAGGAGCAATGATGACAGACACTTCTCCTATTGTCATGATACCCATGTGGTAACTTCAAAGGTGAAAATGACTTCAGAGGTGAAAATGATGACTGAGTTGACAGTGAATCCAGAAGCTCACACCTCCTTCCTTCCCCCTTGGCTGATATCTCAAGTATTGAAGCGGAAGAAGCAAATGATCTCTCAAGAGGAGCTTGACCTCAAAGAGATAGTCCCACCAAAGGCTAAAGGGAAGAAAAAGGAAAAAGTATACTCAAGGTTAAACATTGACAAGACTGGCCACAAGTATGCAGAGATTGGCATACCACCATGAGAAGAAGGAGATTTCAATATGGAGGACTACACGGTAACAAGAGTCTAGCTTGGCAAAGTGACCAATGAAAGTGCAAAAGCAGATGCGCAAGTGACATTGGATATCTTGGCTGGAAGAATGGATAAAATGGAGCAAGCTCGCAATATGTACAAACAAAGGGTAGAGCATTATGCCACTATTGTAAAGAGATTTGCAAGATCTCCAACTAATGCACAACCGCTATCAGTGGTAAGTATTGAGGACCCAGTTGTCAAGAAAGCTGAGAAGTTCGCCTCCAAAGGTAGGGTGTTGTATGATTTCATTGAGAAGATCATAGAACACGGATCTTAGATCATAATTGCTCCTAACGAGAAAACTACTTTGTTGGCCAAGCTCACCACAAAGCTTGATAAAGAAAAAGTGTACTTTCCCAAGAGCATAGAGATATGGAAAAGTGCCTGTTGTCATGGTCACAAATAAAGCAGGTAAAGGTCAGTAAATTGGTGGAAGCTGGGGTAATTCCCAACAAAGAAAAGTTCATTGAGGTAAGAGAATGTTTGAAACACCGAATTCAAGTAATTCAATCTCTTATGGAAGATCTCCAACAAGTGCAGGAAGATGTCAAAGGGCATCGTGTTATTCTTGAAAAAGGTATCAAGGAGTTACCAGGACAACTTCTTCAGGAAAATCGTATCTTCCTAATAGCCATAGAAATATCCCAGATCTTCAAGGAAGCCATCATGAAGATGATTGATAGCGTAGAATTTTTAGAAGCATCTCTGAACGTCATTTGTGATACAAGACTCACATTGGATAACCTGAAAACGCATCTTGACAGGTGCAAGAAGGTTCACTCATCTGCCATGAGATCGATCACAAGAATTCACACCATTGTGGATTACACCATTGGTCCGGATGAGAAGTTCATGTAGGAGACTAGGAAGAAATAGAAAGAATTCCACACCCAAAGCAAGGAAACATGAAGGTTCCTGATCTCAAGTGTTAGACATTTTTGATGCATCTTTTTATGCATCTTGTAAATATTTCCTGACGTTTTATGTCTTTTTGTAAATTGTAATTTTACCAAGTTCGAGATGTAATCTTTTGAAAAAAATTACACTTTGACTTTGGTCAAAGTTAGGTGAGATCTCCTTGAATCGCTCACCTAACTTTCCTTAATTTTCTCAAGTTAGTTTCCTAATTTTTCTCATCCCTCTTTCTATAAATATGAGGGATTTCTATTGTATTAAGAATCTTTTAGTATTTTGCAATGAAGTGCTGCCCTTTTTGAAACAAATTGTGAAACTTTGTGTTCATACTTTGCGAACAAAATTTGATCAATAAAGAAGAAGATTGCAAACCAGACTTTGCATTGGATTCGATAGTCTCGTGAATTGATCTCATTTGGTGGTGATTAGTAAGTGATATCTAAAGGACTCTAAGTAATTCATGTAAACTTTGTGTTACATCCTTTATTTGGATTTACATTTGTGTTTTGGTTAACTATGTTGGATGATCTACAAGACTTTGCGCTTGTAATTATTCATGCTCTTTGGATATTTTGGTTGGATAATCTACAAGAATTTGTGCTTGTAATTATTCATGTTGTTCGAGGAATTGCTGCATCTAAGAAGACTTTGTCCTTCTAATGTGACAAACAACACATCTATCACAAATCCACCATTGATAAAGCTACGAAACGATTTTGTGCCTTCGTGAGCTTTCCCTTTTATTTTACTTGTTTATTGTTAATTACTTCTGGTATCTCTATGCTTTGCTTTGACAAGATAGAGGTATTGGTATTACTGCTAGTTGATCGTTTAAAGTTATTAAGAATTGAGAACTTCCAATAGTGAAGCATTGTAAACATCTTCTCTAAAAAAAGAGAAGGATTAATGTAACACACCCCCCCACTTTGTAAGTATTGGGTACATTGTGTAATTACTTTATTTGTTTTACCATCGCTTCCGTTAGTAGTAAGCAGGGCACCTCCCATTTTTGAGAGGAGAGATTCATATCTCACATAGCTATGGCTAAAGTCCTAGTTGTGTAATCTATCAAAAAGTTGATCACATAATTTTCACCCAATAGTTTTTTGGCGACTCTACTAGGGAACAACATACACAATCTAAGCCTCATGCTTTTGATTGAAGTAGATAAATTTCCTATTTCTTGTTGTTCTTTTGTATAGTGTCACTTTATAATCTCCATGTTATTGAGATCTACATTCTAGTGGACCAGATATATACACGAGGATTGAGGGCTCAAGGAGTAGCAGATCCACTTTTTGAAGAGTTGTTGCAACATAATTTTCCATTTACTCCTCCACGAGTAAGGTCACCAATGCAACGTGATGTAAGATACCCTCTACATAGCCAAATATCTCCTCTCCCAAGTGTTTGGTCTGTTTATTGTAGACGTCCCATTCAGGTACCCGTTGTGCAACTAGTTATGGCCGCACCACCTACAGGACCATGGGGAAATGCTTTTGGTCCCCTTCGTTTGGCCGCACCTTTGCATGAGCTGCCATGCGTATCCAGGAAGAATCTCCCAAAGTCTCAAGGTGATGGAAAACAACATCCCGATGAGCACATATCCGCATTCTACATCATTTTTGGCATTCTCGACATTGAGCATGAAGATGTTTCTGTAAGATTGTTCATTGAATCCCTTCAAGGGATTGCAGCCGAATGGTTCTTTACTCTTCCTAACGCCTTCGTCACCGATTGGGCCTCTCTTCACACTAAGTTTGAAGAAATATTTAAACCTACTGAAGATTCACATGCTTTATTAGTGCAACTCACCACCATGCATAAAGAAGCTCACGAGCCCATGCGTGAGTTCGTGGAAAAATTTAATAAATTGGTGACGCAGATCCCAAATGATGCAAGATCAATGGATCATAACTTGAAGTGTTTCTTCATCAACACACAACTACCCAAAGTGAGTTTCTACTTATGTAGGGAAAATCTTGTTAATGTTGAAGTAGCTCAGCAACTGGCTACCAGCCTGGAGGACGACATGATCCTTGCTGGAGAAATCAGGATGGGAACTAACGAAAACAAAAGGATGCAAGCCTCAAGGTCTTCAGCATCTAATGTTAGTGCTCCCAGTGCCACCTCAAATTTCATAGATCTCATGGTCCAAAGGCTGGAAAATGAAGTCTTGTCTCTCAAAAAGAAAGTTTCAAACAATAACAACAATAGCAATTACAAGGACATCCCTAGGACTTTCCCTAATTATGCTAGCAACAAAAATCAACATCGTCTCCCAGAGCCCCCAGGAAGGCTTGCTCTGGAAGCCCCACCCACTAACAATGTCGTGGGATACTTTGAGGCTAAACAAGACGATTATGCATAGCAAGAATACCCTGAAGAAGAAAATGTCGATCTCTTCCAAGAAGAAGAAATTGAATCGGCTGGCGACTCCAAGATTAGCTACTTGTAAATGGTGGAGCAAGAAGATGAAGATGACTTGGTGACTGATACTTATGCTATTTTTATGCAACATCAACAAAATCAACTTAATAAAGCTCAAGCTGCTATTGTCCCTAAAAAAGAAAAGCCGCCGGTCACGATCACCAAAAGAGGGTCTCCCCTCCCTTGGTAACCCAAGAAAGCAGAAAATCCACAAGTACACCTTGCCCTTCCTCATCAACTCCCATTATTCCTAAAGCTAACCCTCTCATTCCAAAGACTAGTGTGCCTTTTGTAAAACCAATCAGTGAAGTTACGACTTCCCACCTACAAAATTCTTTCCAAGATTTTGACATTATTGACCATGCCAAGAAAACCAAGGTTCAAATGTCTGAGGATGAATACCTCAAAGCCAACCCTGACCAATTTGATAGGCTTGTCAAGTTTGTTAATGACAAAAGAATTTCCCCAAGTCATGATACACCTCCTAACACCCCTGTTACTCCTAAACCCAAGATGCCACAGAGTAACTTTGTATCTAATCCTCCAACCACCTCCAGATGCATTGATTCATTTTTCATCTCCCTACTTGTAAATGGTTTTAAGCTGAGTAACTGTGTCATAGACTCTAGCGCTTCCAACAATGTGATGCCCGCCAAAGTAGCCATTGCCTTGGGCCTTGAGATGACCAAAACTTTCAGCCATTGTTTCTCCATGGAGAATAAACAAGTGCCATTGATCAGCCAGATCAAAGATGTGCAATATGCATTTGCCGCATACCTAGAGAAGAAAATAAAAATAACAGTCCTTGTGGCCGATGTACTAGGATCCTACAGAATCCTCCTCGAAAGCAATTTCTGCAAAGATGTTGGAGGAGAACTAAGCATGGATATGTCTAAAGCAAGAATACCCATAAAAGGTGTGATGCAGAAATTGGTTCCTGAAAAATAATCAATTTTTTCAGTTGCCAAATCAGATGATCCCAAAGCTCAGATCTTGTTTGAATCCTTAGGCGTGGGAACTTACTATCTACAAAAAAATGAGGTGGGTGAATCCTTGACTCAAAATGAGTCAGAAAATGATGATATTTCCTCCACTTCAAATGAGTCATCGTCAGGTGATTTGTCTATCTCCAACCATGAATCCTCGTCAGATGATGAAGCTTTGAACTTCGACACTATTAGCATTGGTGATCCCAATGGTGTCTAGTTGCTCAAATTTGATGGTAGCTGCTCTTCGACTGGTTCTAGATCAAGAATGGTTTTTATTTTTCCAACAGGAAATTTTTTCCCTTTCTCTTTCAAGTTGCAATTTGATAATACTAATAACACCACCGAATATGAAGCCTTGTTATTGGGAATGCAAGTTGCACTAAAGAAAGGTGTAAAAAATCTCCATGCACAAGGTGATGCCGAGCTGATAGTATGTCAAGTAATAAATATTTATCAAACAAAGAATGATGGACTCAGGCATTATCGCAATCTAGTATGGGATTCCATTGAGGAATTCAAAGATTTTGATATCTCTGTTGTTCCTAGAGAATACAATACCAGAGCTGATTTCCTCACAATCTCCACCACGCTCTTGGTGCCACACAAAGACTTTCAAGGTTCTACCTACACCATAGAGTTGGTTTTCCGCCCAAGTGTCCCTAAAAATTCAGAGAACTATAAAATTTTCAATGATGATCATCAGATCATTGCCTTTTTTGAGAAAGCAAAGAATTTTGAAGAGTTGTATTTCAAAGGTAGCGATTCTCTGCCTTGAGAATCTGTGTCAAATATGGACCCTGTTACGGGTGAAGAATATTTGCAACTCAAAGGGAATAAGATTCCCAAAGGATTAGTATCCTTAGAAAATCTTTTTGACAAGCATGATCGCCACATGAAAAAACAACTCTCAGATTCTGACTCATCTAATGAAGTGGAATAGATTAATCTAGAAACTGAAGCTAACCCAAGATAGTGAACATTGGAAAATGTTGCACGACCGAAGAAAGAAGACAGTTTACTCAGCTACTACAAGAGTATATTGATGTCTTAGCATATTCGTACGAAGATCTAAAATCATTTCGGCCTAAAGAAGTACAACATGATATTCCCCTCAAGGCTGGAGCTTTTCCTTACAAACAAAAGCAGAGACAGTACAATCCCAAGATCTCTGGAACAATTTTGGCAGAAGTTCAAAAGATGCTAAACACACGGATAATATTCCCTATCCATCATTCAACATGGATAGCCAATATCATCCCCGTTCGTAAGAAGAATGGAAAAATCTGCATTTGTGTAGATTTCAGAAATCTAAACCAATTGTCGCTCAAAGAAAATTATCCACTTCTAGTGATGGACCAAGTCCTACAAAATGTAACTGGATCCGAGATGCTTTCCATGCTTGACATATTTTCCAGCTACAATCAAATTGAAGTTAATTCAAGCGATCAACACAAAACCGCTTTCACAATGCCATGGGGAACCTTTGCATATCACAGGATGCCTTTTGGTCTGATGAACGCTGGCACCACATTCCAATGTGTTATGGATCTTGCTTTCCATGATGTGATTGGTAAGTTCATCATGGTGTATCTTGATGATCTCATAGTCTTCTCTAAGCAACGTCATGAACATTACTACCACTTGAGGCAAACTCTTGAAAGATGCCATCAGCATGGTATTTCCCTAAATCCCAAAAAGTCAACTTTTGGGGTGATAGAAGGTAAACTTCTTGGTCACATTGTATCTACAGAGGGAATCAAGATTGACTTGGAAAGAATCAATAAAATTAAATCTCTCACTTTGTCGTCAAGCAAGAAAGTTGTCCATTCCTTCTTTGGCAAGGTAAACTTCTTAAGGAGGTTTCTTCCATACTTTGCTGAAAAGACTCATCATAATGTAAATATGATGAAGGGTAACACCACATTCCATTGGACGATAGAAGGGAAAGCAATGTTTGATGATATCAAGGAGGCCATTGCTCACATGCCTATGTTGGTCTGCCCCAACTACACCAAAGATTTTGTAATGTACAACTATGCTTCCAAGCATACACTCTCAACAATTTTGGTGCAGGAAAACGATGAAGGCTTTGAATCTCCCATCGCATTCATGAGCTGCCCCCTGAAGAATTATGAACTAAAATACTCTCAAATGGAGAAGTATGCTTTCACAGTTGTCAAATCCGTCAAGCATTTTCAATTCTACATCCTAAGTAGCCATGTCAAGGGTCTAGTCCTGGATTCGACTGTTAAGTCTATCCTAACACAACAGGAATTTGGAACAAAAAGAGGAAATTGGATTGCCAAGATTCAAGAATATGATCTAGAAATTAAACCCACTAAGTTGATACGTGGACGTGGACTTTGTCAACTTATTGCTGAAAATAATCTAGATAAAGAAATTTCAGAGGATGAAGAAGTTTCAGATGAGGAAGAAGTGGATCCAAGTACACTCCCAATGGTACTATTTGTTAGTACCACTAACGAATGGTATTCCAACATCGCTCATTTCCTCACATATGGAGAATGCCCCAATCACTTGACTCCAAAGGAAAAGAGAACCATCAAGTTGAAATCAACTAATTTTGTCTTATGGGACAATGGCTTGTACAAGCGTGCAATGGATGGGACTTTTCTCAGATGTGTTGATAAGGAACAACAACAAAAATTGCTGAAATCTTATCATGACTTGGCATGTGGCGGACATTTCTCAACGCCGGTAACTGCTCACAAAATCTTGAGAGTGAAGTATTACTGGCCCACACTTTTTCAGGACACGTACTCTTGGGTGCGTAAGTGTGAATTGTGCCAACAGTTCGTTGGCCGGCCTAGGTTGGCGTCTTTTCCATTGAAACCTGTTGTGATCGAAGAACTTTTCCAGTAGTGGAGGATTGACTTCATAGGTGCAATTAATCCATCATCAAGTGCAAGACACATTTATGTTTTGACTGCTACTGACTATTTCACCAAATGGGTGGAAGCGATACCTACCAAGCGTGCTACTTTAGAAGTGGTGTGCAGTTTCTTAAAGGAAAGCATTATTTCCAAGTTTGGTGTGCCAAACAAGATCGTTGCTGACAATGCTTCTTCCTTCTCATCCAACGAGATTACTGAGTTTTATTTTTAGCATGGCATAACTTTGTCATAGTCTTCTGACTATTATCCGCAAGGTAATGGTTAGGTAGAATCTAGCAACAAAAATCTGGTGACTATCATCTGTAAGCTGGTAGACGAGAATCAATGTTTGTGGCACAAGGCCTTGTTCGACACTTTGTGGGCAGACAGGATAACTCCGAAGTGACCAATCGACATGTCTCCTTTTCAACTCTTGTACGGGTTGAATGCCAAGATTCCTATAACCTTGGAACTACTAGCCCTCAAACTAGCTAAGGCCATTGAGGATGAGACGTTTGACAACTCTGTTGATAAGCGCATCATGTATCTCTCTGAATTGGAAGAGAACTGGGTTCAAGTAGCTGACCGCATTGCAGAACACCAGGACCAAGTAAAGAAGATTTTTGACAAAAAAATCCAAGTCTCGAGAATTTCAAATTGGTGACCTTGTTCTCCTATGGAACAAACAAAGAGAACCAAAAGGTATGCATGGGAAATTTGACTCACTGTGGATAGGACCTTTCCAAATACATCAGCTACATGGTGAGAAAAATTTCTTGTTAGCATACGGAGATGAAACACCATTTTCCCTTCCTCATAGTGGGAAACATCTCAAGCACTTTACACAGTAAAGTAATTGGTGTTGGTATGTAAATACTTTTTATTTTTAAGTCCTTTTGAGTCTTTATGTTTTAAGTTACGTCGTTATCGTCGTCGCCTAACTCCATGCCCAATGGATAAAGGCACTTGAATTCTGGAGTTCTTCTCCCTTCATTCGTTTCAAAGAATGATTGAAGGAAGATCCCCAGCAGGAGCTAGCTGTTATCACGGAATCAAGTAGTGCTCATTCCATGGATAACCCCCCTACAAAACTTGTCTGTTTCCTAGGTTCATGAACTTCAAGCACGCAAACGAGGTGATTTTCAAGCCACCTCAAAATGTGTTCCAAAGCCTCAAATGGTCAGTTTGAGCATCCCCCTATGTTTGCCTCATGAAGACCTTCGAAATGAGCTCCTTCACGAAGTCTCACTGTTCATACTTAGTTAAATTGTGAAATATGCAGTTGCACTCAAAAAGTACGCTCCTGCTCACAAGCCAAAAATTGACTAAGTGTTGAAAGTGTAGGGGCACCAAAAACTAGCACCCCTGCATGAAAGTGATTTGCCAAAATGTGTAGAAGCGCTAAAAAAGTGTGCTCTTACACATGGTTGCCAGACTTAGCCAAGAGCATAGAGATTTGGAAAAGTGCTTGCTGTCATGGTCACATATGAAGTAGGTAAAGCTCATTAAATTGGTGGAAGCTAGGGTAATTCCCAACAAAGAAAAGTTCATTGAGGTAAGAGAATCTTTGAAACATTGAATTCAAGTAATTCAATCTCTTACGAAAGATCTCCATCAAGTGCAGGAAGATGTCGAAGGGCATTGTGTTATTCTTGAAAAAGGTATCAAGGAGTTACCAAGACAACTTCTTGAGGAAAATCGTATCTTCCTGCCAGCCATAGAGATATCCTAGATCTTCAAGGAAGCCATCATGAAGATGATTGACAGCATAGACTTTTTAGAAGCCTCTCTGAATGTCATTTGTGATACAAGGCTCACATTGGATAACCTAAAAATGCATCTTGACAGGTGCAAGAAGGCTCACTCATCTGCCATGAGATCGATCATGAGAATTCACACCATTGTGGATTACACCAGTGGTCCGAATGAGAAGTTCGTGTAGGAGACCAGGAAGAAATACGAAGACTTCCATGCCCAAAGCAAGGAAACATGAAGGTTCCTGATCTCAAGTGTTAGACATTTTCGATCAATATTTTTATGCATCTTGTAAATATTTCCTGACATTTTATGTCTTTTTGTAAATTGTAATTGCACCAAGTTCGAGATGTAATCTTTTGAAAACAAATTACACTTTGACTTTGGTCAAAGTTAGGTGTGAACTCCTTGAATCGCTCACCTAACTTTCCTTAATTTTCTCAAGTTAGTTTCCTAATTTTGCTCATCCCTCTTTCTATAAATATGAGGGATTTCTATTGTATTAAGAATCTTTTAGTATTTTGCAACGAAGTGTTGCCCTTTTTGAAACAAATTGTGAAACTTTGTGTTCATACTTTGCAAACAAAATTTGATCAATAAAGAAGATTGCAAACCAGACTTTGTGTTGGATTCGATAGTCTTGTGAATTGATCTCATTTGGTGGTGATTAGTAAGTGATATCTGAAGGACTCTAAGTAATTCATGTAAATTTTGTGTTACATCCTTTATTTGGATTTACATTTGTGTTTTGGTTAACTATGGCTGGATGATCTACAAGACTTTGCGCTTGTAATTATTCATGCTCTTTGGATATTTTGGTTGGATAATCTACAAGACTTGCGCTTGTAATTGTTCATGTTGTTCGAGGAATTGCTACATCTAAGAAGACTTTGTGCTTCTAATGCGACAAATGACACATCTATCACAAATCCACCATTGATAAAGCTACATAATGACTTTGTGCCTTCATGAGCTTTCCCTTTTATTTTACTTGTTTATTGTTAATTACTTCTGGTATCTCTATGCTTTGCTTTGACAAGATGAGGTATTGGTATTACTGCTAGTTGATCATTTAAAGTTATTAAGAATTGAGAACTTCCAACAGTGAAGCATTGTAAACATCTTCTCTAAAAAAAGAGAGAAGGATGAATGTAACACACCCCCCCACTTCGTAAGTATTGTGTACATTGTGTAATTACTTTATTTGGTTTACCATCGCTTCCGTCAGCAGTAAGAAGAGCGCCTCCCCTTTTTGAGAGGAGAGACTCATATCTCACATAGCTATGGCTGAAGTCCTAGTTGTGTAATCTATTGAAAAGTTGATTACATAATTTTCACCCAACACTACTACCTAGAGAGAATTTGGAACATCATCCAAGTCCAACTTCTCTTGCTTATCGAACACAAGAGACAATGCATCTGTATCTTGAATGTGAAAACTCATGCTACTAACCTCATCATGTGTGCTAGCCGCCATAGATGATTGAGTCTCTGTTGTACATGATGAATCTCGAACCAAACTCAACTCTAAGTAGAGCTCATCCACATGAATCTCCGATTCCTGAAGGGCTAATTGAGTGCTCCTCAAGGAATCACTAGTAACCATAAGCCCGTGAGTAAGCTTATCCACGTCATCTTCTTTCCTTCTCAATGCATCTGAATAGACCTCAATGAGGTTGAGAAGATGATCCCTATCTAGAAGAAAGTGTAAATAATTTTCCTTCATTATTCCCATACCCTCTTTGACTTTATGCAAGATATCATGAGAAGACTTTGCAGCAACTCCCTTTAGTCTTCCCTCTAACTGAACCACCCAAAGATGATTCTCAATCAGATTACACATCTTATCATGATGAGACAATGCTTCCACAATCCCATCCTCACTTACCTTCATCTGGTTCCTCAAACTATGTAGACCATGCGGTGTATGTCTAGCTTCAACCTCCCATGAAGAAGCCTCTAATTGTCCTTGATATTCTTTTTCTGCAAAGTCCTGTATACTCTCATTCTGATTTGGAATTAGGACAACACTAATTCCATCTGCAAAATCCTCATCAATTCCCCGATCAAGTGTCTCAACCCAAGAGGGCTTTGGCTGCTCTATATACTCATCATCCAACTCAGCTGCTCCTTTGGATGATGGCATGTTTTCTTAATGTTTTTCATCCACGAAATTGATGGCCTCTTGTTCTTCGTTCAACTTTTGCAATTTTTTAGTCAATTTACTCTATTCTTTCATTCTTTCCAGCATGTTATCCTGTTGTTGAATCCAAGCCCCTATCACAGCTTCTATTGACTTGCCAAAAGTGACCATGAAACCCAACTGAATTTCTGATCTACAAATGAATAGCTGAAACAATGCCCAATCTACCAAATAGGCTAGCATAATCCAAGCTCTGATACCACATAGTATCCCTTGAGAAGTTTGGCCTTAACTTGCTAGTTTGATGCTCAAGCAATATTGTCAAACACTTGGCAAACAAAATTTTTACTTGCTGATTGGAGTTCTTTTCTTGTTTTTGTAGTTTTGGATGATATTTGCAATGCTGATATAAACTTGAAAGTAGTAACTAAGGTCTGAAATATAATGCAACAATTGATAATGCAAAAGATATGAATGAAATGATGTTGAATATGCATCTACAACACTAATGGCATTTCTACAAACACTTAGGATGCAAACTAGATCATTGGAATGAAAGCTACTATTGTCAATCAGATTGCACCTGAATGCTTGAATGACTAAATTCAGCAATCTGTTGAAACATGGAATCTATCTTTAGGCTATGGGTATTCCTATGGCAAAGATAAACCTTCAGATTCTAGGCTAGTTCCTATATGATAATCAATTAGGTACTTGAATTATTTTTTCTGAGAAAAGGGGAAGAGGGATTGAACTAAAAAAATGAACCAAAAATGAAAACTTTAGTGATGCACCTAATTAGAAAAACTAAACTGCAATTTGACTCACAAAATGATTACTCAGTACTTTAATCTGCACAACCTGATTTGATAGTCTTGTCACTTGAATGTTTTAAACAGAGGCTTTGATTCAATACAATTTTGAGGGAAAACATTGTTTTTGGATCTAAACTGATTAATCAATTACATGCACAGTTTATAACCAGTGAATTTAAACTAAAATGCATACATATATTTATGAAGGTGACAAAAAAATTAAAGGTTTCAAAACTGAAAACACAATAATGATGCTTGAAATCTTGAAGGAAAAACTTGAAAATGCTTGAAATTGAAGGAATCTTCTACAAAAAAAAACACAATTTGAACTTGTAAAACTGTTGCTGTATTAATATGAAAATGAAAGCTAAGTTACATGATATTCAACTTTGCAGAATGCAAAGGCTGAAAAACAAGAACTGGAGGAAAAAGATAAATTTTTTCCAATATATACAAAAGGCATGCACAAAGCAGGAAAAAATAGAACTGAAGTGAAAACAACATCTCCAATGTGAAATCCGAGCAGAAGAGAAAATCCTGATAAAAATATCTCAAACTCATGCAAAAATGAGTGTATGATGATCTAAACTCGAAGTCAACTCATAACTAATCCATAGAGCACTCAAATTGCACTGAAAATCCCTCAAAAAGTGGGCCCAAGCATGTGAAAGCCTCCTCGTTTGTATCAATCCGCCCATGATGACTTGAACTCTATCTTCAAGTTACATCACCTGTCATCCCATGCATGATTGGGATAATCTTCAATTAATGTTTGCATTTAATAAATAGCTAAGTTAATTAAATGACTATAATGCATCATTTAATCAACTAACTTTACATTGTTTATGCAAACATAAGACATTTAAATTTAATAATTCTTTTATAAAACTCTACCCCAATACCTAGTCACGACAACTCACATCATGCGCCCCATTCCACACATATGGGGACTTAGCAATTGTTTACAAAAATTCCTAAGGAAAAACAATAGGATGAAACCCACGACCTTGGCATTAGTGAAGGCATATGTTTAATTAAAATGTGACAAAAGTCGATTTAGGGTATGGAACCCTAAGAAAAAGCATCGAGCAAATCAAAATATTATTTCATTTTGACAATGAAGCTTCAGGAGGAAACTTGGCCACCGACCTAGGGTTTGAATTTTGCTTCAATGGCAGATTTGAGGACTTTGACCGGATTCTACAGTTTGGTTTTCAGGCATTGTCTGTCTTCCTTTCACACAGGTAAGCCATTTTCTTCATTCCTTTAAGCCATATTTGAAGGCTTTTGAGTAAAAATCTGTGGCCTTTCTATCATTTATTTCAACAGTAAGAAAGAGAAAAATGTTTCCTTTCTTTGAATCTGGCATTTGATTTCTATTTACTGCAAAACACATCTACTTTAGCTGGTTGTAAACAAAATAAAGGAGGTAGTTTGTCTTTTCTCATGATTTTCCATATCCTACAGCCATGATTTACAATTTTACTTATCTGGGCATTGTTATTTTGAGAAAACTCTCTCTGTGTTTTAAAATGACCACAGGCAAAGTCATAATTTCCAATCATTTATTTTCCTGTAGAATAAAACTCTCTGAACTTTCACTGGCCTTCTCATATGTTGGTTTTTCTCTTGTCATTTTAGGTTGTGGGTTTTATTTTATTGTTTTGTGTATCTTATCTGTGTATTTCCTTCATTCTAAAAATGAAACTAAAAAGCTAAAAACTGTGCTCCATTTTGATAAGTATTTGTATCTTGAAAACAAAACCCAAAGTGGGTATTTTGCATTTTAATTGAAGAAAATATCTCTTCATTTTTTGGCTGTGGCTTTATTGTAGCTTTCTGGGTATCTTTATCAAACTTTCAACTATATGTATCATCTTATTGTGTCATTATTGTTGTTCTTCTTTGAGATTCACTACAACCTTACTAAAGTTTAGATCAATGTTCTTCTTTCAATGTCACTAAACAATGCTTTGCTTCCATTAAGATCCTTCCATGCTCATTGCATTTGATATTCAAAACCATGTGTTTTATGCATTTTGATTGAGATGTCATCATAGTTGTTGTCTGTCATGGCTGTGTTGTACAAATTCTTACAACTGTCCTCACTTTGCTTTTGTTACACAACTGCCTTTATATTTCTGTAGCTTTCATTGCATGACTTTGATCAAGCCATGTGCTCAACAACAAGATTAACACTTTACAAAATTTTGCTACAACACATTATATTCATGAAGATGTAAATAACTTTAAAAGAGCATGAACATGAATTTTCTTTATACACTTTGTTGTTCACAATGTTTAGTGAATCTATTCACTATCCATGCTTCATTTTTGTTATTCCTCATAACATGATAATACGATCTCACAACCTCTTCCTTCATGATTATGATATAATGATTCTTGTTATGGCATGGTGGCTGTTTTATTGTGGGTATAATATTCCTTTGTAGTAAATGTTAAGTGATTGTATTTTGCAACTTGGAGGAAACTGTGAACAAAGTTGTATTCATGAATCACTGTTATAGACCAATTTCTAAAGCTTTTAACATCCATACCTTCAATAGTGGTACCATATTATTATAATCTGAAAAATGCTTTGTGACCATAACATTGGTGAATGTTGATCATCTTCATATCATGTTGTTGTCTTATTATTGTATCCTGATTCATATGGCTGCAAATACCTTGAAATATGTGATGTTTTGGTGATAAAACATGATAAGCAATCAACTTGGCATTCTTGCAAATGATACATTCTAAAAATGTACCTAATATGCAACACTATATTATTCTTGACAATGAGAATCTTTGCAAATGGCTGACAGTATTGTCCTTAATACAGTTGTGCATGAACACATTTGTCACCACTGTTCCATAACATTTATTATTTTTCTTTTTAGAGGACTATTGTATCTTTGATAAGTCATTGTCCTCCATGATTGACGATATGCTAATGACTCCTTAGTACCTTATGGTGACCGTGATGAAACATACTATGATATAGAATGTAGCCATTAAATTGAAGCAACCCGCAAAATGACAGCTAATTATGAGTCTTTCATTGATTGTCCCTAAAATTGAATTGTTCTCTTCTACATGTTGTTTATGTTATTGTTATGAGCTGGGCTCAACCCTTGTGGGAGCCACATTTCTCACCACTCATAACAATATATGTTGATTGAAATGATCTGATTATACCTGTATGTGCACATTTAAACAAACAAGTTAGCAAAATAATTGAAGCTGAAGGCTTCCATTGAATTTCATGCTCCTTTAACTTGATCATCTGATGCATGCTTGAAATGATGTAGATTATATTCCTGTTGACAATGTAGACATGGGGAAAATAGTGATTTTCCATTGCTCTAACAACACATTTTAACAATTTTGTAGGTGCCTTTGGAACTGGAGCAGGATTTGTGCCAACTGGAGCTGAATATGAGGAGATACCACATAACTGAAATGATGATTCGTCATTCTAGGCAATGACGAATCACTCCTTTCCTTATGTTTACATTTTCTTTAGTTGTATAGTGTACATATCCTTTCTTGTATTCATTATTTGATTAAGAAAATCAAATTAAGTTACTCCCACGGCTTGTGTGGGACTTTGGTTTTTACAATATGAATAAAGCAACATTTGTTATGCAAATGTCTAATTTTCTGTTACAAATACTTGCATAATAAAGCTGAAAATCAAATGTAATCTAATTTTGGATTAGAATGAATACTTTAGCAAAAATTTTGTACCTTTTTTGATGGATGCAATTCAGCTCTACCTGTTTTGAGTTGTAGCTAAAAATAGGTAACAACTACATCAAGAGACAATTTGTCAAACATATGACATAAAACCTTATAACTCCTTTATTAAATGGAATTCCAAGTACATAGCTGATATACAATGCTAATATGATGATTACAACTACCCAAAATGCAATGCCAAGAATCTTGGCTTACAATGAAATGTCATTACAAAGTCTGATATAAATGTGCACCTACAGCCACTATATGGCAACACCTTCTACAACTGATATATCAATGCAAATATACTAAACAAGGTGAAAGAACCTAGAAAATAAGTTCGCCTATGCTTGATGAAGATGTGGCAGCCTTGGTGCATCAAGAGAAGAATTCTCCAAGCCAAATCAATCCCTTCATTGAGTCGTCCCTATTATGGAATAAAGTCTTCATAAATAAATTATTATCAGCTACTAACACTTTTCTATTTCACTAAACATCATCACCTAGAATCCCACAATGGAGTGCCTCAATTCCCATATAAAATCAAAGCAAGCCATGAGCAAAATTGTGGGCTTCACTTCTACTGCAACCTGATTGAAAAATGCATCAAAATTTAACCTCCAGTCGATCCTTCAAAATTTGTCTATTGGCCACAAAATTCAACACAATGAGAAGACTAAAATATCTCCTCCCAAATTCACCCAACTAGGATTGGTGTTGCTCAATCAATACTAACACTCTAGAGTCTTCAAACCCTCGAGCAAGCTAAGCATTCAGCTTCAGCTTCTTACCATGTGGTAATGAGAAAATAAATTCCAAATCAAGTATCCAAATGCTTAGCCAACAACTTCTTAAATAGATTTCTCAACAAGTCTCCAAGAAGCTTCTAGAATAAAATATTATTTTATTCTCTTAAGTGACTTTTTGATATTATTTTTATTTTTAGTCACTTTATTAAATTAATTAAATATAAGGCCACCTTTAAATATTTATTTATTGTGATAACCTTACAAATAATTAATTTAATATTTAATTTAATTTAATTAAAATAATTAATTTAATATTTAATTTAATTTAATTAAAATAATTAATTTAATATTTTATTTTATTTTATTAAAATAATTAATTAGTCATCCTTATGAAATAAATATCAATATTTGGATAACTTAATCAATTAATTTAATTAAATTACTCTGCCTCCAATTCGGGGACATCACACCATCTTCCAAGAAAGCTAATGGTAATATATTAGTATTATTGAAGCTTCCATAGTCCATTGCAAATAGAAAGAATCCTTCTAGAACAACTGTGACATGAAATCTTCCATTAGAATTTTGGATGAGACTATGTGATCCATTACCATGACAACAATCTATATTTCATTCTTAGATGAATAACACCAAACATAGATCTCATGGCTGCAAATTGGAGCACACATCTTTCTTAGTGAATGTATTCATTTTATAAGAAAAATACATCATTAATTTATAGTCTACATAGCACAACAATTTATTGAAATAGTTATAATGGATGGTGAGGTGAGTAGTATTAAGCAATTGTAGACTAATGTGTTAGCAATGGTCTATACTGATAAGTCTTGAATTAATTTATTCTAACATCCTTCATAATAATATTTAGGACTTTTAGTTTGACCATGCTGCAAGAAAGAACCTAAAGAATAGAGGGCACGTTTCTTTGCTCCAAATAAATCTTCTTTGTTGGCATTGAAATCTCTCCACATTGTTGTGTCACAAGGAAATGAAGGCAGGTCACAAAATTTAGACAGAAATTAGGGGGGCACGTTGAACATATGTTGCCAGGTATGCCTTCACAATCACCATATATCATTGAAGTGTTGATCAGTGAAATAATCCTCCTCTCTTGACTTGAGGAAACACCATTGGTCCATTGACCTTAGTATCACATCATGAGCTTCCTCATGAATCAAGGAAGGGCTTTCCCAAGATCTTTGGTGATATCAATCAACAACTAGATGAAAATATTCCAGCTTTCAAGACAACGTGGAATTGTGGATGTTCCACATGAAGATGTAGCAATTCAATTGTATGTTAAGACGTCACTACAAATTGGTTCCATCATATTGAAGTCGAATCAGTCACAAGCTATAATATCATATGTGAGAAATTTCTAACATTTTTCAAGCCAACTATAAATGATCATCTCAACCTATGAGGGATTATCATGCAGTTCAACCATGTAGTCAACTAGTTCAATAATACCTTGAAGCTTTCTCCAAAAAATATCCTAAGTTACTTGATCACCATTCTTCTACCTTATATTGCCTTCCTAATCAAAACAAGGCAAAACAAATAATTTAAAAAATGCACAAGAGTAGGCAATCAAATTAGAAGATAGCATGATTACTATGAATGATAAGGATTCAATCAAGCCTCAAATTCAATATTCTATTGATCCTTTCTCATAGAAAGTTGTTCAATGTGACCATTATGAAGAGGCACCAAAGTGATCCTATACAAAAATGTCAACCTCCACTACAAGAGTAAAAAGGAAGGATTCAATCAGACCTCTTATTCAAAATTCTGCTCATCCTTTCATGTGAAAAGTAATTCAACATGACCATTATGAAGAGGCACCAAAGTGTTCATTTTCAACAATATCATCCTCCACCTATGAGTAGGAACAATTGTCCTCAGTACTGAAGCAATCACATGTCTGATTTGTCTGTTCAACTAACAAGACCATCTTTCGAAGCACCTACACCAGTTTACACTTAATACAAATTCCACAAGACTAATTTTCATAATAGAAGAAATTTTCTAGCTATATAGAGGCTCATACAACTATTGGAAATTTCAAAATGTTGATCGAGGGACTTCAAGTGGCCCTCAACATCTACTAAATGAATTTAATGGTGACTATATAATGGGATATACTGAATACAAACTGTAATGTCCCCTTCTCAACAGTGATTAGTGCAGTTGGTCATTAGCCTATCCCAAAGGCCCGTAGGCTAGTTGGAAGCAAAAAATTAGGGTTTCCTATTTTACAGGAGGATACTTTGGCAGTTTTGGATGCTTGCATGTTGAGGTTTTGTAGTTTGGATTTTGGATTCCTTCCAGGTTTTCAGAGAGCTTCGCAGTGGTGTTGCAATGATTGCTCAGAATGTGGTTGCAACGATTGCTCATAATGTGGTTAAAATGCATTTGGAAACACTTACTATTTTTATTAGTATGCTATTTATAGTAAGTGCTATTTTTAGCAGTGTTATTTTTAGCAAGGTTTCAGTAGTCCAATTTAGAGGCCATTTTAGGCAAGTCAGTTTGTGCAGTTTGGTCTCCCACACTCTTGGAGCTCATTTTGGTAAATTCAGTATTTTGGTTGAATTTATATTTTAAGTGAGTTTTTTGGCTAAGGCTTGGAGGACGCCTAGTTTGATGAGATAATGTTTAAGTGAAAAATATTTCAAATGCTAAAG
This sequence comes from Sequoia sempervirens, assembly GCA_007258455.2. Taxonomy (NCBI): domain Eukaryota; kingdom Viridiplantae; phylum Streptophyta; class Pinopsida; order Cupressales; family Cupressaceae; genus Sequoia; species Sequoia sempervirens. The sequence goes on along the minus strand of VDFB02256132.1, from coordinate 55,887,170 downwards.
TGGACAACTTCTTGAGGAGGTAATATTTAAGTCCTTAATAATGTATTTTTCACTTAATAAAGTGGGACGCCAAACTTATGAAGTATTTGTAGTTTTAATAAAGTTATATCTCCTCATGTTTGGATGCCAAGTTAAGGAGGCAGATGAAGATTAAATGAAATTCAAAATGCAGTTTGATAAAGGTGAATTTGAATATCATGTTTGGGTGCCCTAATTGGAGGAAAAGGCATTTTGAATTTGTGGAGAAGTTATAAATAAGAGTGTTGGTATTCATTGCAAACCATAACGAAGTGCTGCTGAAATTACTACAAACTTGCTTCGAGGAAAGCATACCTCCTAGCAAACTTAGTTTCGTGCTTGCAAGATAGCACCTAGCTAAGTATTGGATTGTTCTTTACACTGAAGAATAGATTGAGCATGATGGAGATGTTTACTTTTGATGTGTTTTGAAGTTTGGTGTGTTTTTCAGTTTTTAGTGTGGTGGTTTGGTGCTTGCAGAAGCACATTTTTGCTTGTAGCTTACTTGGTGAATTTTTATTGGTTCTAGGTGTTGTCTCTATGAATTATTCTACCTTGGGAACCTCATTTTGCAAAGTTACAGATTTTTTGGTGGAGTCCTTGAATTTATCTTGCTGGTTGCCCCTCCTTGAAGGTTGTACCTTGCCTGTAGGTGCCTTGGAATGCGTGCATAAAATATTGGAAGTTGTTTTCTACTGTTTCTTGAATTTTACTTGGGATCCTACCTCTTATGCTTCATTTGCACTTAGTTTTAGGTCAATTGGAGGTGTATTGGTTGAGTTGTGAGCATTTTATTGAGTTTGGAGCTTGCTGGTTTGAGTTTCTTGTTCATTGTTTTTATATCAGATTCTTAGAAGTTCATATTTTTGGTTTGTTTCCTTAGTATAATAGCTTGTGAAGTTTTGGAGATCATCTAATATCATTTTGGAGTGGATTGGATAGCTAATACTCTTGTAACTTGCAAATGGCTTCCCATTGTAAGGCTGAAATCAGTAGTACTGGTTCAATCACTTGATATTTTTGCACTTTACTTTGTAATTCCCAATTTTAGTGGAAGGGACAAACCTCACTATCCATTACTTTCAACATTTACTTTTCTATACTGTCCGCTAAACAAGCGGAAGGGGTCGACAAGCCGCCCATACTTTACTTTTCAGGACTTTGTAATTCATCATCATGCTTATCAACTGAGCTGTTAATATACTCCTATTGAATAAGTGGTTGAGTTCATTTGCATTACTTTTGATCGGCTGAGCTGTCCCTCTTTGTACTTTCTAGCATATTCATTTTTACAAGCTAACGATCCCCTTTCTACCGTATTGTAAAGTGCCTTGAAAAAACTAATATAAAACTCCCAAATTTCTGCCTTAGGAATTTTGTCAAACACTTTACTTGCAACCTTGTATTTGTTGATAATTGTTTTTAGTTTGTTTTGAATTGCTTTTGAGTGATGCAAATGTGATTTAAATGCTTTGCAAATGACATTAAACAACTAGCAAATGAGCTGAAATGAAATACAATATGTTTTTTGTATTTTCTTATGCATATAGATGACTAAAACTAATGCAAATTAGCACCTATAGCTGAGAGACATTTTGTAAAACAATTGGCTACCAAACTCCTTATGCCTCCAATATGATATTGCAAATAGAATGAAAGTGTTTACAACTGATTATGAAATGCAATTAGATCTAGAGCATATGAGTTTATATTCTACAATACCAATTTGTTGTGTAAAGGATAGCATTACATATGCAATTTGATAGCTATATTATGACTGTAATTACATTGCCAAGGTGTTGATCAAGTCAGTAAATGATACCTATATGAAATTATGCCTCTAAATGCAAAACAACAATGAAATGTGAATCCTGGTATAAGATTTCTGCCAACACAAAACAAATCGATTATCCTTGCATAGGTTGTCTTTGGCTTCCAAAATGCAGCGCCTTGTCTCCTAAGCATCCAATGATGCTCTGTGAATTTTATCAAATTTTATATGCCTTCTTTTCATAAAATCGTACCTCCATGATGAAGCCACCCCTATCCTTGCTTGGAAACTTTTTGTATAAATAAATGCAGTAATAATAGGTCTCCAAATTGGTGTAGAAATGATTTCCAACTCGATAGAAATCAATCCCTCTAATGCCCACAAAATTTTGATGAATCGGTGAAGAGTAATGAATGAAAACATGAATCTCACCATGGCTATTCAATCTATTACAGTAGTTTGATATTAAAGTGCATACTTCAAAATAGTTCCCCAAATTCTCCAAATTGAATCTCCAAACATGATATAGCAATTCCTCACTACTATAAATCAGACAAACTCAAAAATGCAATTATAAGTTAGCAATTGCAATTGATTGAATCCTCTAATGAAGCGCAAATAGAAACCCTAGATGGATTTCTCAACTCTAGCTAGGATTGATCTTTCACAACCGAACCTGACACTCTAGAGTCTTCAAACCCTCGAGTGAATGTTAAACATTTAGCTTCAACTTTTTACCATGTAGGTAATGTGTAATGAATTCCAAATCAAGTGTGTCCAAATGCTTAGCCAACAACTTCTTAAATAGATTTCTCAATGCCTTTTCAAGAAGCTTCTAGAAGAATATTATTTTATTCCTCAAGTGACTTTTATTATTTTATTATGTTATTTTAAGTCACTGTATTATTAAATTAATTAAATATCAAGTCATCGCTTTTGATATAATTTTTTATTGGAATAACTTAATAAATAATTAATTTAATAATCCTCCAATTTGGGGACATGACACATATTCTCTCACTGTGCCCACACTAGGATCTAGGTGAGCAAAAAGTGAAAGGGTTTCTTTCAATTGGCTTATTTGGATTTTCTAATGCCAATGGGTGAAATGTTTGTGGAAAATTTTGAAAAATTTGTGAGGGGATATTTCACAAACCTACTTTTGATGGGTAGTAAATGATTTGAATAGCTACACAATTGACATCTACACGTGTTCATAGAATCAGAAATTTGAAAAAGAGTGAAAAAAGAAAACAAGAAAGCAAAGGATGAGAAAATATGGATGTAGCCACTCATGAAGAAATTTTCTTTCCAAGAGAGCATCCTCCTCCCTATGCCACTAAATCCAAGAAAAGAGATGGTGACTTTTCCTACCCCTCCAACCTTATTCAATCTCATTAAGCCAGATGAAGGATCATTAGTTAGAAATGGACATGTTTTTATATTGAATACAAGTGAAATTTCATAGGTATATCATTTTCTCTCTAATGAAAATGAGGGTACATAAAAATTTATAGATAAAATTTATACCCCAATTCCTATTACCATGCAAGTAGGCCCTAGTGGCATAAGGGTTGACCATGAATCAAGTTCTTTCTTTTCATTCAAGGTGTGACTTGAAATTCCTTCCCAAGAAAAATACTGAATAATTTCAGTCCACTCAATCTTCTTTGGAGATGGAAGGTCCAATGCATAGGGGTTGAATTTTTCCTTCAAAATATTGATATGAGTTCATAGTTAGATGATGAACATGATTTTCCCTTGAGATTGACTCAGCTCTAGACCTTGTACTTGTTATCCAAAACAAAGAAGATGTATTTATTGAAAATTCAGCAATTTTCAATGAGCCTGAGCTAGAATGTTTTATCATGAAAGATGAAAAAAGTCAAAGTTTGTGATACTAAGCCAAAATATGAGGCTCTCATCATCTATGAGCAGCTAAAATAGAATTGTTCCATGAGCATCTATGTTTTATCATTGAAGTGCTAGTTTTGTCTATGTTTTCCAACATGTGGTTTGAAGATTTCAAAGTTACCGTTTAGATATGGAGGATAAAACTTGAAGCCTAGGGTACTATGGTAAACTATGGAGTGAACAATTAGGTTCACTGTGTAAAGTGCAGAATCTAAATCATTCTTTAATATGATATTCATTGTTCATTTTTATCATGGGTTCATGATAGTGAAAGGAATGTGCTTCATTTTTCTTTTTTCTATACTTTTCCATGTTGTCAGATGTTAACTACGGATATCCCAAGATTTTACATAACACATGAGAATGGTATGTACACTTCATTTTGGTTGGTTTGCACATGTTAGCAGTGATGAAAATCTATCTTGTTGGTATTAATTTAACCTTAAAACAAGATGATACAAGAAACAAAGCTGAAGTGATAGTGATTGTAAGGTATTGCTTGGTAGCCTCTCATGAATTCAAAGGTCTCATTTAATCCTATTCCTTGATCTACAAATCTGATCTTAAAGTCAATTATACAAATTATCCACAAATAAAACCTTTTTTAGGCTATTTTCATACAATCCATAAATGCAAAGTTATGCTTCTTGAGTGAGAAACCACATAGCTATGTAATTCCACATCCAAATTGTGAGCTTATCCACACTCATAGTGTGCAACAAAATGTATTGAGAAGCTTTTTTGAGGCCTTTCTACTTAAATGCAAATGCTTCTTTAGTTCAAACAAAAGTACAATTAGATATATAATAAATATTTAATCTCTTGTGTTGAAATCTTGTTTTTCTACTTTGTTCTCTCTTATTCACAAGATTAATATTGGAATGTACCCTATTACTAAATTCCTTATATTTTATCATTCTAAACACTATGTAAATGAAATACGATGATTTATTAGAAACCACCATTCATAAGATAAAAAATTAACTTACAACAACACAACTAAATCTTAGAAAATCATCACATAGACAATAATAACTAAAAATCTTCCAACCTATGGGAGTTCTTCATCAATGGGAATTCAAATGTATTTTGTGACTACTGTAGCTCTTTAAGTGTATATTTCCATGTAATTTTAACTAAGCATCTATAAGCTACTATTAAATATAATTCTTATGCATCATTTTAAAGAAATAAAAGAGACAACGAACTTGTAAAGTGTTTGCTATTGCATGGGATTCTCAACTTATTAAGAAACTTGTGAAGTATTCCAAGGGATGCTTATCATGGTTGCATCACCATGTTCTATTACAATCTGTCATTGGCTTAAGTACAACAAAACAATTGAATGCCAAGTTGTATCAAACAAAGCAAAAAAGACAACTAGATTGAGGATAGATAAATTGTGATCAAAATATCTTTCAGTTTGTCTAAACAAAAGCTGAGAACCTCAATGACCGTGACACAACCTGTTGCAAATAATTATCAAAAAAATACCCACTATATAAATTTGTTAAACTACATCCTTCTTAGTGGGGGTCAAATTAATATCATCTTTTCTAAACATATGTTCACAAGATGGTGGGCATATTAAAAGCTCGTATCATATCATTTACATATTGTGCAATCTGATTGTATCAGTAAGCAAATCACATAAAACATTCAATTATTATGTTGGATACAGTGTATTGTAGGTGGGGCATCTCTATTTTCTCTTTTCTTATCGAGTACTTTTCTTTTTGTTTGTGTGAACCTAAATACTCATGTTGTTTCATTAGGATTCAATAAGTTTCCCTCTTTGTGAATAGTGACAAGATTAAATTAGAATACAATCTTTTGTTGATTATTTTTAGGTACCCATATTAAATTATTGTGTTTGATTATATTCATCTGAATTAACTATAGCATTTCAGTATAGTAGCAATTAAGGGACAACCATGGATTTGTGAAGAAGGCATTTAATGTCTTTGTGCTTCTGTGCTCAATGATACCTAGTGACAGAGCAAGCGAATTTTGAAGACACATGCAAGATCATGCCAAGACAACTAGATGATAGTCATAGTCAAGGTTTTGGCATGGACGACAAAAGAGAAGTCATTCAAAGGGAAACCATGTTATGAACTACAAAGTAGAAACTGATAGTCTAAAGTCTAAAGGATAGAATGTAGTGACAATACACTATGGAGGCATCTCTATGACAGTCATCAATTCCAAGTTGAGAACAATCAATGATCATGGTGAAGAGAATACAAAAAGGCATGAAAAAGGCACCATCAAAAGGCATTTGCAACAGTGAAAAGACAAAGATTAGCAAGAGGTTGAGTGATAAAGTGGAAACAATGGACAGTGATGGCATCAAATTCCAAGATAGTCACCAAATATTCCTATAACAATTTCAAGGGCAATCAATATATGAATATGGACTATGAAGTTGAAAATGATAGTTTGTAGAACAAAGAGTCCATAATAGTACATTGTGAAGAAGCAGTCTTGTGGGTGTAAAGAGACGAAGGTATAAAAGGTGTTGAAGACCACAAAACCAGATGAATATAGGACAATCCATTGAAAAGTAAAAGCAATTTTTTGAAGATAATAGACATGACCTCTAAACCATAATGTTCAGACTTCATTATGGGAAAGTGAAGTGATTAAAACTCACTGTGTAAAATCAATAAGTGACAATCATACTGACAGTGACTCCATGGTCAAAGGTTTCAAATTATTGTCCTTCCAAAGTGACAATATCCTTGAAAAATGCTAGTATGTAGTATACTAATCTTAGAGACAATCAACAACATATAGTGCAAGGGTATGTGCATAAGAAACTTGTGCATTAAATGTAAAGACCATGAATCCTTTGCATAGAGGAATACACTCTTGTTGCAATGAGAGTGGTTAAGCACTGTGAATCCTATATGACAGTCTATATGGAACTATCCTATGATAGTGGAAAAGGGAAAGAAGGCAAGATATTGAGAATATGCAGAGCCAACAAATCACAAAGGATAAACATTTAGGGAAAATTAAGTGAATTCCTTCAAAAAGATAAAGGACATTAATTATGAAGGGGTAGTTATATCAAAGAGAACTAGCATCAGACATGGAAGGAGTAGGCGAGTGGGGTTAAGAATCATAAAGAATCTTTTGAAAATGGTTTCAAGGAGTCTTGTTTCATGCATCAAGGAGTCTTTTTCCCTTTAAACTTATTTAAAACATGTCCTATTTGTATACTTAAAACTTATGTTTGGTATAGTGCAGTATAGTGCTGTCTTAAAATATAATAACATTAGCCAGATAGTTTCTATATGAAAAATGCTTTTGATTATGCATAGGGATGCATTTTGATAACATAATATTGGAAGGTTTTCTAGGGATTCTAGAATAAGCCTATTGAAACCGTAATAATTGGAACTTGAATGCTGACCCAAGGACTATAGTTTGCATAATGCTGGAAATTTTACATGATATTTTAAACAAAAACCATTACATTTGGAAGCTTTATAGGGCTTCTCAATATAAGCTCAAAAAACACCAAAATATGGGAAAATTTTTGCACTGAGTCATACTACATTATTGATATCCTTATGTTCTAAAGTTATACTTGCCGAAGAAGTCCTCTATTCTCCATCAAATGTCTACAAAAAAGGCTCGAGCTTCAAACCCTAATCCTCTTCATACATGGAAAACTCGTTTATTAATGAGCATTCTGTGAGAATAAGATGAAGGATTTTTTGTACTAAAGATATCAATTCAAGCTTACATTCCTTTGTGAGTCTCTTAGCTCTCAAACTAATGAAAGGACAACGGAGGAAATATTTGCATCTTACCAATAATTTCTCAATTGTAGCAATAGAGAGGAAATGATTAGCATCCTGCCAATAATTTTTCAATTCAATTTTTTTTTTTAATTACCCACTTTTATTTGTGTGACTAACTATTTAGTCATTTTTATTTGTATGACTAAATATTTTTTTAGTCGATGACAAGGTTAGTCATTTATTTACTCATTTATAGCTGAGTTGCAAAAAATTGGTAGAATTTAGTCATTTTTAGTTGTTTTGACTAAAATTTTTAGTCACGTAGTCATTTATTTGCCAAATTTTACTAGTGTGCATTTGATGCTTTTTCCATCAATTGAAATCTCGACACCATAGGAAAACATCTTAGAGATATCAAAAATTGAGAGAGGATATTGTAGAGGGGAACTACATGATGTCGTACCTTTAAACGAAATATTTCTAAGTGCCATTGTTTTCGAGTAACAACTTTTCAAATTTTGCTTCCTTTATGCACTTTGGTCTTGTTGATCTGATTTTTGTGACCAACACCAAACAAAAGAATAAAGTATCCAACGACTACTCCATTCTCTTGATCAAAGTATCCCGTACGCTAAAATTGTGAGAGAGATCGTAGGTTCAACTCCAAGGTTCCTTCAATGTGATGGAATACACTCAGTTGGTTCGTTGTGATATGTTGTTTTCACGAGGGGACTTACACAATTATTCAGAAATTAGTAACTGACAGTAGATTAATGATGAAAGGAGTTTTCGTGCATTGCAGATGATTTAGCAATAAGGTACGAGCTTCCTATACTAACCAAAATTGTGCGAAAATTAAATGAGTGTAGAGTTTAGAAGATTTATGTCCTAGTCTAAGCGCAAGATGTGTGGGGCTTGACTTCAACAGACTTCAACCAACTTTTCTTTGCCTTGTGTTGGACAACCTCAACAAAGTCGGTGCAATCTTCAAGGGAGTAGCAAAAGGTATTCAGATTACAACTCAAGATGCAAATACCATCAGGACGATGCATACAAACAAATGAATCACAATCGAAGTTAAGTTTGAAAAGTATTCCAGTTGACCACACAAGGAGGGCTTACCATCAGCAAGTTTACTAGTGGTATGGATTAAGCAAAGTTGCTTTGATCAAACACGATAATCAACAAATAACTACTTGCATGAAAATGAAAATTACTCTAATTTAAGTCCTACTTGAAGTAGAAGGACGAAGAAATCTTGCTAGCTACTCATAACAAAAGACAAAATCATCATCAATGAAACTCTTTTTATTATGATAGTTTTCACAAAAATTTCTTACAAAGTTCTCAAGGGAAAACTTTCCTTCTCCTTCAAACTATGCTATGCAATGAAACTATGCTAACTCTAAACTGTCTCTCTATGCTCTATTCTCTAATCTCTAATCTAATAATGTACAAATGAGGGGGAGTCCCCTTTATATAGCTAGCCAATCTCAATGGACAATCCAAATTAAATTACAATGGATGGCTTAGATTGAGCCACATCAGCCCTAGACTAGATTCTACCCCAAAAACCGCCAGAAGGTGGAGTGGTGCAATTAATGAGCACAAAAATGGTAGATTCCTCCTTTGACCACTATGAGCAATTAATGCCCACTACCCTTCCAGAAGATTCTCATCCAGGATCATGTTCCCATTGTTCTTCTCTTTGACTACGAAAGCAACAAACTGGTCTAGCACTGCATCAACTTCTTGCTCAGAAATAGCTGGGGTAAGATTAAGCTGGTACTCGAGGATGGCAATTGTTTGCTCCTATCGAATACAAGATTTTCTCCAAGCCTTGATGGATCCCTCTTGAATGTTTCCTATGTCCTTCTTGATCTTGACTAACTCTGTCCTTGCCATGTCAAAGAAACCTCGGCCGATGAATGTTGTAGAATACTAGCCTAGAAAATCATATTTATCTCCAGCCTGGATCACCCCTCCTTCAATCAAAGTTTGCACATATGCATCAGAGCAGCTAGGCGTGGAATAGTCTTGTCTTAAAAAATGTGAGTATCACTCCATGCTTGTTCAATGTTTTCCAAACGAGAGAGGATGCTGGAAGCATGTTGGAAAGAGGAGACAATATCCTTAATGAATTTCTCAGCCTCAACACGAACACTACCAATCCACTTGTCTCCTTCATGAGTTGCCTTGTTCATCTCCTCGAGCTCGCTAATTGATTCTTGTGGTAGCTCAGTTGGAAGTTCCACCATTGGGTTCTCCTCAGCATATGGACGTGCTAGATGTTGCACATACCCAACTAATGCCTTATGCTCTCTTTTTAGCCTCTTATATTTTCTCCCTTTCAAAGCAGTCTATCCTTCAATGCCTAGAAGGAGTTTGCAGCTTCCTCAATCACTTGTGCTCCAGTAGGGCACCCCAGTTCAACTGTAGTGATCGTGTAATTTTTAGGCATTGCTTCATCTATATCACATTCTTCCCTTAGAACCACAACATGAAGAGTGCGAGAACTAGACTCATCTGTCTCCATCCGGGAGTACTTTTTGGATTTCTTCCTCTTAGGTGACCTGCTTATTCTATTAAGGAGCTCTTCCATCTCTATTGTTGGGTCGGTGTCATCCTCCTGATCTCTTCTTATTGCACTTGTGAGCCAATTTGGGACATCTTGTTGAGTGCTATAGATGACAAGCGACTGCTCTTTCGTTGCTTCTACTTCATGAAGTTCCTCTTTAACAACATTCAGTTGAGGCTCATCCATTTCCATGTGCTGACTATTCTCCTCAAGACCCCGAACTTCAGGCTCCGTAGTGTTCTCATCTTCAAAGTTTGCCTCAATTGTACGATCTAGGCGAGTGTTTGTTTCTGTTTCCTCATCTTCATCTAGCTAGTTGGCACTCCCAAGAGCATTAGCACTCTGCTTATTAGGCTCCCTAGGCAATGGCTGGTTGACTTCCTGTGGCTCTGTAGCTTGGGCGGCCTATTTTCTATTCTTTATTGATATTGGTGGCCTTTGATCACCCATGAGGTTGTATGTGAGGGAAATTGATTTTCTCTCAAGCCTGTGAACATGTCCATCCACCCATCTTCTTATGAATGTTAAGACCGACATAAACAATGTGTCCAAGTTTGTGATCTCTGGTTCCACCCAATCAGGTGGTGGGATTGGTGTGTCCTTTATTGACTTGTAATCTGGGTGAATAATGTTGGAATCCTCATCCACTTGATTTGGAACTTGGAAAACCTTGCATTCCCTGATCAATTTTAGAGGTAATCTGGAGAACATCCTCCTTCTGATCTCAGCCTCATCTTCTGCATTCACCCAAAAATATTATACATGAGCCTTGTGCCGATATTCTTCACCTTGTACCATTCCAATCCTTCTGTGAGGATCAAAGTCCTATTGATTGGTGTGTAGAGTGAGGTGATAAAATTGTAATTCCTCCTCTGCTTCCCTGGCTGCCTGTAAAGATGGGCACTCCTCAAGTGAATTTCCCATAACAATAGGGAAGTGCAATCCTCCTTTCTTCCTTTTCCTTATGATTTTTTCATAGGCCATGAGTTGCCTAGACACTTCAAGCATTACCATCCTATTTGTGGGGTCCCTTGGTAATCTGTATGCGTACGAATGGAACCCTGATAGCCTTATGTAAGTGAACTTCAGGAACTAGATAAACCAATACCTATACTATTCAATCAACTTTTGTGTATCCTTGGATATTCTTTGATGTGTTCTCCGTTGAAGAGTCATGTGATGTGCATAGTGAAATCATCATTCACTCTCTTGAAGCTGGAGGTATCAGTCAGGTGCATTTTCCTGCAAGCTTCATGGATTTTAAACTGATTGGAACCACATCCAATCGGCTCCTGGTATGTCAATCCCTTATACTTCGTCATCCTAGCTAGCATATAGATGACATACAAGCTCATATAAAAGTTCTTCATTCTCCTCAGGCTTCTGAATTTCCCATCTATGTTGTCACGGATCATTCTTGCCCAATCTACATACTCTTTTCCCTCCAACACCACACTGATCTAAAAGAACATCCAAGGCTCAAAAGCATATTCCTGTGGGCTTCCATTCACCTAGCTGAGCATCATGATTAAATCATAGTATTCATGTTTTAGCTCCTCTGAGATGATCTACTTTGGAAACTTGGTGCCAGGAGGCTTTGGCTTCCTCATCCATGATGTGTTAATTCTCTTTACACACCTATCAAAAGATGAGGTGTACATTTTTTCAGCCCTTTCTTTTGACTTGTACAACATTCTCTCCATAGCTGGAATCCTGAACGCCTCTCCAATAGCTTTAGGTGTGAAGTTAGCCAACAACTTTCCTTCTAAAGAAACAATTGTTCGATGGTCTGGCCTATAATAGTTTGCGCATTCCATTATCAACTCGGGACATCAAATTGCTGGTGGAAAACCAACAGTTGCATACAATCCACTCCTCACGATGTTGTGTGATGTCACTGATAGATGATGACCACCCTGCCCGTATATTCTCCTTTTGAATGCCATGAGGTTGAATGAACCAAGGTTGGTATTAGTCAAACCTCCCAGCTTTGACACAAACTTCGACTCAGGAAGAAAAAACTTCTTCAGCTGCTTGATGATGGCCTGCCTGGAGGCATTCTCTTTGCCTACTTCAGTATTTCCAGCTTTTCCTGTAGCCTTGCTTGTTCTGGCAACATCTCCTCTTTGAACCTCAGCCATTTGCAAAATAAAATTCAAGTATTATAATTCCAACTTAGAAAATAAAATCACTACGAGATGGTTGGAAATATGGATTTAACTTCAAAAATGAAAGTTCTTCAGCATTAAACTACCAACTCCAAACCTCGAGAATTCTGACTTTGAAACTCAAACTTCAAACTTTAGCAACTTTCAACAATATCACTTTCAGCACTTAGAAAAATAATTTACTCAGCTCAGAAATTTCTCACTCACTCAGCAGCCACTTTCAGCTTCAACACTCTAACACTCTCACAATCTCAACTCTGCAACTTGTGAAGAAAAATGAATAGCTTCAGAGTTTATATAATTGAGAGGGGATGCCTAGTTTAGCTGTTGCCATTAATTCACTCCCCCACTACTTAGAAGATTTCCAATTCAGAAGAGAGGACTGGGGAGTTGTCACAAAGATTATGCATAGTCATCATAGAGTTGTCATAAAAAATTACTATTGCTGGAGATTCCTTCCTTATTCGAAATTTGAAATTTCCCTCCTTGACTACATGTAAGTCTTAGTTGACTGAAACATTTTTGATAAATTTATTAAAATTACTCCAGCATAAAAAAATCTCATCCTTGAACAATGGTGTACTTCTTATTGAAATTTAATCTCAACGCCTTAGGAGAATTTTATTTCGTTTGAGAAATTTTATTCATTTCATTCTTTAGCGCCTTAGAAAAATTTATATTTCTCCCGGAGAAATTTCATCAATCGTGAGCTCCAACATTTTTTAAAATCACAAGGAAAAATTATTTTCCCCTCAGAACATTTTTCAAGACCTCCCAAAATATTTCCCTCTTAGTAAATACTTCTCAACTTGATTAAAAAAAATCATGTGTCAACACAAAGGGGGACATTTAATTTTTTAACCTTGGGAAACAATTTTAATCAAATTTTATTCAACTTCAACCTTGGGTGGATTTTTTCTAGGCCAACTATCATCTCCCACCCCTTAGGAATATTTCTTATCCATCTTCTTCAATTTGGGCTCATTCATCATCTTACACTTCTAATTTCTCTCACTTAGAAAAATTTAAAAATGATTCTTCATGTTAGGCACATCTAGAGGGTGGTATTTCCATTTGAAGGGGCATCTGCTAGGCCAAGCTTTCAATTCTCCATGGTAGGCGCACTTAAAAATATGAACTTCAAGTTCCAATTCCTTAGAAACATTTCTTGTCCACTCTCAAAGTCAAGGCACATATGAGGGGGTAAGCTTTGAGTTTACTTGCCTTAGAAAATTTTCAACACCCCTTCATCAAGTTAAGGCACATTCAAGGGTCTGCACTTCAAGTTTAAATGCCTTATGAAAAATTGCCAATCATCTCCTTTCTCAAGGGCGCATTCAAGCCTTCATACGTTGAGGTTACACACTTAGAAGAATTTCAAACTTCCTCTTACTTTAGGCGGAAATGATGGCAGCTACTTCAAGCTTCATGTACTTAGAAAAATTTCCCATTCCATCTCCTTTCCTTGGGCGCATATAGGGGGTCCAACTTTCAATTTACAACACTTAGAAAAACTTCTCATGCTATCTCTCTTAGCTAGGGCGCATTCAACATAGTGGGCTTTTAACTTGCTTGCCTTAGAGAAAATTTAAATGGCCTCTCTCAAGTTTAGGTGCATATAAGGGCAGCTGCCTCAAGTTTTCAACACTTAGTTAAAATTTCTAACTTTCTCTCCAAGTATGGGGCGCATATGAGATCTTGAGCTTCCAATTTTTAATACTTAGAAATTTTTTGGAGCCTCTCTTCTAGCTGAGCGCATATGGAGTAGAGAGCTTCAAATTTCAAATACTTAGATATTTTCTCCATGGCATCTTTATCATAGGCGCATATAGGGGGTCAAGCTTCAAATTTCAAGGACTTAGTAAAATTTTACCCTCCAGTCAAGGCTAGGGTGCATTTAGCATAGTGAGCTTTCAACTTTCCACACTTAGAATATTTTTCAAGTGTCCCTCTTTACCTTGGGTGCATTTGGACCTTGGAGCTTCCAATTTCTATGCCTTAGAAAATTTCAAGGCCTTCTCTTCTTCTTGGGCACATATGACCCTTCAAGCTTTCAATTTCAATGCCTTAGAAAATTTCAAGGCTTCCTCCTTGAAGCTAAGGTACATAGCTACTTAGATATTTTCAACTCACTTCAAGCTTGCAAGGGCGCATTTAACCATATCTACTTCCAATTTCAAGCACTTAGAAGAATTTTCCATCAAACCCAAGTAGCCAAGGCGCATATGAGGGCAAGAGCTTCAAATTTTCAATACCTAGTAAAATTTTTACCCTCCTTCCTTGCTAGGGTGCATATGACTAGCTGAGCTTCAAGTTTCAGGGACTTAGACAAATTTCCAATCCATCTCCATGTTAAGGCACATTTCAAGGTCTGAGCTTCTGATTTTCATCCATTTTCAGCTTCTCAAGGTGCATTTGGCAGGTCAAGCTTCCATTTTTCCAAACTTAGATGGATTTTCAACTCATTTCAGCTTATTAAGGCGGATTTAGGGAGGTGTTCTTCTGATTGCCCATGATGTCCTCAGCTTTCTCTGACTTGCTATTTTTAGAAAGTTTCTCAATTTTTGCATTTCAAGCTGATTTCAAGCTCCGGAAGGCTGGATTTTTTCTTTACCTCAAACCTCGTGACGTGACTGAGCTGTTGGCACCTGATGCCTACATGTACCTACTATTTTTAGCAACTTACTAAAAATAGTAACTGTTCAGAATGAGCTCAAACTTCGCATGTCGATTGCGTAAAGGATGTTGATCGTGACTGGATGTTGCTTCTGTGTGGCCCTTGTGCTTCACCCTACTTTTTAGGAAACCCTAATTCTTTTGCATGGACTTGCTAAAAATAGTAAGTGCTTGATTTTCGAACCTCTACAACTCCGTTTGATTTGAAATTTGCTCCATGGGGTCCTCATCACTTGCTTGACCTGCTCACACTGGTGCCTTGTGTTGACCTACTATTTATAGTCCTGTTTCATAAGTGACTTACTATAAATAGTAAGTACTCCAATCGCCTTCAAATTTTACCAGTGGACTCCTTGAAAGATACTGATCGTGATGTGATACACCAATTTTTGGAGATTTTGGCGTTTGATCCCTCATTTTGGGTCTCGAAGCTGGAAACCCTAATCTAACTTGCATGTCACTCAAAAAATCTTCGTTTGACCCTGTTTCTATTGCATGTCGCTATGTTCATGGAGTTGAAGTGTTGGGAAGTTGTCGAAGCGATCTTGCCAAAAATAGTAAGTTTCTAAAAAAGTGACCAATCAGCTGCTGAATGAGTTTGCATGTCACACCGCCCGAGAGATCTCAAAAAACCCAGAAAAACCCAGAAAAATGATCAACATGCGAGCACTGGCTAAAAATAGCAAGTTTCTGAAAAGTGATCAACTCTGCTTGCATGTTACCTTGTTGCGTAGCTCTCGGAAAACCCAAAAATATTATGCTGACATGCACTGAAAATTCCAACATGCAAACCTTAAAAAATGGCCTTTGAAGGCAAAACTGCTAAAAATAGTAAGTTGTCCGTTTCAGCTCAAATTTGGTGAGCAGGTAGCTCACAACATTCTATGTGCAATGCAATTGTCAGAATATGAAAATCCCGAGAAAATAGGCCCCAAATTAGACTTACTAAAAATAGCAAGTGGTCAAAATTCAGTGGGAGTCTGCTCGAGGCACCTTAACAATAGTGCTAAGCTCAAAATTTGATTAGCCAACTCAATTTGACCTTAAAGTAGCCTGAAGAATGCAAACCCTAATTCATCAGAAAGTCCTTTAGACTTATCCAAAATTCAAATCTAGGTCAAATGGTAAGTACATCACCAGATGAAAAGAACTGATAGAGAGAGACATACTGAAAACCCAAGCCAAAAGATGGGAATGGAGCCAAAATTTAGGGGGTCCCCATTTTGAATGGGGTGATGTGTGAAAAGGTCACAACAGGTCTCTTAAGAGATATTGCCAATGCATTGTAGCTCGAACCACTCTGACATGTTTGGGTGAAAAAGAGGACCTTGCCTAGCACAAACCTACCCATCCAAATGTGTTGGAATTGTTGGTTTGGTCGCACAACGAACAAAATGAAAGTTACACCACCTTGCAACTTTACGCTGCATGCATTTGATGCTTTTACCATCAACTAAAATCTTGACACAACGGGAAAATGGCTTAGAGATATCAAAAACCGAGAGAGGTTATTGTAGAGGGGCCCTAGATTTGTATGGAATGCTTGGTTTTCTTGTTTATACATCATATTTCAGAGAAATTGATTCCTACATGATTTTATGGATTTTGTATGAAGGATGTAGTGACATAGATAGAGTTCTATGATAGGCTTGATTTGAAGGTACTAATGACATGTATGTCATTGAATTGTATAGGTTTTATTTGAAGTTTGGTGTGGGTCAAGGTTGATTGACATATATGACAATACCCTACGAGTGTTATTTCTTTTGTGTGAAGTGTGCATTATGAATAGTGTGCATCAAGTCCATATGATATGCCTAGTGTGCTTATTCATGCATTATGGTTAGAAACATTCATTGTTGTGAATTATGATGATACAAATTTTATGTGGAGGGTCAAATAAAATGCATGTTATGGAGTTGTATTTGTTTTGTTTAATGGTTGTATCACACTCACATGGTGTGCATATAGTGTTTGTTCATGCATCATGGATGAGTCATGTCTCATTTTTTTTATCATGATCATTGTATAATGACATAAATGTCATCCAGTTGTGTGGGTTTTGTTTGAGGGTTGCATCAAACTCTTATGCTGTGCATAATGAGTTTTTTCATGTATCATGGTTCAACAGTATTGAGTTGTATGGAGTTTGTTTGAAGGTTTTAATGGTATATATGTAATTGAGTTGCTTTGGTTTTTTTTAAGGTTGCATCAAACCCTTTGTATGCAATCACCATGCAAAAGAATCAATGACACTCGATCATGTTGCATGAATGAGTACACTAAACACATAATAGGAGTTTTGTGCAACATTCAAATAAAAGTACCTATTTTTCCAAGCATCCATAGCTTGTTCAAAAGAACCTGTTTTAGGATTTTAGCCATAGCAACAAGATAAAATGCTTTGGTAGACATGTATGAAAAATGTGGAAGAATAGACAAGGCAATGAACTGTTTAAAAAAATGCCTCAAATAGATGTGGTCTCATGGTGATGGAATGCCATGAAAATCCTTCCCTCACCATGAGACCACATTTCCTTGAGGCATTTTTTCAAACAGTTCACTGCCTTGTCTATGCTACCACATTTTTCATACATGTCTACTAAAGCATTTTATCAAATAATTGCAATTGGAAGTTGTTCCAAGTTATTAGTTATGCAATATGAAGTAATGATTTGAGTTTAAAAATGTACAATGCAATGTAATCAACAATATGAATATAAATTAGAAAAATCTATAACTTGTTTGAAAGCAACTGTTTTAGGCATTTAACCATAACAAGAAGATAAAATGCTTTGGTAGACATGTATGAAAAGTGTGGTAGCACAGAAAAGGCAATGAACTGTTTAGAAAAATTCCTCAAAGAAATGTGGTCTCATGGTGATGGAATGCCATGACAAGCTAATGTTTATGGCTTGTCATGGCATTCCATCACCATGAGACCACATTTCCTAGAAGTATTTTTCCAAAAAAATCATTTCCTTGTCTATGCTACCACATTTCTCATACACGTCTACCAAAGCATTTTATAACCAAATGCAATTGGCAATTGCTCCTAGTTATTAGTTATGCAATGTGAAGTAATGCTTTGAATTTGAAAGATTTGCAATGCAATGCAATCAGTGATATGAATATAAACTATAAAAATCTATTTTTTACAACCAAATGTAATTGGCAGTTGCTCCTAGTTATTAGTTATGTAATGTGAAGTAATGCTTTGAATTTGAAAGATTTGCAATGCAATGTAATCAGTTATATGAATATAAACTATAAAAATCTATTTTTTACAACCAAATGTAATTGGCAGTTGCTCCTAGTTATTAGTTATGCAATGTGAAGTAATGAAATATACCCCTTAATTTTTTCCATTGAATTCTCGATGTTTCCACAACACAAACACTATGCCAAATGTTAGCATTAGATCCCAAAAGATATCCAACTTGAAAGTAACCTTCACCAAGAAAGTTCACCAAGATCCTATTGAAGGCGAGGTAATAGCTTATGGTGATGGGATCGTTAGCAATAATCTAAACTTGAAATACTAAGCTGGAAGTAAATGATAAAACTCAATGCCAAGAATGTGCACACAAGATCCCTTTGAAGGTGAGGTGCTAACATATGGCAGAGTAAGAATTACAAAACTGAAAGAATTCCGCACTTCCACTAAATCAGTGGGGGGAAAGAGATTACAAAACAAACTAATTCATCCACTGTGGCAGGCATCCACTCATGAGTGGGAATTCACCACTTTTCATTGGGTACAAATGAGAGAATTAACAAGTTCTTTTTCCACACTGGTGGTAAACCATCTAGGGGTTACAAATGTGATAATTAAACACAAATAAAGAAGTAATAAATGGACTGAAATAATACTACTGTTATCAGCCTTACAATGTAGAGAACTACTGCAAATTACAAGTGTTTTCAATAGAATCAAAGTACAACTGATAGAAGATGATCTCTCTCTATGATACTCTTCTGAATTATTGAAAATCAAACCAAAATCTGAACCTTAAGCAATCTGATTTTTCAAACCAGCAAACATAAATTCAATCAAATGCTCACAACTTCATCAATATACCTCCGAATGGAATGAAATGAAATGCAAAGGCTCTTTGGAGGATAGGCACCTATTTTGTAACACTGAAACCACATCAAATTCCCTTCAATTATTTGGCACAAACTTCAATGCTCTACTGAATGGTATGACCTGGTTGGGAGGGTCGATTTTGCATTATAAAATTAAATACTTTGAATTAAATTCTGCTCTTCTGTGGGAAGGGGCACCCATGTACTAGGAATCAATTTCTTCAATACCCAAAAGCACATAACAATCATACAAAAAGTTGTTAATGAAAACCTCCTTCAGCCATGATATGACCAGCAAACACAATTCTGAAAATTATTATCAAAAACTACAAAATCTTCAACTTTGAAGCTCAATGTGCACTTCTGGATGAAGTACACTCTCAATCCACCATCTAGGGAACCATAGTTTCAGGCCTGAAGAATGGAGTCAAATTGCTAAGCTTCCCCTTAGCCAGGTTCTAAATTCAATCCAACAACATTTTGTTATATTTTTCCAAAGATCATAAATGAATGAGCAATGGCCTGCTTTTATAGAATTGAAGATGACTGTTGGCTCTTCAGCTTCCATCTTTTTTCCCTCCAAAAGAGATGCCCATTTCACTTTTGAAATATTTTAATTTTTAAAACATTATATTCACCTTTCTATGCATCCAAGACTTAAGGAGAAATATTTACTTTAGAAATATTTGAATAATTTCTCAATGAGGCGTCCACCCTCAAAGGCCACCTTTTAAAACAACTTAAAGTCATTAATACTAGGCCAAGGGGGGCAATAAGAAATTAAAACATTAATGACTTAGAATAAATCATTTTACCAAAAATGAGCCTCAAAATGCTGAAAGCCAAATATGCTCCAAATTGCACTGCCTGAAATGGAAACTGATTTGACTGTTGATGCTACTGCCTAAGATGGCATTGCCAAAAATAGAACTTACTAAAAATAGTAAATTCTGAAAAGATGCCCAATGCCTTTGCAAAACATACCACTTTGAAGCTCTCTGAAAATCCAAAAAACTCCACTATACATGCATCAGAAACTCTAACATGCAAGCCATAAAAAATGCTTCAGATCCCCTATAAAATAGGAAACCCTAATTTAACCTCTAATGAGCCTACGGGCTTCTGGAAATAGGCTATCAGTCACCGAAGGGAAAATAGCTAAAATGGGGACATTACAAGTAATGCTTTGAGTTTGAAAGATGTGCAATGAAATGTAATCAGTGATATGAATATAAACTACAAAAATCTATTTTTTACTACCAAATGCAATGTGAAGTAATGCTTTGAGATTGAAAGATTTGCAATGCAACGTAATCAGCGATATGAATATAAACTACAAGAATCTTTTTTTTACAACCAAATGCAATTGGCAACTGCTCCTACTTATTAGTTATGCAATGTGAAGTAATGCTTTGAGTTTGAAAGACCTACAATGCAATGTAATCAGCGATATGAATATAAAATACAAAAATCTATAGCTTGTTCGAAAGAACCTATTTCAGGATTTTAGTCATAGCAACAAGATAAAATGCTTTGGTAGACATGTATGAAAAATGTGGTAGCATAGAAAAGGCAATGAACTGTTTGAAAAAATGCCTCAAATAAATGTGGTCTCATGGTGATGGAATGCCATGATCACTGTTTGAAAAAATTCCTCAAAGAAATGTCGTCTCATGGTGATGGAATTCCATGATCTTTGAAAAAATTCCTCAAAGAAATGTCGTCTCATGGTGATGGAATTCCATGATCATGGCATTCCATCACCATGAGACCACATTTCTTTGAGGCATTTTGTCAAACAGTTCATTTCCTTTTCTATGCTACCACATTTTTCATACATGTCTACCAAAGCATTTTATCAAACAAATGCAATTGGGAGATCCTCCTAGTTATTAGTTATGCAATGTGAAGTAAGGTTTTGAGTTTCAAAGATGTGCAATGCAATGTAATCAATGATATGAATATAAACTAGAAAAATCTATTGTCATGGCATTCCATCACCATGAGACCACATTTCCTTAAGGCATTTTTTCAAACAGTTCATTTCCTTTTCTATGCTACCACAATTTTCATACATGTCTACCAAAGCATTTTATCAAACAAATGCAATTGGCAGATGCTCCTAGTTATTAGTTATGTAATGTGAAGTAAGGTTTTGAGTTTCAAAGATGTGCAATGCAATGTAATCAGCGATTTGAATATAAACTAAAAAAATATATAGCTTGTTTGAAAGCACCTATTTTAGGCTTTTAGCCATAGCAACAAGATAAAATTCTTTGGTAGACATGTATGAAAAATGTGGTAGCATAGACAAGGAAATGAACTATTTAGAAAAATGCATCAAAGAAATGTGGTCTCATGGTGATGGAATACCATGACAAGCAATAGCTACCACATTTTTCATACATGCTACCAAAGCATTTTATAACCAAATGCAATTGGTAGCTGATCCTAGTGATCACTTATGCAATTTGAAGTAATGCTTTGAGTTTTAAAGATGTGCAATGTAATGTAATCGGTGATATGAATAACAACTACAAAAATCTATTTTTTACAACCAAATGCAATTGGTAGTTGCTCCTAGTTATTAGTTATGCAATGTGAAGTAATTCTTTGAGTTTGAAAGATGTGCAATGCAATGCAATCGATGATATGAATATAGACTACAAAAAACTATAGCTTTTTTGAAAGCACTTATTTTATGCTTTTAGCCATAGCAGCAAGATAAAATGCTTTGGTAGACATGAATGAAAAATGTGGTATTCTAGACAAGGCAATGATGTTTGGAAAGATGCCTCAAAGAAATGCTATGGCTTGTCATGGAATTCCATCACCATGAGACTGCATTTCTTTGAGGCATTTTCTAAACAATTAATTGCCTTGTCTATGCTACCACATTTTTCATACATGTCTACCAAAGCATTTTACAACCAAATGCAATTGGCAGCTGTTGCTAGTTTTGCAATGTGAAGTAATGCTTTGAGTTTGAAAGATGTGCAATACAATGCAATCAATGATATAAATATGAACTACAAAATATATTTTTTAACACCAAATGCAATTGGAAACTGCTCCTACTTATTAGTTATGCAATGTGAAGTAATTTTTTGAGTTTGAAAGATGTGAAATGCAATGTAATCAGATATATGAATATAAACTACAAAAGATTATTTTTTACAACCAAATACAATTGGAAGTTTCTCCTACTTATTAGTTATGCAATGTGAAGTAATTCTTTGAGTTTGAAAGATGTGCAATGCAATGTAATCAACAATATGAATATAAACTACAAAATTCTATACCTTGTTCAAAAGCACCTATTTTAGGATATTATCCATAGTAGCAAGATACACTAATTTTCATGGCATTCCATCACCATGAGACCACATTTCCATCAAGAATTTTTTCAAACAGTTCACTTCCTTGTCTATGCTACCACATTTTTCATACATGTCTACCAAAGCATTTTACAACCAAATGCAATTGGAAACTACTCCTAGTTATTAGTTATGAAATGTGAAGTAATTCTTTGAGTTTGAAAGATGTGCAATGCAATGTAATTAGAGATATGAATATCAACTACAAAAATCTACTTTTTACAACCAAATGCAATTGGTAGCTGCTCGTAGTTATTAGTTATGCAATGTGAAGTAGTGCTTTGAGTTTGAAAGATGTGCAATGCAATGTAATGAGCAATATGAATATAAACTACAAAAATCTATAGCTTGTTTGAAAGCACCTATTTTAGGCTTGTTAGTGTGAAAGGGGTACTTTATCTAACTAGTTCATTCTTAGCTAGTTCTCCACCAAAGTCCTCTTCACACTAGCTTAACTTTACATAGGGATAAGGTGGTTGAGCCTTTAATGACATGAGTTGTCACACCTCATAGGATTCCAACACTTGTCATAATCTGATTGCATCTATCTCTCCCCTTGGCCTATATAACCAAGGCATTTCCTTTGTAATTTTCAATTATCAAGATGAATATAGCTTTGCATTCTTGAGAGGAATACAATTTATTCATCTTCATATTTCTGGTTTTGCTTTCCTTCAGTCATTAGATTCCTGGTAGGCTAGTTAGCAAATCTCACATGGTATCAAAGCCAAATTTGAGTTGTGGGTTAGCATTCCTTTAGGAAATCTGAGAGTGTAGAGATTTTTTTTCAAAACACTGAGTATGCTCTTCTCTTGCATCGTATGATGATCTGCAAAATCATAAAGGTTTGAAAATCTAAAACCATCTTCACTGTTCTCGTTTTGCAAACTTCAAAGTTGCATAACTTCTGCATACGACCTCAGATCGAGTTGATTCTTTTTTTGAAAGTGCATGATTTTTCATGTACTTCACATTAGTGCTATTTATTTCATATGAAATTGTAGAAAATGTATACTTTCAAAACCTGCTCCTTCTTGAGGATTTGTAAAACATTGAAATCCATAAATCTGTAACTGCACTAAATATAAAGTGCCAAATCATTTTTTTTTCTGGGGGGGTTCTTTGATTGAGTAAAGAAGGAGGGTCTCTTGTTGTCTTTGTGCTTGAACATATCTCATACGTTGTGCTTAGTTTTTCCTTCACTATGCGTACATTTAAGTTTCCATTTCTCATGCCCTAAAACTACAACACATGGCATCAAAATGCATGGAATGCCTTAATGCAACTAGGATATACACCTTATGTTGAGAAGAAGGTAATTGAACCCACCAATGATAAGGAAAAACCACTCTGGATGTTTGAACATACAAAAGGTCTTGGTTGTCTAAGGAGTTTAGTTTCACTTGATATCATGTTTCAAATTGAAGAATGTAAAGATTCACATGATGCATGGGACAAACTAAAAACTCTCTATGGTACAACTGATGAAGTTTGTGGTTATCAAATTGACAATGAATTAATGAGTCTTGATCCAAAGTATTTTGATAACATCTGAGATTATGTAACAAAGGTCAATGACCTTAGAGCACAATGTAAATCATGTGGCTTAGAGAAGAAATACATTCAACTTGTCTATAACACTCTAAACAAACTTGGACCTAAATTTGCAGCTTTTGTTTCTAGCTTTCATACTCATAGGTTGACAATGGGATCCAAATTCACTACAACTTCTTTTGCTTCATTTTTTAAAATGTTGATGCAAGAACAAGGTAAGATTCTGACAATGGGTCTTCTTAAGCCTTCACACTCACAAGCTTTGATGGCTGGTCAACCAAAGGGTCAAAACAAATCAAGGAAACCTGACAACAAACAAAAGTAGTTCAAGAAGAAGTCACAAAGAGATCAAGTGAAATCATCTTCAACAACAAAAGTTCACTCCAAGTCCTTCTCTTCAAAGGGAAATTTTCAAAAGAAGGAGTGGCCAACTTGTAGCTACTACAAGAAACTAGGTCATGAGGAACATTCTTTTCATAAGAAGCAGATCAATGAGTTAAAGCATCTTCTTAAAAAGAACAACATCAATCTACCTTCTTATGTTGCTCAACAATCCTTTACTCCTTCCAAATTAGGTAAAGGGAAATCACATGCACTTGTTGCTATTACTGATTCTTCAAAAGAGTGGATTCTTGACTCGGGTGCATCACATCACATGGGTTCTATTAAAGAACAATTTTCTTTGTTGGAGCCTTGTTTTGTGCCCCACATTCTCATCGAGGATGATTCTCCAGTGGATGTAATTGGGAAGGGTTCAATTGATACTGGCGATGGTACATTTGAGGATGTCTTTTGTGTGCCTGATTTGTTAGCCAACCTTCACTCTATCTACCAAATCACTCAGCATGGTAGAAAAGTTAAATTCACTCTAGATTATGTTAGCATCAAAAATCTTGAAGATAATGTACTCCTTATAGTTGGTAAGGCCAATCATGAGTCTCGCCTATATGCTTTCTCTCATTTTGTACCTGATTCATGTTGATGTGTTTTTCATGACGACACCAACGCAAAATAAAGTCGCCAACGGCTACCCTATTCTCTCTTGATCAAAGTATCCAGCACACTAATATTGTGAGATAGTTCATGCATTCAACTCCAAGGTTCTTTCAGTGTGAATAGTCTCAGTTGGCTCGATGTGATTTGCTGGTATTTCAAGGGGACTTACGGAATTGTTCAACAGCAGAGGAAGGGGTTTCCACAATTCGACAGATTTATCAATGAAGCACGGGTTTCCGATTCTAACCAGAAAGTACTAAATGCAAATGGTGCAAGGTTTAGAGAGTCTAAATTTTATTCTAAGTGTGGGATATGGGGCTCAACTTTAGCAAACTTCAACCAAACTTTGCTTTGCCTCACCTCGAACAGCTTCCATGGAGTTGGTGCAATCTTCAGGGGAGATGACTAAAGATGTTCAAACCACCACTTGACATGAGGATACCATCACAACGATGCATACCATCATCAAACTATGATTGAAGTTAGCACCACAATGTTTCTAGTTGACCACACAAGGAAAACACACCATCAATGAGCCCGCTAGTGGTATGGATAAGCGAAGCTTGCTTAGATCAAACACCACATTCCACAGCTAACATCTAATTGCATAAAATAAAATTATGCTACTTTACGCTACTTGAAGTAGAAGGGATGAAGAAACCTCGCTAGCTATCCATAACAAAGACGAATTTCACCATCAATGAAAAGATCTTTTATTATGAAAGTTTTACACAACAATCTTTTGCAAAAGTTTTCAAAGGAAAACTTTCCTTCTTCAACTACACTATCAATCTATACTAAGCTACTTCTAAGTTTTCCCTCTACTCTATGTCTACTGTCTAATTTAATGTCTATTCTAATGACTTACAAATGAGGGGTGATGCCCCTTTATATAGCTAGCCAAGTCCAATGGACGACTCAGATTACAATCGACTGGATGGCCCAGATTGTGCCACCTCAGCCCTAAACAAGATTCACCCTAAAAACCACCACAAAGAGGAGTGGGGTAATAAATGAGAAATTAATGGCCACCATCTTCTAGAAGATTCCTGCTTTGAAACACGTTCACACTATTCTTGTTCTTCCTCTTGATTGCAAACTTGATCAATCTGATCACCATAGCTTTAATGCTCTCAATCTGAAATTTCAAGACTGTAACTTCTTTCCTCTGCCAGATGATTTTCCACCATTTTTTTTCAACTCCAAAGTGCTCGAGGATGATCTTCTTCTCTCCATCTTGAGCTTTGAAAACATTTCTTCTTTGCCACTTGAGCCGGGCACATACTAAGTCTCAACACTTAGCCATTTTCTCCAAGTTTTCTCCTTTCATGATTTTATCATGTTGGATTATTTGCTTCATTTCTTCAAGTCATCACCACTTGGTCTCGATGTTCACCCTGCAAAAACAAACAAAAAGAAGAGTATCAAGACACTTCATCATATAAACTCACCCTACTTACCTGATTTTCAGGCTTTGACTTTCAAGGGTTCATCGTTTTTCCTCTAATCAACTTCATCATCAAATTCTTCATGCCTTAGCCAAATTTCCAACCCATCTTGTATTCTACCTGGGCGTACCTCACTTTGATATTTCATCCAACTCTGGCTTGAGCAAAATGTTTTCATCAGGAACTTGATCAAAATTTATCTAGGTGCCCAACCTCAAATTCATCCACCAAGGCGACATATTTAACATCTTTTTCCTTTCTTGCCTTAGAAATTTTTTTCAAACTTTTACTTAAGAAATTCATTATTTAAGTGCCCATCAAAAATCTCCATCCTAAAGGCTTCATCGAACTATGGAAGACTTTGAAATCCATTCCTTGTCGAAGATCTTCAATACCCAGAAGAAAATTCCCCTCAGAACATGATGAATTCATGGGTCTACAAACGAAGGGGTTCATTCAATTTTTCTTTTGAATTTTGAACCTTAGAAAAATAATTCTCAACAAATTTATTCCATTTCTTCATCCTTGTGAATACTTTGTTGTTCTAACTTGAAAACTTTCACCTTGTGAAGCTGACATCCTCTGACCTCCACTAGCAATCTCAAGAAAATTTCATATCCCTCCAACTTGGGCGTATTTTTCCTAAGGAAGAATTTTTTTTTGTGCCTTAGAAAAATTTAAAATCACTTAGCACATTTTGTACTTTTTCCTTAGAAAATTTCATTCAACTTCAATCACTCTTCTAGTGGTGAGGAAATTTTTTTTTAATCAAATTGCTTGGATAATTTTTTCCATTACCTTGGGCACATTTTACATCTCATGAGGGATATATTTCCTTTTAAATTCCAACGCCTATCATATTTCCCATCACTGGGCATTTTCAACGCCTTAGCAACCTTTTATCAACATTACCACCTTGGGCGCATTTAGCAAATTTTATTATTCACATCCTCTCATAGCTTGGCGCTTTTAGCACATGTGGAAGAAAACTCCAACACCTTCACTTGTCAACCCCTATTCACCTTACCTTAAGCGCATTTCACACTTGCAAGAAGACTTAGCTTCCAACGCCTTAGTTATTTTATGTCACCACCTTACCTTTCCCTCTTGGCGCATTTAGCATGTGTAGGAGGAATAACTTTTACCACGCCTTGGTATGTTGTCTGTATATGCCTTGATTTGGGTGCATATTGCATGTGATGAAGGATGAAACACTTTCAACACCATGGGATTCCTTGGTTGCATGCACACGTTTTGTCTTCACATGGCCTCCTTTGGGCGCATATAGTTTTGTCTTCATGCACACGTCTTGTCTTCAACCCCATTTGGGCGCATTTCTCATAGGGAGGTGGACTTAAGCATCAATGTCAAGAATATAACTTCATGGGCACATTCAAAGGGTGGAGAAGGAAGTTTGACTCCCATGCCTTTGACTTTCTTTGACTCCTCTTAAAGGATGGGCGCATTTTGGGGTGAGCAGAGGATAACTTCAGATTTTAGATTCTTCTTGCATGCTTGATGATGAGGGTGCATTTGGCATGTTGAGGAGGATTTACCTCAACACTTAGAAATTTTTTTATCTCCCTATTTTTCCTTGGGTGCATTTTAAGGGTGGAGGTGGATAAGACTTTATGCCTTACACATTTTCCAATCATCTTGAAGGCAAGCTAGGCACATTTTAATGTATGAGCAGGATGAACTCCAACATTTAAATATTTTATTGACTTCCAACTGAAGATGGACGCAAATGGAGGCATGAGGTGGATAATCTTCATTACTTAGGATATTTTCTATCCTTTTGCTTGTGAGGACAAATTTGGCCTAGGCAGGAGGATGAAACATCAACACTTAGAATATTTTTGTGTGCTTGACTTGGAGTGGGCACATTTGGCCTATGAAGCAGGATATTCCAACACTTAAATTTTTTTAAATCATCTTGAATGCAAGTTGGGCGCATTTTGGATAGGCAGGAGGATGAAACATCAACACTTAGGTGATTTTTGATCTGCCAGCCAGCTCCTCTATGTCCTGCTATTTATAGTAAGTCCTTTGATTTCCATACTTCTGAAGCTCAGAACGATTTGAAATTTTAGGCATAGGACCCTCATGACCCTATCAACCTATTCACACAGCCATCTTGAGTTGAATTGCTAAAAATAGCACATTTCTGTTGGTGGTTTACTATTTATAGTAACTGCCTGTTTCTGAGACCTTCACAGCTTTGTTTGACTTGAAATTCGAATGATGTGCTCCTCATCGGGTGACCGGCCCATTCACACTGGCGCCTGCTATTGGTTTACTATTTTTAGCCAGTTTTTGGAACGCCTTACTATAAATAGTAAGTGCTTTGATTTCCTTCAAATTTTACCAGTGGATAGCTTGAAAGATATTGATCGCAGTGGGATACACCGGTTTTCAAAAATTCTGACATTTTACCCCTCATTTTGGGTCCCAAAGTTGGAAACCCTAATTTGACTTGCATGCATATCAAACGACCTCTGTTTGACCTCATTTTTTTTTCACTTCGCCCTATTTGTGGTTTTGATGCATTGGGAGAGAGCTGTCGGATTGCGACTGCTAAAAATAGTAAGTCACTGAATACTGATCATCTTGCTTTGCATGTCACATCATCGCGAAGCTCTTGAAAAATCCGTAAAGAATATGCAGACATGCAAAGAAAACCCTGATAGGCAAACCCTAAAAATAGCCTTTAAAGGTTGAACTCTGGAAGTCATTATCTCATCTTGCATGTTATATCGTTGCGAAGGTCTCAGAAAACCTAGAAGGAATCCTTAGACATGCATTGAAGAACTCTGCATATAACCCCTGAAATATGCTCTGGAAGCTGAACTGCTGAAAATAGTAAGTCATATGTTTCAGCTCAAATTTTGCACGTGAGCAGCTTGATGTGTTCTAGATGCAGTGTGATTGTTGAAACTTCAAGAATGTCAAAAAAATGATCTAAATTGTGTACTTACTAAAAATAGTACGTTGCCAGAATCTGATGAAAATTTGTTGAGAGCCTACTAGAAGCATACTGACAACAATGTTAGTCTCAGATTTGAATTTATTCACTTCATTTGATTTCAGGTTGACTAGGAAAGTACAAACCCTAATTTTTAGACTTGGCCAAAATTTCACGTTTAAGCTCACAGACAGGCACAACCCCAGAAAGACAGACAACAGAAAAGAGAGACAACGACAAAAGGACCCAAAAGCACAGCTAAAAGACCGAAACGAAGGAAAAATTAGGGGGTCCCCATTTGCAATGGGGCGATGTGTGAATAAAGGTCACAACATTAGCCCCAACCTAAATAAATCTTCCTGAACATTTCAAAGACAAAATTCATTTTATACTCAGAACCTTTGGATAATTCTTTCCAACCCATCTATTGACTAGGGGATATACTTAAAAGGGAAGAGGAACCCTAAATTGGATCAAGGCACCTCATCTTTTGATTACAAGTGTGTGCATATGCATTCATTCCAGCTCAAAAGACCATTGAAGCTCCTATAATCTGTCATAGCAAGTTATATAAATATCTTAACTTCAAAAGCATCCTAGACATTGCCTCACTCCCAGTCAGGCGTCCATAGCCCCGATGAGGTTGTCGCTACAATTCTCATGAATATTGCTCCACTGTCGGCCAGGTATCCATAGCCCTGGTGGAGTTACTCGTATGTTCCCAAAACCAATATTTCATAATATTTTCTTTCATCTTTCATTTTCTTTTTGATATTTCTTTAAGCACATTTACTTTTCTTTTTGATTCTCCATCAATTCCTCAATTGGCTGTTAGGCAATGAAGCCTCCAATGGGTTTGAGAATTTTAGTGGTGCTAAAGCAAGATGTAAAATTTTCACCTGCCAAGACCTTTCCCAGGAAACCAAAAATGACTTAGAGCAATTAATTATGTGAGTAAAATATAGCAATCGTGAGACTTGGTGTCAAGACACAATAGATGATTCCCTTATGAGTCAAGTACAAATCCTAACCAAATGATAAGACTTGAAAGAATAACCTCAGATTCTAAAGCACTTCCTGGATGATTATCCAAGAAATGGACTAACATTATGTTAACATTGTACTGGAGTGTGGCGAAAACAACACAACAACCCCCTTCAGAAATGGGATCCCCTTTATTGAAAGCTAAACTAAACTACGAAAGCAAGATAACTAATCTAAACAAAAACAAAAACCTTAAGTGAACAACAATCAAAAGACCCAAGTACATACAACTCCTAGCATGATTTCTCAGGAGATTCAGCAGTGACACAACAATGGTGATAGTGCAGAGCCTAGCAAATTCGTCCTTAAACTCAGAAAAGTAATCTTTCACCATACAAATCCCAAACTCAAGAAAAACTTCAAGAAAGATTAGCAATTAAGGAAACTCATCTGGACCATGATTGATCCATAAACAAGTTTTCTTCCCTAAATCTTCATAATCAAAATGATATTCTTTGTAGCCAATAGTAGGGAAAGATACAACCTAGTGGTCTTCATTCGTTGGCTTGCATTCTTGCTTGTCATCCATTGCGTCATCGAGAGGTCGAAGTTGATGGTGAACCAAACCTCTTACATTCAAAGCGTGGTGATGATCCAAACTAGGAGGAGTGTGGTGGGAAATCAATTCAAAAGGGCATTTGGAAACTTGGATTATTTCATGTACTGGCTCTTTTTGAATCCCTAACAATGGATCAAGCCCCAACCTAAATTGTTCTTCATTTTCTATCTCTTTATCAGGCAGTGTTTTATTTGTTTCAATTTCATCCAGCAATTCTTCCATGACTATGAATAATGGATCAAGTGTTGATGCAAAATGCATTTCATATTCTGCCTCCATCTGGGTAGCCCATTGATCATCTTGCCTTAAGCTGCTTACCATTTCTTTCACCTTGTTCATGCATAACTGAACCTTTTCATCAAGGAGTGTTCTTTCTTGAAGTGTACTGGAATCACTTCCCTCTTCACGTTCTCCTCCTTGGATGAATGAACGTTGAAGGTTTCTCACACCATCTCTACTTTGAACTAAGTCCTTTGTTCCTAGTTCTTGATGATCTTCAATAACTTGCAATTTTGTGCATTCATTCACCTCCGTATGCTGACAGTTGCCTTGGGTGGTTTCTCTTCCTTGGATATATTCCATTGCTTCTTTGATCTTTGCTCCAATAGCCTCTTGTTCTAGCATGATGTAGGAACAATCTTCCACTTGCTCCCTAAGCTCGATCACATCATCCTGTTGTGACTTATTCTCCTTGATGTTGGATGATGTTGAGGTACACTATTCATTTGGTGCTAAAAATGTTTGTGTGACATATTCAATCCATCCTTTGTCTTTGAAGAATCCATATGGTAGTACTAGTAATCTGAGGTGACATCTAGCGAAGTTAATGGCTTCTTCACATGTTGTGCAAGTGAACTTTGGATGAGGTGCGTTGTGAATCCGACACCAACGAGGGAGCAAAAAACCTTTCAAACAAACATTGCCTAGCTCCATCTGACTTTGGATCCTAAGTATGAATCTCGTGAAGGCCTCATCCAAAACTTCTGGAAGGCTATAATCATCGGGTTCTACATCCAATACTCCTGGCTTGAGGACATCCCAGAAGAAAATTTTCTCTTGGAGAAAAAGCTCTATCCTTGAGAGGAATGTTAAGCAACCGATTTCTTTGTGCTGGGAGGTCTCATGAATTCGACATCTTCCTAGCAAAGAAAACTTAGACAAATTCCCGAGGTGCAGCTATGCATTCAATCTTTCTTGGATCTAAGCAATATCCGCGAGACTATCTTGGGGGCAAGAAATATGCCCATCCATTGAGAAATCTCTTTTTTGATTTTCCAATTCTACTTTTTACTTCTTTTTTTTGGAATTTTTCAAATTTTCTACTTTTCTTGGATTTTTTGACATAAGAGAGATCTAACATATCTTTGATTTGGAAATTCAAAGCTCATATTGGTTCCTTGTAGCCTCTGGAACAATTCAATGCTCACCCTCCTTCTAGTGCCAATTTTGTTGATGTGTTTTTCGTGACCGCACCAACGCAAAATAAAGTCGCCAACGACTACCCTATTCTCCTTTGATCAAAGTATCCAACATGCTAAGATTGTGAGATAGTTCGTGCGTTCAACTCCAAGGTTCTTTCAGTGCAAATAGTCTCAGTTGGCTTGATGTGATTTGCTAGTATTTCAAGGGGACTTACGAAATTGTTCAACGGCAGAGGAAAGGGTTTCCACAATTCGACATATTTATCAATGAAGCACGAGTTTCCTATTCTAACCAGAAAGTACTGAATGCAAATGGTGCAGGGTTTAGAGAGTCTAAATTTTATTCTAAGTGTAGGATATGGGGCTCAACTTCAACAAACCTCAACCAAACTTCACTTTGCCTCCCCTGGGATAGCTTCCACGGAGTCGGTGCAATCTTCAGGGGAGATGACTAAAGATGTTCAAACCACCACTTGACATGAAGATACCATCACAACGAAGCATACCATCATTCAAACTGTGATTGAAGTTAGGCCCATAACGTTTCCAGTTGACCACACAAGGAGAACACACCATCAATGAACCCGCTAGTGGTATGGATAAGCGAAGCTTGCTTAGATTAAACACCACATTCCACAGCTAACATCTCTACTCTACGCTACTTGAAGTAGAAGCGATGAAGAAACCTCGCTAGCTATCCATAACAAAGACAAAATTCACCATCAATGAAAAGATCTTTTATTATGAAAGTTTTACACAACAATCTCTTGCAAAAGTTTTCAAAGGAAAACTTTCCTTCTTCTTCAACTACACTATCAATCTATACTAAGCTACTTCTAAGTTGTCCCTCTACTCTATGACTGTCTAACTTAATGTCTATTCTAATGACCTAAAAATGAGGGGGGATGCCCCTTTATATAGCTGGCCAAGTCCAACAGACGGCTCAGATTACAATCGGCTGGATGGCCTAGATTGTGCCACCTCAGCCCTAAACAAGATTCACCCTAAAAACTACCACAAAGAGGAGTGCGGTAATAAATGAGAAATTAATGGCCACCATCTTCTAGAAGATTCCCGCTTTGAAACACATTCACATTGTTCTTGTTCTTCCTCTTGATTGCAAACTTGATCAATCTGATCACCACAGCTTCAATGCTCTCAATCTAAAATTTCAAGACTGTAACTTCTTTCCTCTGCCGGATAATTTTCCACCATTATTTTTCAACTCCAAAGTGCTTGAGGATGATATTCTTCTCTCCATCCTGAGCTTTGAAAAAATTTCTTCTTTGCCACTTGAGCCGGGCACATACTAATTCTCAACACTTAGCCATTTTCTCCAAGTTTTCTCCCTTCATGATTTTATCCTCTTGGATTATTTGCTTCATTTCTTCAAGTCATCACCGCTTGGTCTCGATGTTCACCCTACAAAAACAAACAAAAAGAAGAGTATCAAGACACTTCATCATATAAACTCACCCTACTTACCTGATTTTCAGGCTTTGACTTTCAAGGGTTCATCGTTTTTCCTCTAATCAACTTCATCATCAAATTCTTCATGCCTTAGCCAAATTTCCAACCCATCTTGTATTCTGCCTAGGCGTACCTCACTTTGATATTTCATCCAACTCTGGCTTGAGCAAAATGTTTTCATCAGGAACTTGATCAAAATTTATCTAGGTGCCCAACTTCAAATTCATCCGCCAAGGCAACATATTTCAACATCTTTTTCCTTTCTTGCCTTAGAATTTTTTTTCAAACTTTTACTTAGGAAATTCATTATTTAAGTGCCCATCAAAAATATCCATCCTAAAGGCTTCGGTGAACTGTGGAAGACTTTGAAATCCATTCCTTGTCGAAGATCTTCAATACCCAGAAGAAAATTCCCCTCAGAACATGATGAATTCATGGGTCTACAAACGAAGGGGTTCATTCAATTTTTTTTTTGAATTTTGAACCTTAGAAAAATAATTCTCAACAAATTTATTCCATTTCTTCATCCTTGTGAATACTTTGTTGTTCTGACTTGAAAACTTTAACCTTGTGAAGCTGACGTCCTCTGACATCCACTGGCAATCTCAAGAAAAATTCATATCCCTCCAACTTGGTCGTATTTTTCCTAAGGAAGAAATTTTTTTTGTGCCTTAGAAAAATTTAAAATCACTTAGCAAATTTTGCACTTTTTCCTTAGAAAATTTCATTCAACTTCAATCACTCTGCCAGTGGTGAGGAAATTTTTTTTTAATCAAATTGCTTGGACAATTTTCTCCATTACCTTGGGCACATTTTACATCTCATGAGGGATATATTTCCTTTTAAATTCCAACGCCTATCATATTTCCCATCACTGGGTATTTTCAACGCCTTAGCAACCTTTTATCACCATTACCACCTTGGGCGCATTTAGCAAATTTTATTATTCACATCCTCTCATAGCTTGGTGCATTTAGCACATGTGGAAGAAAACTCCAACACCTTCACTTGTCAACTCCTATTCACCTTACCTTAAGCGCATTTCACACTTGCAAGAAGACTTAGCTTCCAATGCCTTAGTTATTTTATGTCACCACCTTACCTTTCCCTCTTGGCGCATTTAGCATGTGTAGGAGGAATAACTTTTACCATGCCTTGGTATGTTGTCTGTATATGCCTTGATTTGGGCGCATATTGCATGTGATGAAGGATGAAACACTTTCAATGCCATGGGATTCCTTGGTTGCATGCGCACGTTTTGTCTTCACATGGCCTCCTTTGGGTGCACATAGTTTTGTCTTCATGCACACGTCTTGTCTTCAACCCCATTTGGGCACATTTCTCATAGGGAGGTGGACTTAAGCATCAATGTCAAGAATATAACTTCATGGGCACATTCAAAGGGTGGAGAAGGAAGTTTGACTCCCACGCCTTTGACTTTCTTTGACTCCTCTTAAAGGATGGGCACATTTTGGGGTGAGAGGAGGATAACTTCAAATTTTAGATTCTTCTTGCATGCTTGATGATGAGGGCACATTTGGCATGTTGAGGAGGATTTACCTCAACACTTAGAAATTTTTTTATCTCCCTATTTTTCCTTGGGCACATTTTAAGGGTGGAGGTGGATAAGAAATTATGCCTTACACATTTTCCAATCATCATGAAGGCAAGCTAGGCACATTTTAATTTATGAGCAGGATGAACTCCAACATTTAAATATTTTATTGACTTCCAGCTGAAGATGGACGCAAATGGAGGCATGAGGTGGATAATCTTCATTACTTAGGATATTTTCTATCCTTTTACTTGTGAGGACGAATTTGGCCTAGGCAGGAGGATGAAACATCAACACTTAGAATATTTTTGTGTGCTTGACTTGGAGTGGGCGCATTTGGCCTATGAAGTAGGATATTCCAACACTTAAATTTTTTTAAATCATATTGAATGCAAGCTGGGTGCAGTTTGGATAGGCAGGAGGATGAAACATCAACACTTAGGCGATTTTTGATCTGCCAGCTGACTCCTCTATGTCCTACTATTTATAGTAAGTCCTCTGATTTCCATACTTCTGAAGCTCAGAACGATTTGAAATTTTAGGCATAGGACCCTCATGACCCTATCAACTTGTTCACACAGCCATCTTGAGTTGACCTGCTAAAAATAGCACATTTCTGTTGGTGGTTTACTATTTATAGTAACTGCCTATTTCTGAGACCTTCACAGCTCTATTTGACTTGAAATTCGAATGACGTGCTCCTCATCGTGTGACCTGCCCATTCACATTGGCGCCTGCTATTGGTTTACTATTTTTAGCCAATTTTTGGAATGCCTTACTATAAATAGTAAGTGCTCTGATTGCCTTCAAATTTTACCGGTGGATAGCTTGAAAGATATTGATCGCAGTGGGATACACCAGTTTTCAAAAATCCTGACATTTTACCACTCATTTTGGGTTCCGAAGCTGGAAACCCTAATTTGACTTGCATCCATATCAAACGACCTTTGTTTGACCTCATTTTTGTTGCACTTCGCCCTATTTGTGGTTCTGATGCACTGGGAGAGAGCTGCTGGATTGCGACTGCTAAAAATAGTATGTCATTGAATACCGATCATCTTGGTTTGCATGTCACATCATCACGAAGCTCTTGAAAAACTCGTAAAGAATATGCAAACATGCAAAGAAAACCCTGATAGGAAAACCCTAAAAATAGCTTCTAAAGGCTAAACTCTGGAAGTCATTATCTCATCTTGCATGTTATATCATTGCGAAGGTCTCAGAAAACCTAAGACATGCATTGAAGAACTCTGCATATAACCCCTAAAATATGCTCTGGAAGCTGAACTGCTAAAAATAGTAAGTCATCTATTTCAGCTCAAATTTTGCACGTGAGCAGCTTGGTGTGGTCTGGATGCAGTGTGATTGTTGAAACTTTGAGAATGTCAAAAAAATGATCTAAATTGCATACTTACTAAAAATAGTACGTTGCCGGAATCTGATGAAAATTTGTTGAGAGCCTGCTGGAAGCATACTGACAACAATGTTAGTCTCAGATTTCAATTTATTCACTTCATTTGATTTCAGGTTGACTAGGAAAGTACAAACCCTAATTTTCAGACTTGGCCAAAATTTCACGTTTAAGCTCATAGACGGGCACAACCCCAGAAAGACAGAAAATAGAAAAGAGAGACAATGACAAAAGGACCCAAAAGAATAGCCAAAAGACTAAAACGAAGGAAAAGTTAGGGGGTCCCCATTTGCAATGGGGCGATGTGTGAAAAAAGGTCACAACAATTCACATTCAACTGCATTGCTCACCCATTCAAATGCTGTGAGCAAACTATGGCATGAGCAGTTTGGCCATATCAACTATCACTATCTTCAACAACTCAGCAAACAGAATATGGTCACAGGTCTTCCTCAAATCAATTTTTTTGATGGTGTATGTCCAGGTTGTTCCTTGGGAAAACATCTTGAAGACTAGTTCAAAAAAGGGAAGGCTTGGAGGGCTTCAAAGGTCCTTGAATTGGTTCATAGTGACTTGGCGGGTCCTTTTCCATCATTATCTTTCAGAAAGGTTTGCTATTTGCTCACCTTCATTTATGACTATTCCATATACACATGGGTCTACTTTCTTTGAAACAAAGGAGAAGTCTTTGATATATTTCAAGAGTTTAAGGCTCGTGCTGAGAAGTAATCTGGAAAGTGTGTCAAAATTCTCCGCACTGCTAATGGAAAAGAATATGTGCACCATCGATTTGAGCAATTATATACTCTTGAAGGGATTGATCTTCAACATACTGTTGCCTACACACCACAAAAAAATGGTGTAGCTGAGAAGAAAAATAGGTCCCTAAAAGAGATGACTGTTTGCATGATCCACACTCGCTCCCTTGAACCTGCATATTGGGCAGAAGCTATCAACTATGCTTCTTACATAAAGAATAGAGTTCCACATAAGGAATTAAAGGGAATCACTCCCTTCGAAGCTTTGTGTGGTAGGAAACCTGTTGTGGGGAACTTTCGAGTTTTTGGCTCCCTAGCATGGCAACATATTCCTTCAGAGAAGCGTAAGGCCTTGGAACCTCAAAGTCAGCCTTGTATCTTTGTTGGTTACCCTGATGATGTCAAAGGATATCAGCTAATGGATCCTACAACACATGAGCTCTTCATTGAGTGTAGTGTGCATTTTGAGGAAAGCTCTTCTAGCTCGTCCTCTACTCTTCCTTCCTCCACAGTAGATTTAGAGGATTCTAACATTGAGGATTTTCCTCAAGCTTCCTCTAGTCATCAAGTTGATCATGAGATTTCATCTTCCTCTTCAGAGAGTTTAGAATCTCCATCCCATACCATGCCTCATTGGGCTCGTCAAACACTTGAGTCTGCAGGTGATCTTGTTAGGGATCCTTCAAATACAAGGAGGACTCGGTCACAAAATCATGACATTCCACATTCCTACATCGCCATAGCTTCAGATCCACAATAATTTTGTGAAGCTTTTGGTATTGCTAAGTGGGATTCCGTAATGGAGGAGGACAACTCTTTAATGTGGAATAAAACATGGGATCTTGTTCCACTTCCTAAGGGAAGAAAACTAGTTAAGTGTAAGTGGATCTATCAAACCAAATTTGTAGCGGATGGCTCAATTGACAAGTATAAAGCACGACTTGTGGCCAAAGGTTTCTCTCAAGTACTAGGTATTGACTGCACTGAGACCTTTTCCCCTGTTGCCAAAATGAACTCCATTCGCTTGATACTTGCTATTTTTGCAGCTCATGGTTGGGTTGTACATAAAATGGATGTGAAGAGTGCATTTCTTCATGAAGATCTACATGAAGAAATTTACATGGAGCAGCCACAAGGATTCATTCAAGATTCTTCATTGGTTTGAAAACTAAGGAAGTCTCTCTATGGCCTCAAACAAGCTCCACAAGCTTGGTATGCCAAAATGGACTCCTTTCTTCTCTCCATTGGGTTCTCCAAATTCCACTTAGATCTGAATGTCTACATCTTGTGGCAGGAGGATGCTCTTCTCTTCTTGGCTTTCTATGTTGATGACTTGGTTGTCATTGGGGAGCACTTCATCCATCATCTCGACTGTCAAGAATGCTTTGTGTGACAAATTTTCCATGACTGACTTGGGTATCTTGCACTATTTTCTTGAGATAGAGATCACTCAGACCTCTTCCGGAATCTCACTTGCACAACCCAAGTATACTCTTGATCTTTTGTCACATTTTCATATGGCTAATTTTAAGCTTTCATCAGCTCCCTTTCTATCTGGAGTTAAGCTTGAGGCCAAATCTTGATACTACTTTGTATCGTCAACTTGTTGGTAGCCTCATCTACTTGACTCATACTCACCCTAACATTTCCTTTGCAATTGGAATTGTTTTGCGCTTCATGAAGGAACCACATGAGCTTCATTAGAAAGCTACGAAACACATCTTGCACTACATCTAGGGCACTCGTCAGTATGGGATTCATTGTGCAACAGGAACAAGTTTAGACTTGCTAGGATACATAGATTTTGATTGGGATGGTGATATTGATGATCGTGAGTCCACATCCGGCTATAATTTTCACTATGGCTCTAGCCCCATTTGTTGGCAGAGCAAGAAGCAACATGCCATTTCTCTTTCTTCAACTGAGGTTGAGTATCGGGGGGCTATTAATGCTGCCACTGAGGCTATTTGGCTTCAAAATATCCTCACTGAACTTGGCATCACCTTTCAGAAGCCATCAATTATCTATTGTGACAACCAGAGCACCATCCAGATCTTGAAGAATCCAGTCCATCATCAACGAACCAAACACATTGAGATCCATATGCATTTTCTCTGGGAGCTGATTCAGGAGCAGGTCATTGATTTATGATACTATCCTACAATAGATCAAGTTGCTGATATATTCACCAAACCCTTCACTGAAAGAAAGTATGTTCATCTTCGATCTCTCTTGGGGGTGTGGCACATCTCTTTTGGGGGGGTCACTTAGACCTTCCTCATTCACCCTCTCATGGGTAGGAGTTTTTTCCCACTCGGTTTTCTCCTTCTTTATCATTGAGAGGTTATTATGTACATGGGTACTTCATCAGGCCTAGTAGCTGGGACCCATATTTGCATCTTTGCATTGTATACTTCTCCCTAAGTTGCACTTAAGGGGGGGTGTTGGTGTGCAAGGGGTACTTTATCTAACTAGTTCATTCTTAGCTAGTTCTCCACTAAAGTCCTCTTCACACTAGCTTAACTTGAAATTTTTTGTACCTATCAGTGATGAATTCGATTCAGCTCTACCTATTTGAGCTCATAGTGAAAAATAGGTAACAAATTGGCGACCTTTGCGGAGTGTTTTCCTGCTAAACACAATAGACCAGTTTATAGCTTATCCATTGGGCAAGGAGTCCTTTCTTTACTTTGTTTTAACTCAGAAAACCGTAACTCAGCTTCAAAACACACAAACTGAAAGAAACTACTGCAATTCTGTTGAAGATAGAATATGAAAAACTAGGTGCAACAACTGCACTTATTGAAAACAAAACAAAAACTAAAATGAAATGTGCCATGGGGCACTTATTGAAAGCATTACTAAAATTGAAAACTATTCTATCCTACACTACCTAGCAGTGGTAGTGATCAGACATAACCATTCACTGGTTGTGAGGAAAAACCGCCCTTTCTCACCAACATAGGACGTGCTTCCTGCTTGCAAATTTTCCAACAGTGATGAAGGAAAAGTAAATGTTGAGTGCATAGATTAAACACCTCTTCAATCATGAAAACCACCTCCTTTTCTATGTTAGACAAAAGGTGCATGCAACTGTTTTGAATATTTTGAGTGACTTGCATTAATGCCTTTTGATGCTCAATCTCGTGCCCCCAAGCAGGTAATTCAAATGGTAACTCCTCTTGATTGTCCACCAAGTGTGCCAAGTGCCTGATAGGACATCCCCTTGTCAGGACACTCAACTTGTAACCTTCAGCCCCATGTTTATGCTCAATTTTCTTAGCCCATTGCTCTTGCTTTTCAAGAACATTAAATGAAGTTAAGTTGTCCTTTTGTTGATCTCTGAAGACTTCATTCCGTCCTTGAAAAGATGTTGATTGGAAGTAATATGTAGGTTGTTCATTGGCTACTACAGTCTGATCTTCTTGAAAGATTTTTCTATTATTGTTTATAGGAGGATTAGTTGTTCTTTCTTTCAGCTCTGCAATGAAAAAGGAGTCCTGCTTCTTTGCATCATGTATAATAATCTTTGAAAAGAAACCATTAATGTTTTCAATGGTTGGATATTCTTGACTGAGGAGCTGATATCCTTGTTGGATAATTGAAAACAAGTCCTCAAATTGTTGTTCTTTATGTTCTTCGTTCACGATAGAAAACAACTCCTCCTCAACAAAGTGGGGCAGCTCAACAAATAAGTTCATAGGCTGCAATGCATTATCTTCTACAACTTTTTCAATAGCCTCTTTGACCTGAATGGGTTGATCACATGCTTCTCTTTCATATGATACTAGCTCATCATTTATGTTAGAACAAAAAGCTTCTATGATGCCTGAAAACATGTTTCATCTAACTCATAATTTTGCATTAAAACCAGATGAGTTTTATCATTTAGTTGCTCCATACCAGGAATAGATGCTATCATGCATGTGAGATCCTCATTTTCATTAACAAATTGGGGAAGTTCATCAAATAAATCAGAAAAAATATGAGAACCACTTTCTTCATAAACTTTATGCAGATCATTTTCTTCACCTCCAACATAGGATTGACCTTTTGTTGTTTTATATGGATTGAGGCTTGAATCTCATCTTGAGCCAGCAATACATCATGTTCTACAATAGCTTATGGTTGTTCCAAATCAACTGGTAAATCAGGTACCTGCATGCTTTCTTCAGCTTGCTCAACAAAACCAGGTAGTTGGTCAAACAAATAAATCAATTGTTCTTCTTTATGTGGTCCCTTCTCCAGTGAAACTTGAGCATCCTCTATGTGCAAGTGAAGATCTTTAACTGGTAATTCTTGCATTCTAATTTCAGCCATCTTATAAACAGCATCAGAAATTTTTTCAAATGAATCAAAATCTAAGGGGTTCAGCAATGAATTTGATTCAACATTTTCTTCACATGTAATATGGTAATTTTGAGTTGGGGACACAGTACAAGAAGCCACAATTTCTTGCTCCTTCTAATCATTCTTTTGCTTCTCTAATCGGTAAACTTCCAAAGCTAAACGTAATGGGTTTGCGTTTATGACCTTCTCCATGAGGAGTAAAGTGTCCTTATCAATGGGCTACTCTATAACTACACTAGGCTGTACTACATTAATTTCCTCTACTTGTGAAGAATGAATGGTTGTAAAATTTTGGATTTCATACCTTGAAAGTTCCTCCCCCTGAAACTGATCTGAAATGCAAGAATTTGTTTGGATATCATGCTTTTGAGCAAGCAAAGACTTGATCTGCTCTTCCTGTACAACTAACTCCCTTATGAGCTTTTCTTCAAACTGTCTTCTTTGTGTCTCCAATTCTTGCTCATAGAGATAGGCCTGATAGGCCATCTCTTCTTGTTGTTGATCATACTCTTGTTGCCTCCTGATCTCTTCTATCTGCTTTGTGAATTCTAACAATATGTCCTTCATGTTATTCATGTTTTTCTTCATATCATCAACCTCTAGGAGTTGATTGTGGACATATGAATATTGATCTGAAGGCTGAGCATGGGTGGGTGGGAGGTAAGCATGTTGAGCATGTTGATAGGTTGTTGTTGCATGGTTGTTTGGTATAAAACCAACAACATGATTGGCCTGATATGGCTGATAGGGTGATCGGTTGACAGGATTTTCATGAAACGAAAGTGGATATACATGTTGACTATGAAAATCTGTCATCTATACTCATATAAATGTTGGAAATCAGAATATTAAGCTTGTATTTGAAACATACCAGCATTGAACTTGTTGAAACTAGTAGATGTGCTCGGAGTCGCCAGGTATAAATTTGTACCTCTGAAAGGTAAAAATGTTGCTGCATATACTAGAACAATAGCTTGTATCTTCAAATTCTTTCTCTGAAGATCTCTTCAGAGTCCCACCAGGCGTGCCAAAAACTGTTGTCAATCAGATTGCACCCGAACGCTTGAATGATTAAATTCAGCAATCTATTGAAACATGGGAACTATCTTCAGGCTGTGGGTATTCCTATGAAAAAGATAGACCTCCAGATTCTAGGCTGGTTCATATATGATTATCTGATTATAGACTTGAAACTTTGAAGGGAAAAGGGAAAAAACATAATCTAATGCAAAACTAGAAAAGTTGAACTGTGGTGATGCACCTATTTGATTTAAAGAAAGTAGATTAATTCACAATTGATCCCTTACGAGCCTATTTTCACAACTTAGACTGAAAAATTTAACTGCATAAATGACTCACAAAAAGGCCTGATAATTCATTCTTTATGAAGGAAGAATTTATTTTCAGAACTTAAAGATATGAATGTATTATAAGCACAATTTATGACCTGCAACTAAAATCGTTTCTTTGTGTACATGCATTCACGAATATTGACAGAAATTTAAAGGTTTTGATATCAAACACATTAAATTTTCATCAAAACATTTATAAAACAAGACACCTAAATCTAAGAAGGATAATATTTAACTTGCAATGATAAAAGAAGGAACACTCTGCAAATGATTATCCAAGATAACCTGTAAAGATTGCTACATAATTTATTAAATTCTAAAAGTTGAGTTACAAGATGATTCACTTTGCAGAATGCAAAGGCTGAAAAACAAGAACTAGAGGAAAAATATAAACTTTTTCCAATATATACAATGAGAACGCACTCCAAAGTGCATGAACATGAATCTAAAAGTCAATTTCAGTATAGAAATGATAACTCCAAGGCGAAATCCGAGAAAAAATAAATATCCCTAAAAAGAAGGCTCAAACTCATGCAAAAATGAGTGAACTCAGCCTCAAACTTGCAGTCATAATGTATGCAACTGAAAAGTAGCTCGAACTGAACTGGAAATCCATGAAAAGTAAGTCCAAGCATGCAAAAATTTCCTTGTTTGTATCAATCCTCCCATAGTAACTGAAACTCCATCCTCGCACTATGCATGAGTAATCTTCAGTCAATAATTTGATATGAAACTGAAGTAAAGTGCTAAAACTCTCCATGACTCGCATGATTAACTCG
Organism: Sequoia sempervirens; assembly: GCA_007258455.2. Lineage (NCBI taxonomy): Eukaryota > Viridiplantae > Streptophyta > Pinopsida > Cupressales > Cupressaceae > Sequoia > Sequoia sempervirens. The sequence continues at coordinate 55,843,162 of VDFB02256132.1, read as the reverse complement.
TCCTCCAGTTAGTTCTACTTGTATCTGCATGGATCTCTAATTAACTCAACTTCACATAACACCCTTTATTTTCATTTTTAGATGCTGAATTAATTAAATGATTTATAATATATCATTTAATTAATTCAATTACATTGAATAATACAAATAAAATATAAAGAATGATGTTATGTGGAAAACTTAATCCCCACCTCACGGCTTCATATACACACTTAGCATATTTTTGAATATACATTCACCATTTAGATTAATTGACCACCATGCATATTATCATAGTCGACCACCATGCACATTAGACTCATTATTTTGACTTTAAGCCACGGGCATAAAAGAAGAATGATAATTGATAATGATTTCGATTTAGGGAAAACAAAACAAAAGCATGGAACCCTAAAACACATTATCATTCACACTTTGACTTTGGAGAAGAAGCTTCACGCCGACTTGGTTAGGTTTTTTGAAAATTTGCTTGTTCTGGAGCTCGAAAATCCACCATTTCTTGTTGTTTCTAAGCAAAATCTTGTTGATTTTCATAGGGTAAGTTCACTTTTACTAGTTAGAGGTATCTTGACTCCTTTGCATAGCATTTTCTAAGGCTTTTAAGCTACGGATGTAGCATAACAACCAACATATTTTCTGATTCTATCATTTTTTGTTCTTAAATTGTACTGGGCCACCATTGAAGACTTGAAATACCACATTTCATGCTATTTTCTGAATGATTTTCTGAGGGAGATGGCTAGAAAACATAAGGTAAATGCCCCTTCAACATAAATCTATACTTTTCTTTTTTATTCTGAAGCTATAGAATGGAGATTTCCTTTTACATTCTTCAAGGCATTCATAGGTAAATTGGCCACCAAATAATGATTCGCCTTCTGGTATATTCGTCATTCTTGCTTTAAAATAAAGCATTTTGTAGAACAAAAATGAAAAAAATCATTTCAAACTCCTCCTTGTACTAACAGGTCATGATCATTCTCCATCTGAGTATTTTCCAACTACTTTGTATTTTGTATTTTGAGAGCAAACCCTCATGGCTGCAAGAATAAAACATGTTGAATCTGGCTTGAAATATGAAGAAAAAATTAATATATTTTAACTCTGTTAGTTGAGAAAATGTCCATAAAACATGTTGGATTCCCTGTTAATGGCGTAACCCATGAGATTTTTCATTTGTGCTGCAAATGCAACCCAAGTCGTGGTATTTCTCCATCTAGGTATCTTGTTTATCAACTAGAATACTATTTCATTCATGTATAAACAAGGCAGAAACTTAAGGGTTTGGCTTCTATTTTAAGTCAAAATGGAATATATGCTCATTATACATATTAACACTTTCACACCTATCATTTATCCTTATTTCCATGCATTGAAATGTTCATAAATAGTGCAATAATGAGTGAACTTTGTCCTCATGCATTGATGATTCACATGTATAATCGTGGAGGGTGACTGCCATCAAACATATTTCCCTGACTGTTCCTCATGATCTTGGCTTATAGATCCTGATCAGACTATTTATGATATGAATTGTTGACTTATTCAATGAAAGGTTGAACCTGTATTCAAATCTTCAAAACTGCTATTAATGAATGGACTGTAACTTGATCATTGTATTTATGTTACTACTAAGTTACATGCCTTACAAATTTTGTAGAAGCATATCTAGAAGTCTCCTTGGTATGAACAACCAATGCAAATATAAGTAATGAATGTATGATAAAACTTTTCTTCAAACTGTTAGCAGTATCAACATTATTATTAACATGTTATGCACTTGATTCTCTGTAATTCCATTAACTCTTTGCAAAAAACACCATATTTTTTTCCACATGTGACTATTTCCTTTCTGATGTTATCATCTGGTACTTGAAACAAGTATGCCTGTAGATACTTGTCTATATTCTCCATACCTTTTAAATGTTGTCTAAGCCATATTTTGTTGCTTTTCTGTTGAAAACAAATCTGTTTATTTGTCATATCCTTATTTCTTTTGATGATGACTCTTGCTGATGATTTGCAATGCAATGAAAAATATGGGAATGCTGCCCTCATTATGATGTTGAAGTTAATCTATTCTTTTGAGTCTTCTGTAGACTGAACAATTTAACTTGGAGTTGTAAGAAACAAATGAATTGCTTGAGTGCTCTGCTTTCCCTTTAGTATAAAGGGGCTTAATGCCTCATCAAAATATGAATATAATTGAAAGGCAGAGCTGAAACAAGAGATGATAAATGCAATTAGTGCTCTCTTAATATATTTCTCTAATTGTTCCTTTGAATGATGAGCAAAAGATAATTATTCAATCTGTTTTACCATGCTATTAGACTACTTGATGACAGTCCTAGATGATGACTGTTTCTTTGATGCTTAAATAACTCTCATATATGAATGTTGAATGAGAGAAAACCTTATGATATGTCGGGCTCAACCCTTGTGGGAGCCCATTTTACTCCACATATCTAATAAGATGATCACGAATCTAATGAACCTGTTCCTGCACATTGAAACAAACATGTTAGTAAAAATAATCGAAGTTGAAAGCTTCCATTGAGTTTCGTGTTCCTTGATTATCAGCCTTTGTAACTCAATCATCTAGTGAATGCTTGATTTAATGCAAATTACATTCTTGTTGGTAGCATAGGCATAAAGTAGAATGTAATTCATCATTACTTAGAGTACACCTCTAACACCATCCTTTACAATTTTCCAGGTTCATGGAGCGTGAAAATGAAGCAAAACGAGGTTGCAGCTTGGAGACGCGAAGACTAAAGACATCAAGCGAAAGTGATTCATCATCACAGGCAATGATGAATTGCTTCTCTTCCTTTTGTTTACGTTATCTTCAATAGTGTACCTTATCATTGAATTTTGTATTCATTATTTGATTGTCATAATCAAATTCAGTTACTCTCGCGGCTTGTGTGAGATTTCAGTGTTTTTACAAAATGAATAAAAAGCATTATTATGCAAATTTTCAATTTTCTATTTCAAATACTTGCACAATAAAACTGTAATTCAGATATAATCTAATCTTTATGATGAACCATGAATACTTTAACAACAAAACTTGAAATTTTTTGTACCTATCAATGATGAATTCGATTCAGCTCTACCTATTTGAGCTCGTAGTGAAAAATAGGTAACAAATTGGCGACCTCTATAGAGTGTTCTCCTGCTAAACACAATAGACTAGTTTATAGCTTATCCATTGGGAAAGGAGTCCTTTCTTTGCTCTATTTTAACTCAAAAAATTGTAACTTAGCTTCAAAACACACAAACTGAAAGAAACTACTGCAATTCTGTTGAAGACAGAATCTAAAAAACCAAGTGCAGCAACTGCACTTATTGAAAACAAAACAAAAATTGAAATGAAATGTGCCATGGGGCACTTATTGAAAGCATTACTGAAACTGAAAACTATTCTATCCTACACTACCCAGTAGTGGTAGTGATAAGACATAACCATTCACTGGTTGTGAGAAAAAACTGCCCTTTCTCACCAACATAGGATGTGCTTCCTGCTTGCAAATTTTCCAATAGTGATGAAGGAAAAGTAAATGATGAGTGCATAGATTAAACACCTCTTCAATCATGAAAACCACCTCCTTTTCTATGTTAGACAAAAGGTGCATGCAACTATTTTGAAAATTAATTATGATTTGAGCCGACAATTTGTAAATATTTTCTATTTTGTTGAAGCTGACATGAAGAGATTAAATCCTTAGTAGCGGATATATATAAGTGATCTATTATATCATTTTGATGTATGTTGATGTGTGTTGAAAATGTAAAAAGGATTGTAGAGCGATTATGCATAGTTTCAATTGTGTAATAAGGAATTTGTGATGCGAGTTAGAGAATAATCAGACAAAAGGTCAAGAAATCGATTGATGAGCCTAACCGGAACTGTAATCAGGCATTTGTAGATGCTACTTTATCAGTTCAAATCTTTGGATGTAATCAATGTAATCCAAATCTTTTGTAAGGCAATGAGCCTTTATATTTTTGAGCAGTGAACTCTGGGCAGTGTGCCTGAATGCAAGTGCATTCCCATTTTGTAAACTTTCATTTTGAGTATACTTAAATAATCTTGTGGATTGACCTCCACCGTGGTTTTTCCCCTAGCAAGGTTTCCACGTAAAAATTCTTGTTTTATGGTGTTGTGGTTTTTTTTCTTATGTTCATGCATCTTTCTCTTGGTTGAATGTTACAAGTGCTTTGAAGATTAGATTAATAAAGTTAAAAATTATAGAACACTGATTCACCCCCCCTTGCAGTGTTCCTTGATTCCAACAACATAAGAATTTGAAAAGTAGCTATGAACGTTGGGAAGGTTAGTTTTGATTTGAAAATGTATAAAAATCCCCTCCAAGGCTCAAAGTGGGATGGATGAAGTTGTATTGAGATTTCCATTGAAATAACAACATTCAATTATGCAATTTTTCTATTTTTCTAAACTTTTCTATGGTTGTACGGACCCGTACGAGCTTTGAATCATCTGAATCTCATAGAACTTAGTAGAGGAATGTTTTAAGTTTCATTAGAATCCATTTTGATAGTCTAACTCTAATTTTAGAGGAAGATCTCGTGCATTTTTTGTATCTGCCTGTGTTAGGCCAGTGAGGACCATATTTAGGGTTTAAATAATGGAATAGGCCATTCCTCCTACTGTTAATTCTTGTTTCTCAAAGGAAAGGCATGTCATAGGTTAGATTGGATATCTTTATGGTTTTGAGAGTCATTGGAGTCAATTTCTTGGTTTGGGATGATGCCCTAGGGTTGGGTAGAGAAATTTTTCCATATGAAAATGGTGTGTCAATGAAGGATTTTGATAAAACAGTGAAGGATCTATCTATGTGATGATTTTGTGATCTTGTGTAGAGTATTTAGGAACTGTTGGGTGTTTTGTTTGGGTCTGATAATCCTCGGTGGATAGTTTCTCAACAAACCCTAGTGTTTTGGCATGAAAAGAGAGGGTTTCATGGATCAGCATTGTAAAGATCATGAATCAAAGAACTAATGGTGGAATCTAATGTTTTGTAACACAATTTGAGTATGTCAAAATATTTTGAGTGAAAACCAAGAGTTTAGGAAGTACTTCCTTTGTTAAATAGGGCTAATTAAGTAGCCTAGAAGCAAGGCAGTCTATTGATTCTTGATGTTGGGTCAAAGAAACCTCTGGTGATCTATTGGGATATGTGTCAAGGCTTAAATAATGTTTTGTTGGCCTTTGTATGGCCTTCTCTAAAATATATCTTCCAAGGTTGGGTTTTGAGAGCTACAAGCCTATTGGTGAGAGTTTGGTTCAAGTTGAGTGTTTTGTGATTCAAGGGTTGGTTTGTTGTTTGTGTCTGATCATTTTGAGATAGTTTGGGGTTTTCCACCACCTTGCTTACATATATAAAAAATCACTAGCATGAAGAGAAACACCATATGCCTTAATAGAAGGAGAACTACACCACAGAGGGAAAAACGTCATCCTAATAAGAGTTTTCTATAAACATGAAATAAAATCCATTTTTCAAGAAGCACATAGCGGGATTGTTAGAGGACGTAACTCTAGAGAATCTACCGCAAGAAGTGTAAAACTAGCAGGCCTATGGTGGCCAATGCTACACAAAGATTCCCAAGGCTAGGCAAAGGGGTGCGACATCTACCAAAGGATAGGAAAACCTATCGCCCAAGATGAGATGCCCCTAAAACCGATATTGGCCCAAAATCATTTTGAGAAATGGGTGATAGATTTCATAGGACCAATTGATCCACTGACAAAACACTCAAATACTCAATTTATTATAACCGACATGGAGTATCTGAAAAAATAACTAGAAGCATAACCAACCAGAGATTGTACCACAAGAACTAACACTAAGTTTTTATATGAAAACATCATTACCAGACATGGATTCCTTTTGAGCATAGTCAGCGATCAGGGCAAGCACGTCATAAACAATATGATAAAAGAGTTTCTACAAAATTTCATGATAACTCACAATAAAAGCTCTCCATACCATCTGCAAGCAAATGGGGCCAGTGAAGCCTTAAACAAAATAATTGGGAAAGCATTAACAAAAATTTTTGATGGAAACTAGATGGACTAGGATGTTAAGATACCAGCAGTACTTTGGGCATACCCGACCTCCTACAAAAGGACTAGCAAATTCACACCATTTCAATTGGTATATGTCCTGGATGTGATCGTACCCATGAATTTCATAATCCCTAATATATGTGCCACACTAACTTTGCAGTTAGAAGAAGATGAATCATTAATGAAGAGAATAGAATAATTGGAAAAACTAGATGAATTCTACAGTTAGAATGACAAAGGCAGAAGGCATGGCACAACTAAAACTTATGGTAAAAAAAATTATGAATAGAGGACTTAGTGCTACTATATAATAGAAAATTTAAGAAACTGGGGAAGCAAAAATTTTGATGGTTGGGAACCTATTACATTCATCACATTAATGAATCAAGAGTGGTCAAACTCTAACAAGTAGATGGAACACTTGTAGTAGGACATGTTAATGGTGCACACTTGCAACTTTATCACCTATTTCCAGAGAAAAAACATTAAAACCACCAAATATACATTGTAACATAGTCTCAAACTCACAAAAATCACACATCAAAATATACATGTCGTCCGTCAAATCAAACCAATGGCTAAGAAAACCCACAGACTAGATGAAGCATTAAAGATTCAGCTACCAATCCACTATGCTACAACGCATACCCCACTAACCAAAATTCTATAAAGACCCAAGTTCCTACTCCATTCTTCACAAATGAAATTGTAAGCAAAGTGTGCACTAATCATCTGCCAAGAAAGATAGAAAATTTCCAAGAAAATCTCTTTGAAAACTCTTCCTTGCACTAAAAATGGCCACTCTCATAGTAATTCACATATCTGAGAAGCCCAATCCATCATTCAAATGGTTCCCATTCAAAGCAATGATAACCAACAAAGAGGGGGAATTTTCAGCAATGCTACACAATGTTGTCTACCTAGAAGATGTCAGAAAATACATCCATGAACCCATTGAAAAAATCAACCACACCAAGCTAGAAGACCTTTGCCACAAATTACTAGAGGATGACGAGAAATCCTATAAGTTGGAGTACATGGAGATTGGCTAAAAGAGCTTGGATGTGTGGAAATATTGCTCAGACTTCTGTAATGAGGAGGAATGGGTTTGAATTTTGCTAAGTCGAGTACATGATGACTTCATGTATTTAGACAAGCCACATAAAATCACGAAAGAGGTCATCCATGCCATAATTGGACTAAGAGTGGTAGGAGGGATTCTAGCCAAAAAATCCATTAAAAATAATGAAGTGGAGAAGTTGACCAGAGCCATGTTTGAGGTAGGAGCTTGAGCTTAAAGACAATTACCAACCCTAGAGTTCAATATGCAGCAATGGGCATAGCTTGCAAAGTTTACTACACCAACTGGGAAGACTCTGCAACTACCACCATCATCCACACCGCATACCAAATGGTGGTTGAAGTAAAAGACTTCAATTTGTGTGAGGTTATGAGGGAACAACTGTTGGAGAACTTGCTAAAGATCAAGAATTCTATGTACCACTTTTGATACAAAACATTACTTATTTGTCTAATGTTTTATTTTCTGAATGAACTACCCAACTTCAAGGGTAAGGTCTAGCAACTCTAGACCATAGCTACCCAAATTAAGTACCATACCCATCAATTTGAAAATTTTCAAGCATGACAAGCAGCATATTGGGGGCTTTTCAAAACCTTCTAGGAACAAATACAATTAAGGAATTGGGTCCCCTATCTATTAGCCAATCAATATGAAAATACCATAACTTTCTTGGTGGACAAAGATTGCACCTATATGGAGGCGATTGAGACTCACATAGTATGGATTCTAACACTACCATTTAAGGTCACCCCTCAAGAAATAGATTCCTACGTGAAAAACCTTGCTCCTTAACCCAAGGGATCCCAACATAGAGGTTCAGGACTTACCAAGAAGTCATAGACACAAAGATTGCTAAGGAGACACAAGAGGACTTGGAGAAGAATAAAAAGAAACTTAATAAGCAATGGGGCATGCCGAAAGGAGGACTCAAACCAACAATGGCTGCCCCAACACAACTAGAACCTTTCGACATAAGGGCTACAAGGTCACATACCATCCCACGGAGAACATCAAAGGACCTTCAACATTGACACTGATAGCCTCTCAATCTTGGAAACCACCAGAAGCCCCAAAAAGAACCTGACAAATAAGGAAAAAATAGAGGACCCAAAGGGAGAAATAGGATACAAAGGAAGCCGAGGTAGAAGAGATCTCAAAGGAAGAAGAAGAGGTTGAGCAACCTCTACAAAAAAAGCAATGAAAACAAAGGACTCTAAGCACTCCTCAAACCAAATTCAAGGCTCTAAAAACTGACCATAAAATTAGGCAACAAATGTTCAAAAAATTTACCATTTTTAAATAATGATATTTTGGTGGGGATTCTACTGTGAACACCTTATAATTGATAGAAAAAAAAATGAAAGATATCACATGAGGGGCAAGGCAACGTTGAAAAATTCTTAGAAGTAATCACATGAATATACATATAGCAGTCAACTTTCAAATTTTTTATGCAGAAAAACTCCCTCCTTTTGATCTCCAATTCAACTGTACAACTGTTTTAGTTCTTCCTCAAAGGCCTGCTTTATAACCTCTCGCTTCAATTTTAGTGTTGCACAAGGTTGGTATCAAGTGTCCATGGGTGTGCAAGCAACTTTATTTTTGAGGGATTTCAAATATTTTAAGATTTGCTTCTTGTGCAATTTGTTCATCAACACAAGATCAAGTATGTTAGAAAAGACTACAAATTACCATGCAATATGTTTCTATTAATGATATATAAATAAAACATAACATACTTATGTCAACTGTGTAAATCCATTGAAGAAGCTTCACAAAAACAAGCAGCTAGATTATTTCAGATCATATATTTACATGGAACATACGCACAAAAGAGGAAGGATGAGTGGAAAGGGATCATGCACTTTGCGGTAAAATTATTATGGATTTCCTTTAAATTCAAACATAGCTATCTTTATTGTTGGTATTTGTTTGGAGTTAAAACAGGATTCTAAAGTAGAATATGAAGCATTCCAATGAAGTTCCTACTACTTGAGTCTAGACTAATAGTTTGACTATGAAAATGTTTCCCAATGCCCACAACTACATGACAAATAATAAACCTTGGAATTTTGAAACCAAAGCAAATAGATACAACCTGTCCTCAAAAAAGATAGACATAATGGAATCACATCCCAAAGATACGCAAACCTGCAGAACCAGGAAACAAAGTAGCATGTTCTTTTAGCCCAAAAAAGGAAACAACAAAACAACAAAACACAAGACCACAAAATCACATGATCAAAGAGTTTGATGAAAAACTAAGTAGCCAAAGCTATAAAGCATGTGCTAGGAGGGAGGTCCTATTCCTTTGGGTTATCCGACCCTCACCAGGTAAGCCTCTTCCATCATCTATAGGCTCCCAACCAATGAGAGCATTGTCTTCTCCTTATTGAGTCTAAGAATCTGACACTTTAGGCAACAGCTAAATTTGAAAAACATTCTAAGAGCTAGGAAGAGAACTTGTCTTGTACTTTCAGAGGATCCCATCCACATTGTTGGAAGGATGCATGCAAGTGGTAAGCAGGTGATGACCAACTCTTTTTCTGTGAAATTGGTGGTGACTAACCAAAAGGCTACCCATCTAATAGTAGAGAAGGCCATTTTTTATGGATGTGCAAGTGGGACCAAAAATAATTAGAGTTGTCATGTCATTGGCCCTATGGATCTAATCTAGGGAGGTGAAGAGGGAAAAAATAGAGCCATATTATAAGGGGCATTCCCCCAATGATCAAGAAGATTCTAGAGTTGTGCCACCTCTGAGGTCACTTTGTTGGGTTTAACTTCAATTTGCATGAGAATATTAGACACCACCAATTATTTGGTGTAAGTGGAAAAATTATAATCAATATAAACAAAAGAAAACAAAGTAGCATTTATATCTTTCTAAATGATAAAAATAACCTCCAATCTGAAAGCATGCCATAGTTGGACAAATTTTGTCAAAAATTTAGCAACATTTCCCAATAGAATATTATACACTATGAAGGGCTCTAGTTTAAAAAGGCTTGAAAAAATAAATAATCCCCAACCAAACTGACTGCAGATGGGCACATAATTAAACTAAATGTTTGATTCTTTCAAGTTGCCTACAAAACAGGCATTTGGGTAACACACACCTAAACTTGATAAAAATTTTCCAATAGGAAGACCCAGGTAAAGTAAGCACTAGGAAAAATACGCAATCTTTGACCCCATAACTGCTTTCTAGATTGTGTGGAAGTGTTTATACCAAACAAAAGATGGGGATTGAAGAGACCATCTTGAATTCAACTTCTAAACCATAGATAAATGTGGAGATAGCCACCTGCCTTTGTTGGGGATTTGGTTATGTAAAGAGATTTCAAAACACCACTTCCAATCCTTTCACCATGGTTTGGTAGATTGCATTGAGATTTTGTGCAAATACTATGGAGGAATTGCTTTCATTATTGTTTGGAAAGTCGCTTTATCCATAATGTTTAAGTTAAACTCAGTTTTAGCTTGTGGCCATGAAAGCTAAGTAGAAGTGGCCATGGGGTATATGTCTTGGATATGCCTAGTGCCTCTTCTAAAGAACTTTAGACAGTGCATACAAGAAATCTCAACCATTGGCTTTCCTTAAAAAGCAATGGTGAGAGGCCACTATTTATGATAGAAATCAAAGTAGAAAACAAAGACAAATGCAATGAAAAGAGCTTATATTTTTCTTTCCATCATACCTCCAATTGAGTGAGAAGAGGATGAATGTCCACCCAAAGCTTTGAGAAGTCTTCAATGGAGTGTGATGATGGAATGATTTGGTTTATAGATGTTGAGGATGGAGGATGGATGGTTGAGATTTGATTTCAAGATCAATTGTGGAGGATTCATGAGAGATTAGGGTGGATGAGAGATCGTCAAGTGGCACCATTTGATTGGTGCACTTAGGGAAGAAAAGGATCAAGCAGATATGAAGGGCTAGGATTCGTTTGACTAAATCCAAGGGAGGAGAGTGAGTCCTCATACATTTGAAAGGATGCATAGGGAAGAGGAACCTATGACAAGTGTCCTCTCACACGTATGACAACACATAGGAAAGTGGGATCTATTACAAGTGTCCTCGCACACGTGTGTGAACACATAGGGAAGTGGACTTATGACATGTGTCATCTCACACATGTGAGGACACACAAGGAAGTAGAATGGAGAAATGTGACTCCTCTCACATGGGGATAAGAGAGGTTCATATGCCCCCTCAATAGGATAGGTAAGTTTGAAGAGCATGGGTGTGCTCTTGAAATGGATGAAGGGATTTGAGGCTAGATGATAGGAGGAGATAAAAGGATACAAAGTTTAGCAGAAGGATGGATAGACTAGGATGAGTAGATAGTGAAATTGGGATGATGGAGAGATTGATGGATTGGGGGATGGTTGTCATGTTGCAACAACTTGAGAAACCTTTATTTGATATTGCACTTGGTGTTATGGACCTTACTATGGAAGAGGTCCTATGATGTGTGTTTTTGTTGCACCAAGGTATAAGAACTAGGGTGACGATGTGCCAAGTGTGTAGACAACTAACCCAAAAGAAAAGGTCGCATGCAAGCATGTCCCTTATGACACCATGATTTGGAAGACCATGATGCCATTGTGGCAATACTCTGCAAGGGCCATCATAAATTCAAATGATGATAATACATGCAAGAAAATAAGAAAGTATTCACAACAAGATAGATAAGGATTTTACCCTCAATAAAGTTGAAAACTAATTGACTAATTGGTTGATTGATGATGATGATGATAAGATTGTTAATGATAACAACAATGTGATGCTTATGAACGATCTTTCATGTTGATAACATTATTAACAATAAGAACAATGCAAGGATTGGGAATGATGTATCCTATGAAGATAATGTGAGTACAAGTGGATCAAGGTTTGTAGTGAGGCTGGGAACAAAACCAAGGGGTTCTTTTGGATGTTGTGAAAGGTATCTTAGCAAAATTGCATGGATTAGGATTGATTGGAGTTGGATGGAATTCTTTGAGAAGATTTAGATAGTGGGGGATTTAGGACAAGTGGGATTAGAGTTAGGTTGAGGGGTTGCTTATTATAGGTGGATGGATTGGAGCATGTTTAGGGTAGGTGTTTGCTTGTAACAAATTACAAGGGAGAACCAAGATTATGGACAAGGATGAAATGATGGTGGATTGTGTACATGGGGGATGGGAAGAGGATTGGATGGAGGATTGGAAATGGGAGGATTATCAAATGGAGGTTAGGAAATGGGAGGATTATCAGATGGAGGATAGGGGATGGGAAGATTATTAGATGGAGGTTAGGAGGATTAGGAAATGGAGGATAGGAGGATTAGTGGATGGAGAATAAGAGATGGGAAGATATAGGATTGAGGTGTTGGAAATGTTGTCATTGATGTCAAAGGAATATTAATGCGATTCTTATCATTAATGTTGAAGGAATTCATTGTTTGAATTGTCATTGATGTGAAAATGAATAAACAAGATTGTAGGTTTATGATCACTAATGTAAAAGGATGAGTTTTGTTTTGAATGTTAAACCTCTTATGCTGACATGAATGACCACACTTTATTCAAAGATGAAAAGCTTGCCTTGGAAAGATAGGGTGAATACGAATGCAACTTCACGAAATGTTAGAAAAAGAGAAGATTTAATAAGAGGAATGCAGTGATTGCCTTATCAATTAGAAATTTCACAGTTCAGATATGTGCTATGTTCATGACATATGAAAGAAGGAATGTTTTGGAAAACATAGTTCATATGGCTCCATATGAGATGCGTTTTCATGTAACAACTCAAGGCTGCTACAAAAGAACAAGAAAGGAAATATATCAAGTTGCAAGATAACTCAAGAACTATATCATCTGAAGTTGAAATGATAACAACAATCAAAGGCTCCTTCAAAGCATGACATCGATGCATTCTTTTTCAGAGAGTTGGTGGCAGTGATAATAATTGAGATAAAGGGAATGAACTACACTCAAGACTATCACTTTGGAAGGAAAATACTACAAATAGTATTAGAAACATTCAAAAGGTGAATGCTGCTCCTAAAAAGGCACCTGAAGCAATGTAAAGAGTGGGCAAGTCTACCACTACAGGTTCAAAACATGATGGGGTTACTTTGAAATAAATAAAGGCAACAATTAGAAATAAACAGATTAAATATTTTATGTTTATGGTTGACCCTTAAAGGTATCACCATTCTTGAATAAGCACTCACTAGGAGGAGTATTAAATAAAATCAAAGTTTAACTGAGTTTTAAAAGAAAGAGAGAGACAAAATAAGAAAAAGATGAAAATCATATAAGACAAAACAAGCCAAGCATAAAAGATGCGATAAAACTCATAATGGGAAAACACTTAATAATAAGGAATCAACGATTTATTTGTGATAAGGCTATAGCTGTAGAGGAAAAAAGAATATAAACAACAGGGATGATTAGTATAAAGACAAAACAAATAAGATAAAAATAGAAAAAGATGAAAGTGCATCAAATATTGTTAACGAAAGGAGCAGCGATAAGTTTAAGGCAACACCTCAAACAATTATTAGAGTTTTTTTTACTGACTTACTCATCCCACTAGAAGACAAAATTTTTCTTATTCATAATTTGTCTTATCACTTTTAAAATGGTGTGATTCATAAAAGAATTTTGGAAAATAGTTTTTAAATTGAAGAGGTGCAATTAGTATTGGTAATGAAGTGATATGTTTTTGAAGGTGAAAGGATATGTCTCCAAAGGGAATCGCCTCCTTTGATAAGGTATAAATAGTGATTGCAAATTGGGATAACGTGTGAGTGACTCAATGAAATATTTTATGATATAAGCAGAGATGCATATTAAAAGAAATGATTAATGTAATGAACAACAGCTTAAAAAAGGGGAATAGATGCACCTCTTGGTTGAAGAGGTATGATTGAGTGGAAATAAAAAGATATATCTATAAGACACACTCAGATAAGGGAATAAATAGAAGGAATATAATGTAAATCATTCACAACAGAGAAGATAAATTGCAGAAGCAGATTTGTGAAGATTTTTATGAGTAAGGAATAATGAACAGATTTTTGTAATAAGATAAGAGCCTTGCAATGATATTCATGAGAATTTGAGAAAAATTAGAGCAGACTTAGAGCAGAATTATTTTGAAGGGAGATATTGAACAAAATGCTAGAAGTTGGTTTATGAAAGAAGGCATATATTGTGCATCATCTAAGAACAAATTTATAAGCATATTTGGAGTAGATTTAAAAGCATATTCAAGCAGATCCATATGCACATTTTGAGCAGATATCTTAGAACAAATTTTGACAAAGTGTTGAAAAGATCTTAAAACCAATTCAATTGGTTTTTGTCCATTGAAGTAGGTTAAAATCTAAAAAGAAGAATAGAGCAGAGTTGTAAATATTTTGTGAAGATACTATATGTATATCATTTGCTAAAAGAGCAATTTAAGAAGGGGAAATATTTTGGAGGTTGGTGCCTATGAATTGAGTTGTGGGAGTTGGTGCTTCCAATGGGTTGGTGCTCACAAATTGAAGAGGGGTCAATGCCTCTAGTGGGTTGGTGCTTACAAATTGAATGAGGGGTTGGTTCCTACAAAATTTGTAAAAGAAGAATTTATATAAAAGTATTGATTTTCAGTGGTTTTCTCCCGTAAGGGTTTTCACATTAATATCATGTGTTATTGTGTTCTTATGTGCATGATTATTGATGTTGAGTAAATAATTTTTTTATGATTGATAAAGTTTTAACTCGGCAAAAATTATGTTATACTAATTCACACCCCCTCTCCCCACCCTCATTATAATTGTGTGCTCATCAGGAGGATTATGGATGATTTATAGGAGATGGGAGGAGTTAGGATGGAGGATAGGAGATGGGAAGAGTTAGGATGGAAGATAGGTGATGGGGGGATTAGTGGATGGATCTCTAAGGATAATGGTGCATAGGAATAATATGTATCACACAAGATGGATTGCATCAAATAAGAGTGAGGGATTGTAGAGAAAGTAAATTTTGTATTGTTCAAAGCCTACTTGGATATGTGTAATATCCCAAATAGAATATTCTTCTCAATTCTTGCAATTTTTATCAATAATCATGCAACTATAATGTGCCTATCAAAATAATTGATTAAACTTGCAAAATTTCATAATGTACGCTCATAGATATTTTGTCAAACAGTTGGTAGAACTTTGACAACCATTCAATATTCCTAAATTTTATGATTAAGAACAACTACAACTCTCTTTCAAAACATGGGCATATTCACAAACGCTTGTTATACAAATTAAGACACGTGAGCATTCTAACGAGCAGTTGGCAAAGAGCTCAATAATTGATTTCAAATTCAGAAATTATAACCATTTGTCAGTCAACTATAAGTGTACATTTTGTCAAACACTTAACATGCAAGCTGAAATTACAATGGAGTGAATACCCAGAATGATTGGTGATGTCATAATAGCTGATATATTGGATTGATATCTGTTGTAATAACTTCTCAACTATGATGTTGATGTAACTTAAAATCAGAAATAATTTTCTGATTTAATGATCCTTAATTTCTGATTTTATTTGACTGATTAAAACCCTGGAGCAAATATATACAAAATCTTATAAAAATAAAAAATTATTTTATGACAGCTGCAATGATAATTGCTACTCATGTAATCTGTATGACACCTCACAAAGCCTTCCCAAGGGTTGCGATCAGAAAAATGGAGTGGAATTTAATCCCAAACAACGAAACAAAGATTCGCTTATGCCTTGCGATTTTGCCAAGAGATGAATCTGTAGTTTTGAATTAAAAAAAAAATATTTCCAAAGGGAATCAATACCTTCCTAAATTTTCCCACGCGGCACCTTACAAAGCCTTCCAAAGGCTTTAAAATATGATCCCTGCCTATTCCTTTGGATTTTGGTATGACACTATGTAAAAATGAGATTCACACTTATTTTTATAATTATTTTCTAATAATTTCATAATCATTTCACACCCATAATAATAAATAAATATTTCTTGGAAACACCAGAGTATATATTATTTTTTGAAATCTTTTGATAATTTTCAGAAATTCTCCACATTTTTAATAATAACTAAAATATTTTTTATGAATGGCATCTCAATATTCAAAATAAAACTCCACAAACTCATAACCAAACATTGTAGAATCAAATGGCACAAATGTTAAGCACAATGGTGAACTCCGTATGAATCCACTCAATCAGCTAGGTGAGTTTTCATCCACAAAACTGATGGCCAAAAGGGTTTTCATCCTTTGGTTGAAGAATGAATCTGGTTCGATCTCTAAAAAAAATAAGGGTTTGATAAAATTATTCAAAAAAGATCCTGAAATACATTTTAGGGAGCTCACGCAGTTGAAGTAGTTTGGTTCACTTGACACATATTTCAAAGTTCTAGAGACTCTCCATCATGGTTCCCGATATCACAAAGAAGAGGCTTGTAGTCCTTTTCAATGAAGGGCTAATGGAGCCATTGAAGCGTTGGGTTAAAGCTTTTGACCCACCAACTCTTCATGAGGTGATAAGGAAGGCAAGGAGCATGGAGCTTTCCACCCCAAAGAACAAATTTCCACCTAAAACCTTTCTGCATGATAGAGACACGAGGCGTGATAGCAAGGAAAACATTCAACCCAAAGAAAACCCCACAAAGAAGGTGGAAGAAGATTACAAAAAAGAGCTAAGGAAGAATAATCTTTGTTTCACATGCAAAGAGCCATGGGCCCCAAGTCACAAGTGTTGGGAAAAGGGGAAGAACCGTCATTTGGAGACCTATTCAGCTGATGGATCAGAATCAAAAAATTCATACCAACAAGTTGAAGCAGAGGAAAGTGAAAAAGAAGGGTCAAAAGAAGAGACTGGGAAAGTGAAGGAAAGTGGTGGAACTCTTGCAAGGATTTGTAGCCTTCAAAGAAGTAATTCATTCAAACTTAGAGGGCTGTTGAAAGGGCAGCATGTTGTTGCTCTAACTGACACTAGTGCTATGCATAATTTCATTGACGAGGATATTGTAGCACAACGTGGGTTCAAGACTAGAAAATTTGGAGGTTTCAGAGTCATGGTTTCCAATGGTAACATAATGTCTTGTGTTAGGATGATACCACAATTAAGGATCATGTCTATGAAGTCAATTACAACTTCTATGTTGTCAACACTGGAGGCACAAATATTGTTTTGGGTATGCAATGGCTTCATTCCTTAGGACAAATCGCCTTGAACTTAAAATCTTTCGAGCTGAAATTTGAAGATGGTGATAGAAAGCTAGTATTGAAAGGAATGACTAACAAGGGATCCAACACTATAACGTGCAAAATGATGCAAGGGATAAGGTCCAAGCAAGATGATGGAGACAGTTGCTAAACTCACGATAATCCCCTTTTTAACATGGAAGAAGAGCTCACATTTCCAAATCCTTTATTTGAGATGCATGAAGACAAGGTGATAGAAGAACCATTATCTCTAATTGATCTGCTTCCTATGATGAGTTGTGATTGGTTGGATCCTTGTGATAAGGAGGTGGGCCTTGTGGATGGACTGCAAGGAATGGAGTATCATCTTGAATCTGATAATGTTGGTGTGGTGAGCCCTTGTGAGGAGGTTTCAAATGTTCACAAATTTCTTTGGGTTATGTCACACAAGTTGATGAATTGTTGGCAGCCCCAACATGATGGAGTCACTTGGGGATAGATTTTTTGTGCCCAAGATCATAGGCATGGACAAGTTGTTGTTGTTACCTCTCTTTGCAGCAATCTTATGAGTCCATTGATGTCCCAACTAATGGATTGGAGAGAGATTTTGAGAAAAGATTGGCTCTATAGTGAGTTGGTGACACTTGAGAGGAATTTTCTAGGCATGGATATGAGCAGAGGTGTCATTTTGGCTGATGTTTTTCAATGTTGCAGCAACAGTTCTTCTTGGGTGCTGATTTTTCAAAAATTAGACCTCAAGTTGACTATTTCAGACTTGGAGAGCTGTAGGTATGCTCATTTTTAGTCTATTTGGCCACTTAGCAAGATTGACCTTGTGGTCTCAGATGAGGGGAATGTTGAGTTTGGGCAATCAGAATCCATGTGGGAGGAGTATACAGGCACCAATCAATTGCTATTCTAATCCATT
This sequence comes from Sequoia sempervirens, assembly GCA_007258455.2. Lineage (NCBI taxonomy): Eukaryota > Viridiplantae > Streptophyta > Pinopsida > Cupressales > Cupressaceae > Sequoia > Sequoia sempervirens. The sequence continues at coordinate 55,824,833 of VDFB02256132.1, read as the reverse complement.
CGCTTGTACTTATGTTTGGGACGGCGGATTATTTTTTAGTTATGACCTTGATGACAGAATGTAGGAAGCTGAGAATGAGGAAGTTAGCATTAACTTTCTCAAATTTTCCTATAGGGTGCCACAAGGTTTTGATTGTGGGATCAATCCTCTATGGAGTTAACTAAAGTCTTGTTGAGATTGACTGCTCTTCCTAAAGGGGAATTTTAGGAGATTACAATTTTGAGTACACAGCAGAATAGTATTCCTATTTGGGGGAGCTACAAATTCCTCAAACTTATTTGGGATCCTGGAGTCATATTGAGTTTTAGTCAGAATAAATCAATGCATGGCTTGCGATTGCTTGAGGACAAGAAATCTTGGGGAGGGAGGACAGTAATGTCCCCATTTTGGTCCTAAGCTTTCTAGTGACCGTTAGCCTATTCTCGGAGTCCCATAGGCTCCTTGAGGCATTTCTAGGGATTCCAAGTTTCTTGGAGGTTTCTTGTCTACTTTTCAAGAGGATATTGAAAGAGTTTGCCAAAGAGTTTTCTAGGTCATTCTAGGTTTTTTGAAATCCTTGGTGGACAATCACTGCTATTTTTAGCAGTGTCTATTTTCAGTACTTACTACTTTTAGTAAGTCACAACTACATCTCAGAATGTGCTTATTTGAGTTTGGACACACTTACTATTTTTTAGCAATATGCTATTTTTAGTAAGTGTTGTTTCTGGAAATGGTCCTGGTAGTAGTTCAATGTAGGATTTCTATCTCTGGTAATGGTGGCAATTTCAATTTATGGTGTCTTGATATTTTTGGCAGTTGGTGTCTCCACCATCCTTGGAGTTCGAAAAAGGAAATATTTGCAACTTAAGTTAATTTTATAAAGTCAAAAGGCCCCTTGGAACCCCACACCTATCATGTCACAACTTAAGTTGTTTTTAAAAAGAAAATTTGATGCATGACTATAGTGGACACCAAAATGAAGGTTTTAAGTGATTTTTAATAAAGTTTATTTTCTCCCCAAGTGCGGCATCCCCTTTTGGAGGGAAAAGTTATTCAAACTTCTACGTCTAAAAATGTTATATATACTCCCTCATTTTCTCTCATTTGGACATGCTAATGGATGATAACAAAGTATCGTAGGAGTGAGGACTGAATCCTTCAAGGGCTTTGGAAATGAAAATCTTCAAAGTTGCTCTAGTTTTAGAGTTGAGAGATACTCCCTAGCATCACTACAGGAGTCACAATTGGAGTTATTGGTGAAATATTTTCAGTTTGCTTTCGATTATGGATTATTTTGATGTCTTCTAGCTATGTTTTTGTAATGTTCCCGAACCTTCAAATTGACTTTTGGAGGGAAGAATTTTGAAATAGTGTTTTTTAACACTAAATAAATAAAATAAATAATTTTTAAGTTGGGCCAACTCACTTGAGTTGTGCCATCATCAAAATTTGAATTTATATTTTTTATCTTCTCTGACTGACATCTTCAAATCGGCATACCAAGTTAGTATTTAGCTAGTTCGATTGTCTCATTCTCATCATGACAAATATTTGGACTTGGTCTGGCCTTCAGTGTAGATAGGACATAGTTCGATTTGGCAAGGCACTAGGTGAGCGTAGCTTCCCCCTGGAGATATTCGTGCTCCTTCATTTTTAGCTTCGATCACTCATTCCAGTTGTGATGTGGATTATAGGTGACGCTTTGCATCAAACACATCATTATTCGTGCTCCTTCATTTTTAGCTTCGATCACTCATTCCAGTTGTGATGTGGATTATAGGTGTGGCTCTGCATCAAACACATCAGGAAAGTGTTAACATCTCCAAAAGCGACGCGGCTACAAGCTTCACGATTTATGGAGGACGCATTTGGCAATCCGTTCAAGCCTCACCGCTCTAGTCGACACCATCCTCGGCTTCATTCTCAAGTGGATTGAGCCCAGGCTCACACGATTTCTAGTAGGGGTCGGTATCTGCAAACACACAAACTTCCATCATCAGGCACGACAACCAGAAGAGAATAGCACTCAGAAACTCACCTCAACAGTGTGTATTTATATATAATCTTTAACAGGGTATTCCAGTCGGGCCATTTAAACAGTGGATGAAATGTAAATGGCTTCCAATCGTTAATTCATATTCTCATAATACTGAAGCAATGTTTCTTTATTCTGGTGCATCCTGAAGAATATTGTGTATCAATTCAAGGTGTTCTTAAATTTATTAGCATACAAATATAAATCTGGTATTTTGTAGTATCAATATATCACATTTTAGCTCAGGAATTTTACAGTGGTATCAGAGCCACTTGTCTTGCCAACCAATGGGAAGCATCTTATGCCATTAAGTCAAAGAGATATTCGAGCAATAGAGTGAGAGAAGAAGAAGCTTGAATTTGTTTAGGGAATAGGAGGCAGTGGTAAGGAAAAGATGGGGGACCAGAGCGATAAGCTAGACACCTTCATGAAGCAACGAGACCAAACAAACCAAGCTCTGCTGCAAGCAATCCAATCACTTACCGATGTTGTGAATAACATTAAATCAAGATCCAACAAAATGGAAGGAGGCCAATTGGAACAGTCAGGAGGGGGAGAGCACAGTAGAACCTCAAATGGCCACACTCACAGACACACTTAGCCAAAGTTTTAACCTAGAACAGAAGGCCAACAGGAAGGAGAAGATCAATGCAGCTATGGTAGCATTGTGCATGAGTACTTGGATCTGGATGCTGACACTCAAGTTGCAATCTCTTTCAATCAATTTTATAGTGCCAGACAGAGTGATGAGAGACAACACTGTGGAAATAGAGACCTTCAACATAAGATCAACAAGCTTTCACTCCCTACATTTGATGGCTCAGGGAAGATGTCTGCACAATCTTGGATCCAAAAACTGGACACATTTTTCTCTCAGCCCCATGACTGAAGAAGAAGCTATCAAATTCGCCATACTACACTTGGAAGATCTCACACATGAATGGTGGCACCATGGCATTGTGACTCAAGGATTTGATCAAGTATATGCAGATTTAATGCAAAAATTGATAGAGAGGTTTGACAGGAAGGACCCAGAAGCGTATTTCCAAGAACTCATAAGATTGAAGCAAACAGGCACCATGGATGAATATGTGTTAGAATTTCAAAGGCTCGAAGTGATGGTGTCTGATGTATCACATAAGAGGCTCACATTCTTCTTCATCGAAGGTTTATTTGATTCTTTTTGTGGCCTAATGAGGGCTTTGGAGCCAACAAATTTAGAGGATGCCATTCAGAAAGCTTTGAGTCTTGAGGATTCCACCAAAAAAGGGAAGACCATCATCAAGAATACAACAACAAGGCAGCCAAAAAATCCTTTAATTAAGGCTAATCCACCACCAAAGGCCCCCCTATAGGCCCACATGGCATGTCAACAAATGAGCTATGCCAGAAGGGCTTGTGCTATTGCTGCAATGAGAAATGGAACAATCAACACAGATGCCAAGGAAGGGGACAAGTCTATTACATTGAAGTGGCCTCTAATGATGAAGCAGAAACTGAAGAAGGGGACAACAAGGAAGACATTGGTGGAGAGCATCAAGAGCTCATTGTAGAAGTGAGTCCCGCAAGAGGTACTTTGGCAACACTTTCAAGAGCTCCACGATACCATTCTCTCAGAGTGAGAGTTCTTCGAGGATAGAAAGTGACAGTGCTAATCGATAGTGGAGCCACTCATAACTTCATTGACAAGAGGACCGTTTCCAAGCTGCATTTGGGGACAAAGGACTTTGAAGGGTTCAATGTTTTAGTTGCAGGAGGTAACATCCTTTCTTGCACCAAACGGATCCAACAGATGTAACTAATTTTGGGTGGACACAAGATGAAAGATGACTTCTATGTTGTTGATGTGGGTGACACAGACATGGTCTTGGAAGTACAATGGCTTCATTCGTTGGGAGAATACACTACCAATTACCAAACCATGGAGCTGAAGTTCAAGCATGATGGCAAGGAGATTGTACTTAAGGGCCTCTCCAAGAATGGTCCTATGGTGGTCTCAACAAAAAGGATGGAACGATCTTTTCAGAGGGATCAAGTGGCATGGGCAGCAGAGTGCTTGATCACAGATACTATTGCACCAAAGGAAGAAAGAAAATTTCCCAATGACATTTAGGCTATCCTAAACAAAAAGTGTAAAGTGTTTTGGGAGATTCCAGTTGGATTACCACCAGATAGGGGGTTTCAACATGTGATAGAGCTTGAAGAGGGAGCCAAACCAGTGATCACCACCCCTTTTCATCATCCGGGAATGTACAATGAAGAAATTGAGAAGGCCATTAAGGATTTATTGGATATGGGGTTTATATGCCCAAGTTCAAGCCCTTTTGCCTCATGAGTGGTTTTGGTAAAAAAGAAGGATGGAACGTGTTGATGTGATTTTTATGATGCACCAATCAGTAGAATAAAGTATCCAATGGCTACTCCATTCTCTCTTGATCAAAGTATTTCGTATGCTAAGATTGCGAGAGAGATCGTACTTTCAACTCCAAGGTTCCTTCAATGCAATGGAGTACACTCAGTTGGTTCATTGTGATATGTTGTTTTCATGACGGGACTTACATAATTGTTAAAAAATACTTGGCAACAAACAACAGACTAAAGAAAAAGGGGATCTTCACCTGATACGAATGATTTGGCAATGAGGTACGTGTTTCGTATACTAACCAGAAGTGTGTGGAATTTAAATGAGTGTAGGGTTTAGAAGGTCTAAGTTCTATCTTAAAGCGGGACGTGGGATTAACTTCAGCAAGCTTCAACCAGAATTTGCTTCGCCTCACACTGGACAACCTCTACAAAGTCAGTGCAATCTTCAAGGGGATAGCAAGGAATGACCAAATCACAATTTAGCATAAAGGAACCATCACGATGATGCATGCCAAAACTTGAATCATAACCGAAGTTAAGCTTAAAAAGTATTCCAGTCGACCACACAAGGAAAACTTACCATCAGCAAGCTCGCTAGTGGTATGGATTAAACGAAGCTACTTTGATCAAACACCATAATCCACAACTAACTACTTGCATGAAAATGAAAATTACTCTACTTTAAGTCCTACTTGAAGTAGAAGGACAAAGAAACCTCACTAGCTACTCACAACACAAGATGAACCCATCATCAATGATAACTATTTTTATTGAGAGAGTGTTCACAACAATTTCTTACAAAGCTTTCAAAGGAAAACTTTCCTTCTTCAAACTATACTATGCTAAGCCATCCCAACTATACTATCAATCTCTTTGCTCTATTCTCTGATCTAATCTCTAATGAGGTACAAATGAGGGGGGATGCCCCTTTTATAGCTGGTCAAGTCCAAAGGATAGCTCAGATTACAATCAAATGGAAGGGCTCAGATCAAGCCACATAAGCCCTAACCCTAAAAACTGCTAGAATGAGGAGTGGTACAATAATTGAGTCAAAAGATTCCCACTCACTCCCAAAATAGCAAAGGAAATCAATGCCCACTATCAATCACCCAGAAGGTCATCATCCAGAAAGGCGTTTCCATTCTCCTTCTCCTTGGCTACAAAATCAATGAACCTAGCCAGCACAGCTTCAACCTCCTAAACTGAGATAGGTGGAATATGATCAAGCTAGAACTCCAACACTGTAACTGCCTTCCCATGTCGAGTGCAAGACTTTCTCCAAGCAACTAAAGCATCCTGAGTGTTCTGGATAATGCTGGAGAAAGTTGAGGTGTTCTCAAAGTCATCTTGAACAAAAGTATTCACCTCTAAAAAGAAAGGTGCCAACCTACTCCTCAAGCCATCAGCAGTCACCTCCTCAGAAGTTAGTCTCCTAGCAAAGATAGCCTCCAATGTGTTCAGGACTCCATCAAGAATGTTCACCATGGCCTTTCTGACCTTGGTCAAATCTTCCTGTGCTGTATCAAAGAATCCTTGGCCTATGACAACTGAAGAATACCAACTGGTGAAGTCATATCTATCACCCTCTTGTACCACGCCTCCCTCAACCAAAGTTTGTAAGGGAGTATGCATCAAAGCCTCTAAGTGAAGGACAACCTTGGTCTGATAGATATGAGCATCACCCAAAGCTTGATCAACTGCATCCATCTGTGCGATAATTCCAAAAGCTTGCTGATAAGAATGAGAAAGGTCCTTCATAAACTTTTCTATCTCAGCACGAACACTAGCAACCCACTTATCTGCCTCCTGTACCATCTTACTCAAGTCCTCCAAGCCGCTAATTGACTCTCTAGGAAACTCAGTTGGGAGCTCAATTGCAGGAATCTCTTGTCCACAAGGATGAAACAAATTTTGTACGTAACCAATCAATGTCTTGTGCTCCTTCAATTTCTTATATTTTCCATCAGTCAAGAGCAACTTGTCCTTGAGTTCCTAGTAGGAGTTATCACACTCCTCAATTATCTGTGCTCCCATGGGGCAACCCAACTCCATGGTGGTGATCACATAATTCTCTGGGACGGCCTCATCTCGATCACACTCAACCCTTGGCACAACCACGTGAAGGGTGAGAGAGCCATCCTCATCTGTTGAAATCTTTGAAAACTTCCTAGCTCTCTTCTTTGTTGGAGGCACACTGATCCTACTCAGGAATTCCTCCATCTCAACTGTTGGATCAATTTCTTCAACGGGGCTCCTCCTTATCCTATCTTTGAGCCAATCTGGTACTACCTGTTGCAAGTCAGAAATAATAAGTGGCTGCTCATTCCTTGCTTCTTCTTCACGAACCTCTTCTCCAACTTCATCCTGACAAGGCTCACCAACTTCTATAGGCTGAGTATCTCCTAAACCTTGGACTTCTTGTCCTATAACCGTGTCATCCTCTAATGCTGGAAGTGTGTATCTATGGCCACTTCTTCATCTTCTTCCTGCTAGTTATCTCTGATAGGTGTGTTGACACTCTGGCCAACAGACTCCCTTTGAGGTGGCTGATTTTCCTCTTGTAATTATTGTTCCTTATTCAACATATTTCTCTGATCAGCAAACAATGAAACCTCTTGTATACTTGGGTAATGAGTCCCCAATGGCGTAGGTAAAGCCACCTCAACTCTCGGAGGCTCTAGTTGGACTGGCTCTTTCCTTCATGACTTTGGAGCTTGAGCAACCTGTTTCTTCTTTGTAACAGTTGGCGACCTATGATCTCCCATCAAGTTGTAAGAGGAATTGACCTGCTCTTAAGCCTATTCACATGCTTCTCAACCCATCCTCTAGTGAGTGTTAATACTAGTATGCAAAGTGTATCTAAACCTATAACCTTTGGCTCAGACCACTCTGGAAGTGGGAGTGGTGTCCTCCTTACTATCTCATAATCAGCCTGCATGACGTTCACATCTTCATCAACCTGATCTAGCATTGGAACAATCTCACATTCCCTAATCATGCTCAAAGGTATTCTAGAAAACATCCTTCTCCTTATCTCAGCTTCATCTGATGCACCTACCCAGAATTCCTCTATGTGTGCCTTATGTCTAAATTCCTCTGACAGTATCCATTTGATATTCTTGTGAGGATCATAATGTTGTCTGCTAGTATGATAAGAGAGGTGGAAGAACTAAAGCTCATTTTCAGCTTCCTTGGTTGCCTGCAGTGAAGGACAAACTTCATCTGAATTTCCCATGATGATCAGGAAGTCAAGTCCTCCTTTCTTCTTCTTCTTCTGAATCTTGTCGTAGGCAATGAGTTGCCTAGATATTTCCAACATCAAAATCATGTTCGTAGGGTACCTGGGCAACCTGTAAGGATATGAAGAGAACCCTTGCAGCCCTATGTAAGTGAATTTTAGAAATATGATAAACCAACATCCGTACCTCTCAATCAACTCCTGAGCTTCCTTTGATATTCTGTGATGAGTTCTTTGTTGAAGTGACCTCGTTATGTGCATAGTGAAGGCGTCGTTGACTCTCTTGTAGTGATATGTGCCTGTCAAATGCAGTTGTGGACAAGCCTCATGAATCTTGAACTACTGAGAGCTACACCCAATTGGCTCCTTGTATGATATCCCTCTGTATTTTGTCATACGAGCCAAAATGTAGATAATGTATGAGCCCATATAGAATGTTTTCATTCTCCTCAAACTCCGGAGTTGTTCATGCAAATTATCACTGATCATTACTACCCAGTCAATAAACTCCTTGCCTTCCAACACAAGTTTGATGTAGTAAAACATCTGAGGCTCAAAGATGAACTCTTGGGGACATCCTCTGACCCTGCTGAGCATCATGATTAAGTCACAATATTCCTACTTCAGATCATCTGAGATTATTTGTTTTGGCAGCTTCATGCAAGTTGGCTTGGGCTTGTTCATCCAATAGGAGTTTATCATATTAGCACATCTTTCAAATGTCGAAGCATACATATGCTCAGCTCATTCTCTTGTTTTGTAAATCATCTTCTCATGTGAGGGAATTCCAAATGCTTTGCCAATGGCTCCTGGCGTGAGGTTGGCAAACAACTTGCCATCCGATGAAGTGATAGTCATCCGCTATGAGTTGTAACAGTTAGCACACTCCATGATCAACTTCGGACACTGAATTGCTAGCGGAAAACCAGCAGCTGCATAAAGTCCACTTCTGACAATATTTTGCAAAGTGATTGATGGACAATGGCCTCCAATTCCCATCATTCAATTTTTGAAAGCTTCCATATTGAAAGAGCCTAAATTTGTGTCACTCAACTTGCCCAACTTTGAAGAGAACTTTGACTTCGGCAGGAAAGACTTGCTCAGCTTCTTGATTACAAATTTTCTTGATGCGTTCGCCTTGCTAGATTCAACATTATTCTCCTTGCCAGTCGTTCTTACTTCAGCCATTCTACAAAAATGAAAGATAGTCATTAGAAATTTAACTTAGAAAAATAATATCAATTTGAGGCTACCAGTTGACTTTAGAAAATGAGAAGCTTCAACACTGAAATCCAACTTCAAACCTCAACACCCTTCAACAACTTTGAATTCCTCTGAACACTTAGAGAATTTTCCTTGCAGCAGCAGAACTTCTAGCACTTAGAATAAATTTGACCCAAGCTTACTTCAACAACTTCTCAACTTCGAATTTATTCCTCCTCAAAGCTCAACTTTGAATTTCTTCACCCTCGAAGTTTTAGCTTGCACTCAACAACTGATGAAGAAAATGAAAATCATCTCAATTCTTATAGCCAAGTCAAATTTCTAGAAGAGGCTAATTCTGGCTGAGTCATTAAATTTTCACTCGTCTGCTGTAAGAATTCAAATTTCCCTCCTCTAGCAATTGCAACACTTGTCATTTGGCATCTAGAATATTTGACCTTCTAGAACTTCAAAAATTCATCTCCATGGCATAGGCATACTTCACTTCACTAGTATTTTGAAATCACTTTTCGAAAATATTAACTCAAATGGCTCCATTAAAAAAATTCATTTCACTGGCTGAGGCCTTGATACTTTTATTTTATCCATCTCTAGCTCGGGAAGATTATTTTCCTCAGGAATTTGATCAAAAATTATCTAGGCATTTGACTTCAATTTCACAAGTCAGGCATTTTATTTCTAACAACACTTTTTCCTTCTTTCCTTTGTAAAATTTTAATTCTCCTTAGGAAATTTCATTATTCAAGTGCCCATAAAAAATCTTCATCTTAAAATCCTTGGCAAGGTGTGGAAAATTTTAAAATCAATTCCTTGTCGAAGATATCCAGTACCCAAAATAAAATTCCCCTCAGAAAATGCCAAATTATGTGTCTATAGACGAAGGGGTACTTTTAATATTTGCAATCTATACCTTAGAAAAATACTCTATCATCAAAATTTATCTTCATTCTTATCCTTTTGGCATTTTCCTAGCCTTCATAAAAATTTCCAATTCACCTCTTGAAGTAGGGCGCATTTTGAGTCCTCTGCCAGTTTGTACATGCCTTAGAAAATTTCCTCATTTATTCCCAAGGTTAGGCATATTTCCCTAGGGGAGGAGAAATTTTAACACTTAGAAAAAATTCCATCATCAACATGAGCATGGGTGCATATAGGAGGGTCTAGAGGAATTTTGAACACTTAGAATATTTCTCTCATCCTTGAGCTAACTTCATCTTGGGTGCATTTGAGGGTGTGAGGAGGAATTAACAACACTTAGCAACTTTTCTTCACCCCACTTCACCTTGTGTGGTGGGCGCATTTGGAGTATTAAGGAGGAATCTCAACACCTTAGAAAATTTTCTTCTATGCTTTCCTAGCTTGGGCGCATTCGCCTTGGGGAGGTGGAATTTTAATTTTCGTTAGCCATTTTTCTCACCACTACTTCCTTCCTTGGGCGCATTTGAGGTGTGGAGGTGGAATTTCCATAATTATAGTATTTTTCAACGTCCTCCATAGTGCTAGGTGACATGGGCGCATTTCAAGGCCTCTGCAAGAATTTCCAACACTTAGCATATTTCTCCATGCAAGGTGGGTGCATTTGAGGGGTTGAGTAGGAACTTTAAGACTTAGAAAATTTTCTAACACCTTTCTTTGATGAGGGCGCATTTAGGGGGTCTAGGAGGAATCTCAATGCCTTAGAAAATTTTATCAATCTACCTCCATCTTTTTGAGGGTGCATTTGGCTAGGTGGGCAGGAACTTTTCTTGCCTTAGGAAAAAATTTCAAGCACCTCTCCTTGATGAGGGTGCATTTGGAGGCTGGAGCAGGAATTTCAAGACTTAGAAAAATTTGAAGCCACCATCCTAGCAATGGCACATTTCACTAGTTTTGCAGGAATTTTCATGCTTAGGCATTTTTTATCCCTCAGCCAACTTCACCTTGGGTGCATATGAGGGTGTGAGGAGGAATTTCTTCATACTTAGGCATTTTTTCATGCTTCCTCACCTACCTTGCTATCTCTGGTTTACTATATTTAATAAGCCTCTGCTTTTCACACTTCTGTAGCTTGAATTGATTTGAAATTTATACCATAGGATCCTCATGATCTATTTGATCTGTTCACATTGCCATCTTGTGTCGACCTGCTATTTATAGCCTGTTTCTGGAGGTGACTTACTATTTATAGTAACTGCTTGATTTCAGGACTTCTGCAACTTTGTTTGACGTGATATTTGTTCCATAGGGTCCTCATGGGTTGACTGACTTGTTCACACTGGTGTTTTGTGCTAACTTTCTATTTATAGCCTATTTTTGGAGTGCCTTACTATAAATAGTAAGTGCTCAGATTGCCTTCAAATTTTACTAGTGGAATCCTTGAAAGATACTGATTGCAATGGGATACATCAGTTTTCAGAGATTTTTGCGTTTGACCCTTCATTTTGGGTCCCGAAGCTGGAAACCCTAATCTGACTTGCATGTTGCTCAAATGATCTTTGTTTGACCCTATTTATGTTGCATATCACTTTGTTCGTGACGTTGAAGTGTTGGGCAGCTGTCGGAGTGATCCTGCCAAAAATAGTAAGTGTTTGAAAAAGTGACCAATTAGCTACCAAATGTGTTTGCATGTCACACAGCCCGAGAGATCTCACAAAACCCAGAAAAACCCAGCAAACTGGACTGCATGCATGCACTGGCTAAAAATAGTAAGTTCCCAAAAAATGATCAATTATGCCTGCATGTTACCTTGTTGCGTAGCTCTTGAAAAACCCATGATGAATTTGTCGACATGCACTGAAAAATCCTGCATGTAAACCCTAAAAATAGCCTTCGAAGACAACTCTTGAAAAAGGTCATGACCTTGGTTTGCATGTTATACCACTGCGAAACTCCCAAAAAACCCACAGAGAATGTTGAGACATGCATTAAAAATTTCACCATGCAAACCCTAAAATTGGCTCCTGAAGTTGAGAGTGTTGAAAGTTATCATCCCAGCTTGCATGTTATATCATCACGTAGGTCTTGGAAAACCCAAAAATATTCTCTAGACATGCACCAAAAAACTTTGCATGCAAACCCTAAAAATAGTCTCTAAAGCATGGACTGCCAAAAATAGCAAGTGGTCTGTTCCAGCTCAAAATTTGCAGGTAGATAGATTAAGGTACTCTTGGTGCAGTGTCAAGCTCAGACTTTAATTCACTCACTTAATTAGACTTCAAACTAGCTGGAAGATTCAAAACCCTAATTCTCAGACTTAGCTAGAATCTCAATTCAAGCTCAAAGACGGGCACACCCCGGAGAGACAGACGGAGCAAAGAGAGAGACAGAGAGAAAGAGAGATGAAACCAAAGCCGAAAGATGGGAACAGAGCAAAAATTAGGGGGTCCCCATTTTGAATGGGGTGATGTGTGAAAAGGTCACAACAAGATGCTCAGGATGTGCATCGATTGTAGAGCTCTCAACAAGAAGACAATCAAGAATCATTATCCTATCCCCAGGATCGATGAGTTGATAGATGAGTTACATGGAGCAATGTACTTCTCCAAGATTGATCTGTGTTCAGGCTACAATCAAATTAGAGTCAGGGATGAGGATGTGCATAAGACAACTTTCAGGTGCCATTATGGGCATTATGAATTCCTAGTGATGTCGTTTGGGTTAACCAATGCCCCCGAGACATTCTAGTCTTGCATGAATCAGGTATTCATTCTTCAATTAAGGAAATTTGTTTTGGTTTTCTTTGATGACATCTTCATCTATAGTAAAACATGGGAAGATCATTTGAAGCATATAGAGGAGGTGCTTGACATTCTCAAAAGAAATTCATTCTATGCCAAAATGTCAAAATGTGAATTTGGGATGACCGAGATTATATACTTAGGCCATTAGATCAGTGCTCAAGGGGTTAGTGTGGACAAGGAAAAGATCAAGGCGATTCAGGAGTGGGCTACCCCCAAGAATTTAACACAACTAAGAGGATTTGTGGGCCTTTGTAGCTACTATAGAAGATTTGTTAAGGGTTTCTCTTAGCTTGCAACACCACTGACCAATTTAACGAGGAAGGGAGCATTCTCGTGGAGTTCCATAGCTCAACAGGCATTTGACAGACTCAAGGAGGTAATGAGCTCGTGCCCGATTTTGGCCATTCCATATTTATCATCTACTTTGTGCTTGAATGCGATGCTTTAGGAGAGGGCATTGGAGCCGTATTAATGTAGAATAAACACCCCATTGCATATGAGAGTAGAAAGCTCACCAATCCATAAAGGGCTTTCTCTATTTATGACAAGGAGATGTTGGCAATCATGCATGCTCTTGTAAAATTCAGACAATACTTGGTATGTGGGAAGTTTGTGGTGAAGACAGATCATAACAGCCTGAAGTACTTCCTAAATCAACGTGATTTGAATGATAGACAACAGAAATGGGTAAGAAAACTCCAAGCCTATGAATTTGATATTGAATATGTGAAGGGTAAGAAAAATGTGGTAGCAGATGCCCTATCTAGGAAGCCTTACCTTTGTACTATGTGTAATATATCTTATAATTGGAGGGTGGCCATTGTAGCTAAATATGCTAAGGATTCATTTGCTAATGATATTTTGGAAGGAAAGGTAGCTGATGACAGGTATAGGGTGGCTGAAGAACTCGTTCTCTACAAGGGATGAATCTATCTTGTGCCTCACTCCAAGGTCAAAAACAAAATTATTCAAGCATGCCATGATACTCCTCTTGCTAGTCATCCGGGGTTCTACAAGACATACAACCAAGGGAACATTTTTCTTGGAAAGGGCTGAAAAATGATATTTGCTGCATGTGAGAGAATGTTTGGTATGCCAACAAAAGAAAAAGTGAACATATATTACCAGCTGGTTTGTTGCAGTCCTTACCCATTCCAAATAAAAAATGGGAAAGCATTTCGATGGATTTCATCACTAGTCTCCCAAAGGTGCAAGGTAAGGATTGTACTTATGTTGTGGTGGATAGGCTCACTAAGTATGCTCATTTCTATGCCATTGCTTCAGAATGTAAGGCTCCTCAAGTTGCAGATTTGTTTTTTAGAGAAGTGTTTAGACTCCATGGATTTCCACAAAACATTGTGAATGACAGGGATAGTAGGTTTATCAGTATGTTTTGGCAAGAGCTCTTCCATTTGGCTCATACGGAGTTGACTCCTAGCATTAGCTACCACCCCCAAATAGATGGACAAATGGAGATCGTGAATAAATGGATTGAAGAGTACCCGAGAAACTATGTGACGGGGCAACAAATAGCTTGGGTGAAGTGGTTGCATCTAGGAGAATTTTGCTACAACACAACTCATCACATTTCCATCAAGATATCACCATTCAAAGCACTCTATGGTTATGAGGCCACCTCCTTCATGGATCTAATTCTTGTAGATAGTAGGATTTTGAGTGCTAGAAACATGGTTCAGGAAACTGTGGACATCATGAATTCCTTGAAGGAGAATCTTTAGCGAGCCCAAAATTAGCAAAAATTATATGTAGATCAGTGAAAGACTAAAAGGGTTTTTGAAGTCAACGACATGGTGTATTTGAGTTTGCAATCGTACTGACAGTCATCTCTCAAGGGGAACAGAGTAGAAAAGTTGAAGCCAAGGTTCTACGGGTCATTCAGGATCACAAGGAAAATTGGAGAGGTTGCATATGAACTTGAGCTGCCTCCAGGGAGCAGAATTTGTGTTTCATGTTTGAAGAAGGCCTTGGGACAACAGATTACACCCTCAATGGAGTTGCCACCACTTGATGATGAAAGTAAATTCATTCTCAAGCCCGAGACAGTGTTGGATGTGAGAGAGAAGTGGTTGAGAAACAAGGTCATTCCAGAGTATCTAGTAAAATGGAAGAATCTACCAATGGAAGATGCTACTTGGGAAGGGGTAGAGATCTTCCAGCATCCTAACCTAAGGTTGCTTGAGGACAAGCAACCATCTGAGGGTGGGGACTATAATGTTACTAAACCTTCAAATTGACTTTTGGAGGGAAGAATTTTGAAATAGTGTTTTTTAACACTAAATAAATAAAATAAATAATTTTTAAGCTGGGCCAACTAACTTGAGTTGCGCCATCATCAAAATTTGAATTAAATTTTTCTTGTCTTCTCTAGCTAACATCTTCAAATCGGTGCCAAGTTACTATTTAGCTAGTTTGATTGCCTCATTATCATCATGAAGAATCTTTGGACTTGGTCTGGCCTTTAGTGCAAATAGGACGTAGTTCAATCTGGCAAGGCACCAGGTGAGTGTAGCTTCCACCTAGAGATATTCGTGCTCCTTCATTTTCAACTTTGATCACTCATTCTAGTTGTGATGTAGATTATAGGTTAGGCTCTGCATTGGACACATCAAGAAAGTGTTCACATCTCCACAAGTGACACAGCTACAGGCATTGCGACTTACAGAGGATGTGTTTGGCAATCTAGCCGAGCCTCATAGCTCTGGACGACACCATCCTCATCTTCATTCTTGGGTGGATTGTGCCCAAGCTCATGCGATTTCTAGTAGGCGACGATATCTGCAAACATACAGACTTCCATCATCGGGTGCGGCAACCAGAAGAGAATGACACTCGGAAGCTCACCTCAACAGTGCATATTCATATATAATCTTTAATAGGGTATTCCAATTAGGCCATGTAAACAGTGGATGAAATGTAAATGACTTCCAATCATTAATTCATATTCTCATAATACTAAAGCAATGTTTCTTTATTATGGTGCATTCTGAAGAATATTGTGTATTGATTCAAGGTGTTGTTAAATTTATTAGCATACAAATAAAAATATGGGATTTTGCAGTATCAACATATCACATTTTAGCTTAGGAATTTTACAATTTTGGTGTGTTAACTCTTCTTGCAGTGATTTGGAGCATTTTGGAAGTGATTTTAGAAGATTTCAATTTGCTGGTTGTCTTTTCCTGCCCTAGGCCATACCACATGGTTTGCACATGTAGGTTGCAAGACTTCATATAATTTTGTGGGTATTGTTGCAAATGAACCTACATCCTTGGGCGTCCCCTCTTGCAAAAAAGCATATTTTTTAGTGGAGATTTTGATTTTACCTTGCTAGTCACCCATCTAGGGAGGTCATACAACCCAACTGGAAGGAATTTTGGTGAGTGTGGATGTTGTTTCAGTCTTGTGGGGGTTGCTACATAGCTCATCTTGGACGCCTAGCCTAGTACTCCCCTTTGCAAGTTGTTTGGCATGATTCTTTGGAGTATTCATGAAGTTATGTTCATTCTATGATTGTTGGTTGGTATTTTTGAGCTTGTTGTTTGAACATATAAGTCTGCATATGCAGGTTGAAGGACTTCATATCATTTTGTGGGTATTGTTGCAAATGAACCTACATACTTGGGCGCCCCCTCTTGCCTAAAAGCAGATTTTTTAGTGGAGATTTTCATTTTACCTTGCTGGTCGCCCATCTAGGGAGGTCGTACAGCCCAACTGGAAGGATTTTTGGTGAGTGTGGATGTTGTTTCAATCTTGTGGGGGTTGCTACATAGCTCATCTTGGACACCTAGCCTAGTACACCCATAAGTATCAGACCTGTAGCAGCAGCTTGTTTGACCTTCTATCAACCTCTGGAGGACCTTCCATTGAGGTATAATTGTTAGATTTTGTGGGGGTGCTCTCATATTATCATTGTAGCATATTGGGGCTGAGTTTATGCTTTATTCTTTGTCATTTCCTTATCATAACAACATCATGTTTAATTTTGAAGCATTTTCTAATTAAGTTGATTGTAACACCATTGGTGATTGCTCATTGTATTTACATTGCTACTCACCCCACTAAACAAGTGGTGCTCCAGTTGAATAAATCTAAAGAAGCATGCAAAATGGTACAATATATTGGCACAGATCAGAAGTCAAAACAACAATAGTATGCACAAGAGGAAACATATTTGATATCTCCAAGCAAGTGTGTAATAAAGCACCCTGTTGCTAGGGATGGCGCCCATACATGACACACATGTGTAGCATGGAAGTGGAATTTTATTGAAGGAGCACAAGGACTCATTAGCAGAAGGCACAAGGAGGTTGGCTTGGATGCACAAAGACAGGAAAGATGGTCACTATTTTCACACCTCCTTGTTCTCCTACCACTCTCCAGGTTGCTTTCTTTGCCGTTTTCTTTTCCATTGCAAGCCATAAATGCACCCAATTCATTAATTGATCTCCCATTCTCTCTTATCTTAAAAGAAAATAAAGATAAAACAAACTATCCTTTAAATTATCCACTGCGACAATTATACAATGTGTTCACAACCATACCATATACATAAATCTTAAAACCAGTGCCCAAAAATAGAACTAGCCCAAATTGGCTTAAATGTCATCTGATTTCATTTCTACATTTTTCTCCCTGCATAGATATGGGTCACTCTTAACATTTCTCATCTACTAGAAAAGAAGGGTCGATTCCTTGACTGCACCAGATGCAGCCACCATTACAGTGATAATAAGGAGCCTTAACATTTTTCAAATCACCAAAGAAATTTCATATGGTCCTTGAAGTCATTTGTCCCATTTGGAAAAAAATTTAAAGAACACATTTATACAAGGTAGAAACGCATGTGGTTGTAAATATAGCAAAATATAAGAATCCCACCAAAATACTGGCCTATAAACCTTACTTCTAGTATGAATATATATCATTTGAACAAATATAACTAAACCAATCTTGAAATATTTGAGAATGTAAACCATCAATTAAATCCAGGTCAAGCCCATTCAGTGAGCTCTAAAAGACAAGAAAAGCATGACCACTGTAAAAGCAAAAGAAAACAAAAAAAATCACAGGATTAAAAATTTAGTATTCTTGAGGATATTCAAGTCTTAGTCACAACCTAAACAAGGCATAAACATAAAATTATTGAAGACATAAGAAAATCGTGAGCACTATAAAAGCACAAGAAGACATAATTCTAGGATAGTATTCTTGGTCACAACCTAAAAAAGGCACAAATAGATAATTCTTGAAAGACTTACAGTGAGCCAGAGATGCCATAAGGATCGATATATAAAATTACCTGACACACATCTCTGTTGTCTACACTTTGTAATACCTCGTCTTCTGTCAACTGAGGAACCACAATTGCGCTTAGTTGTTCAAGAGGAAAAAGAAACCATGTTTGCAGCATACTCTGTATCTACACAAAATCCTATTTATATTGAATATTATTTGTAACTTAAGAATATCAAAAAGAAATCAGCATATAAACTCGTCTATACCACAAAACTTACATGTAGTACAATGAAAATAATGCAACCAACGTAGAAGAGGATAGAGGTTCGAATTAAATTCTCCAATTCCCCTCAACATCAGCTTGTTGGGAAACATTTTCTTTTTAAATTTGCAAGATAGACAGCCTTGTCCATGCTTCGGCTTCAAAATTTATATTTGAAAACCTTTCGAAATGGGTGCAATTGGTATTTCAACTTTAGAAAAAAAAAACAAGCAAACCCCTCATTTGAAAGAAATTTATGTTTTTTTTTAAAGCATCAATGCCTCTTGTATACATATGAAAAATGTAGAAGCATAGGAAAAGGCATGTGAACAATTTGATTGATGATTCATATGGTTTTCATTGTTTTTATCTTTCATAGACAAGGCATGTGAAAGTTTGACAAAATGCTAATAATAAGAAGCCCCTAATTAATGATAATAATAAATATAATATCTATAGGAAATGAAGATTGGTTTAGGTTTTTAAATGGAAACAAGAGAATTCTAAAACTTAACTAACCTAAAAAAGTGTCAACTCTGAGTTAAAAAACCAAAAATAAGAAAAAATTGGCTCATCCTAACACTCACACAATGGAAGTAAAGTTGGGTGTTCATTCTTTTTTATAGAAATTTTTTCACTGGGTTAAATTAGAGTTTGTTCAATCAAATTATCTGTTCATCAGGGAAAACTAATGACTTAAGGTAGAATCTACAATTTTAGGTGGAAATATTGGGAAAAGTGTGCTTTACACCTTGTATAATAAGATTAATAATTAATAATGTAAAAATAAAAGTAATTTTAGTACATCTTAGAAATGTGTACATCACAATGGATTAAGCATTCTTGGGGACACTTTATGTCACATGTGACATTGGGATAAATATTTAGTGTGGGTGTCACATTCAGAAAGTTTTGTGCAAGATTGTCTCTATTGAACCAAGCACATGAGTAGTGGTTGAGGTTGGCTTATGTAACCTTTGTCTTAATGGCTAATTTTTAATGAACATCACTTTTGGTTTCATATGTGATAACATCAAGCATGGAGCAGCTCACGAATGGTAGTATCATGGTCTCATCACACTTGGCCACAATTTGATAACTACATATGATGAGTTCACCAACAAAATCATCAAGAGGTTTGATAAAAAAAGATCCTAAAATACATTTTAGAGATCTCGTACAGTTGAAGTGGTTTGGTTCACTTGACACTTATATTTCAAAGTTCCAAAGACTCTCCATCATGGTTCCTAGTATCATGGAGAAGAGGCTTGTAGTCCTTCTCAGTAAGGGGCTAATGGAGCCATTGAAGGGTTGGGTTAAAGCTTTTGACTCAGCAACTCTTCATGAGGTGATAAGGAAGGCAAGGACCACGGAGCTTGCAACCCCAAAGAACAAATTTCCACCTAAGACCTTTCCACATGATAGAGACAAGAGGCGTGATAGCAAGGAAAACATTCAACCAAAAGAAAACCCTGAAAAGAAGGTGGAAGAAGATTATAGAAAAGAGCTAAGGAAGAAAAATATTTGTTTCACATGCAAAGAGCCATGGGAAAAGGGGAAGAACCATCAATTGGAGACCTATTCAGCTGATGGATCAGAATCAAAAAAGTCAGACTAGCAAGTTGAAGTAGAGGAAATTGAATAAGGGTCAGAAGAAGAGACAGGGAAAGTGAAGGAAAGTGGTGGTAGTCTTGCAAGGATCTGTAGCCTTCAAAGAAGTAGTTCTTTCAAACTTAGAGGGCTGTTGAAAGGGAAGCAAGTTGTTGCTCTAATTGACACTGGTGCTACGCATAATTTCATTGATGAGGATATTGTAGCACAATGTGGGCTCAAGACCAGAAAATTTGGAGGTTTCAGAGTCATGGTTGCAAATGGTAACACAATGTCTTGTGTTAGGATGATACCACAATTGAGGATCATGTCTACAAAGTTAATGACTACTTCTATGTTGTCAACACTGGAGGCAAAAATATTGTTTTGGGTATGCAATGGCTTCATTCCTTAAGAGAAATCACCTTGAACTTAAAATCCATGGAGCTGAAATTCCAAGATGGTGATAGGAAGGTGGTATTGAACGGAATGACTAACAGGGGATCCAACACTCTAACGTGCAAGATGATGCAAGGGATAAGGTCCAAGTAGGAAGATGGAGACAATTACTAAACTCATGATAATCCCCTATTTGACATGGAAGCAGAGCTCACATTTCCAAATCTTTTATTTGAGATGCATGAAGACAAGGTGATAGAAGAACCATTATCTCTAATTGACCTGCTTGCTATGATGAGTTGTGATCGGTTTGATCCTTGTGATAAGGAGGTGCACCTTATGGATGCACTGCAAGGAATGGAGTATCATCTTGAATCTAATAATGTTGGCATGGTGAGCCCTTATGAGGAGGTTTCAAATGTTCACAATTTTCTTTGGGTTATGTCACACAAGTTGATGAATAGTTGGTAACCCCAACATGATGGAGTCACTTGGGGATAGGTTTTTTGTGCCCAGGATTGTACGAATGGAAAAATTGTTGTTGTTACTTCTCTTTGCAGCCATCTTATGAGTCCATTGATGCCCCCACCAAGGGATTGGAGAGAGATTTTGAGAAAAGATTGGCTCTATGGTGAGTTGGTGACATTTGATAGGACTTTTCTAGCCATGGACATGAGCAGAGGTGTCATTTTGGTTGATGTTTTTTAGTGTTGCAGCAATTGTTCTTCTTGGGTGCATATTTTTCAAAAACCAAAGCTCAAGTTGACCATTTCAGACTTCGAGAGTTGCAGGTATGCTCATTTTCAATCTATTCGTCCCCTTAGCAGGATTGACTTGTGGTCTCAGATGAGGGAAATTGTAATGTCCCCTTCTAGCTAGACATTGTGTATTAGCATGATTAGCCTATCAACGACCCTCGTAGGCTAATGGTGCATGATTAGAGGGTCTTCCCGATAGTTACCCTGATGGAAATTGACTTCTTTGGGGGAGTTTCAATTTATTTTGGAGGATTTCTAATGATTTATTGGAATGTTTCTATTTTTAGAAATTCTCATATTATAAAATAATGTTATATTTGTACTTTATGTTATAATTAAATATTTTATTATAAAGTGCAAATATAAAATAATAAAAGGGAAATAATAATAAAATATTATGAAGTTTCTAGAAGCTTCCCAAATGAGGAAAAGAAAAGTATAAAGGAGGGTGTGGGCTGCCATTGTGATCATCCAATTATTTGCTTATGATATTGGCATCCATTATGGAGCTTAAGTTTCTGCAGCAAGGGTCTTTGAGAATGATCATTCCCATCGATAGCATAACTGAGGGAGTGCAATATCTCCTAAAGGGTTGCATTTTTGGAGGTGATATGTTAGTCATCTCAAGTGGAGCGAAATTTGTGGCCATTGGCCAACTTTGGGAAATTGATTTGGAGATTTTGTAGAACTTTTTGCATTGGAGATTATAGCTATCAATTGGTGTTTTGGTTCTTCATCATTGGCATCAATTTTCCTTCATAATCTTGGTTTGAGGAGTAGATTATATTGATGAGGAAATTTGATAATAAAAATCAGATATTTTCAGTCATCATTGGGACGCCATTGGAGGGATGATTTTGATGGTGGAGCCTTGTTTTTGCATCGAATTCTCTTGAGGCTTGGTGTGCCCTCATCCTAGGAGCATGACAATGATTTTTGGAGATTAAAGCAGCTGGTATTCATTGCATATTATTTTATTCTCAATATCAGATCAGAACAGGGGCGATTTTGGAAAGAGCTTATTTGCCACACATTTCATCAGCCATTCAATTGGGAGTTTTTTGCTATGTCACCCAGCATCAAGGGCACCACATTCCTTCCAGGTTCCTTGATTTATTTCTATCATTCTATTGCATAATGAATGTCATTGTTATCAGCCATAGTTGCATATTAATCTTTAGACATAACTATTGTAGGAGCCAAGAGTCTTGGCCATTTTGAATAAATATTGTAATGATCATACATTAGCAATCAAGGAGAAATAAGAGGTTGATTCAATCATTGTTCTTACCAAGAAATTCAATCTATATATCATTTAGTTTGAGATGCATTCCAACTGTTTGACAATATGTCAAATGGTTGTAGGTGATTAGTATGCTTAGTAAATTCATCCTTATACATAGAAAAGAACAAAAAGAAGTCATTCTTGCATCTAGAATAGAGTAGTAGCTTTATTGCATTGTTCTATAAGCATTTGAAGCATTTGATTATCATAATTCACAAAAACTATTAGTCTGAAACATAAACCCAGCAAGTAAGCACTTTGCATACAAAGCGTTTGACAAAATTACAAGGCTACAATTTGAAGAGTTTAAGGCCAGTTTGAGCAAGGATCATTACAAGAATGTTGAGTTTGGGCAATCAGAATCCATGTGGGAGGAGTGTACAAGCACCAATCAATTGTTATTCTAATCCATTCACTTGTACTTATGTTTGGGATGATAGATTATTTTTTAGTTTTGACCTTGATGATGGAATGTAGGAAGCTGAGAATGAAGAAGTTAGCATTAACTTTCTCAAATTTTCCTATAGGGTGCCACAAGGTTTTGATTGTGGGGGGAAATCCTCCATAGAGTTAATTAAGTCCTTCTTGAGATTGATTTCTCTTCCTATAGGGGAAATTCAGGAGATTACAATTGCGACTACTCAACAAAACAATGTTCCTACTTGGGGGAGCTACAGATTCCTCAAACTTATTTGGGATCCTAGAGTCATATTGAGTTTTAGTCAGAATCAATTAGTGCATGGCTTGCAATTGCTTGAGGACAAGCAATATCAGTGAGGGAGGACAGTAATGTCCCCTTTTTGGTCCTAAGCTTTACAGTGACCATTAGCCTATTTCTAGGGATTCCAAGTTTTTTTGGAGGTTTCTCGTCTGCTTTTCAGGAGGATATTGCAGGAGTTTTCCAAATATTTTTCTAGGTCTTTCTAGGTTTTCTAAGATCCTTGGTGGGCAATCACTCTTATTTTTAGCAGTGTCTATTTTTAGTACTTACTATTTTTAGTAAGTCACAACTGCATCTCAAAATGTGCTTATTTTGAATTTGGACACACTTACTATTTTAAACAATATGCTATTTTTAATAAGTGTTGCTTCTAGCAGTGGTCTTGGTAGTAGTTTAGTGCAAGATTTCTATTTCTGGCAGTGGTGGCAATTTCAGTTGATGGTGTCTTGATATTTTTGGTAGTTGGTGTCTGCACCATCCTTGGAGGTCAAAAAAGGAAATATTTGCAACTTAAGTTAATTTTATCAAGTCAAAAGGCCCCTTGGACCACCACGCCTAGCATGTAACAACTTAAGTTATTTTTAGAAAGCAAATTTGATGCATGACTATAGTGGATGCCAAAATGAAGGTTTTAAGTGATTTTTAATAAAGTTTATTTTCTCCCCAAGTGTGGCATCCCTTTTAGGAGGGAAAAGTTATTCAAACTTCTAGGCCTCAAAGTGTTATATATACTCCCTCATTTTCTCTCATTTGGACATGCTAATGGATGATAACGAAGTGTTGTTGGAGTGAGTACTAAATCCTTCGAGGGCTTTGGAGGAAAAAACCTTCAAAGTTGCTCTAGTTTTAGAGTTGAGAGATACTCCCTAGCATCACTGCAGGAGTCACCATTGGAGTTATTGGTGAAATATTTTCAGTTTTCTTTCGATTATGGATTGTTTTGATGTTTTCTAGTTATTTTTTGGTGTGTTAACTCCTCTTGCAGCGATTTGGAGCATTTTGGAAGTGATTTTAGAAGATTTTAGCTTGGTGGTTGCCTTTCCCTACCCTAGGCCGCACCACATGGTTTGCATTTGCAAGTTGAAGGACTTCATATCAATTTGTGGGTATTGGTGCAAATGAACCTAAATCCTTGGGCGCCCCCTCTTGCCAAAAAGAAATTTTTTTAGTGGAGAGTTAGATTTTACCTTGATGTTCACCCATCTAGGGAGGTCGTACAACCCAGCTGGAAGGAGTTTTGGTGAATGTGGATGTTGTTTCAGTCTTGTGGGGGTTGCTACTTAGCTCATCTTGGATGCCTAGCCTAGTACTCCCCTTTGCAAGTTGTTTGGTGTGATTCTTTGGAGTATTGATGAAGTTATGCTCATTCTATGATTGTTGGTTTGTATTTTTGAGCTTGTTGTTCGAACATATCAGTCTGCTATCCCGTGTATTAGACCTATAGCAGCAGCTTGTTTGACCTTCTATCAACCTCCAAAGGACCTTCCATTGAGGTATAATTGTTAGATTTTGTGGGGGTTCTCTCATATTATCATTGTAGCATCTTGGAGAGGAGTTTATGCTTCATGTCTTTGTCATTTCCTTATTATAACAGCAGCATGTTTAATTTTGAAGCATTTTCTAATTGAGCTGATTGTAACACCATTGGTAGTACCATTGGTGATTGCTCATTGTATTTACATTGCTACTCACCCCACTGAACAAGTGCTGCTCCCGTTGAATAAATGGTTGAACTTCTTTATGTTACATGCTATTCCTATTGAATAAGTGGTCAAGTTCTCATTTACTTTCATGTTATGCCCACCGAACAAGTGGATGAGTTTATTTTGATTGGTTGGCTTGCCACCAAGTATTTGCTTACTTGTTGTAATTCCCACTGAATAAGCGGATGATTTACTTTCACACATCTAGTTTGATTACTCACCCCACTGAAGAAGTGGTAACTTAGAGAATTTTAGAATTTGTAAGTCACCACCGTATGCTCTCACCTTGCCCACATCGAGATCTGAATGATCAGAAAGTGGAAGGTGTTTACTTTCAGTTAGCTTGAATTTCCAGTTAATGCAAGATCCCCTTCTCACCATATGCTCTCACCTTGCCTACATTGGGATTTGGGTGATCAGAAAATGGAGGGTTTCTTACTCTATTGATTATCATTCCTATGTGGCTAACACTAACAGGTGCATTTTGAAAAAAAATTAAGGGTGGGTTATTACACACTATGAATACCCTACTTCATATGGCAGCCTATGATCTAAATCCAAAATGGTATGTAACTAGACTAGGAAGAGTGCCCCCATCTCATGGAAAAGAGGTTAAAAAAGGGCTCATGAAAGCCCTTCCAAAAATGTATATTGATGAGGAGTCTTCTTTACTTCGCATACAATTTACTAGTTTATAGGGTCCAACCTTCAACAAACCAGAGGCGACGACGAATCGAGCTACACTAACTCAAACCAACCCTATTGGATGGTGGATATGGCATGGCAAGTATGTACTAGAGTTGATAATGCTTGCTACTTGCCTCCTTTCATATTTTTTCAGGTCCTCTACTATGAAAAGGAATTGAATCAGTCAAGAGGAAAAACCTTACCTCTAGACGATTGCAGAAATTAATGGTTGTACATAGTGCCTTGTGGCTATAGGATTGACAAAATCCTAAGTATCACCAAATTCCAACCTCATGTTAGAATTTTGATCCTGAAGATGCTATACAGGTTGATGAGGAGGCATAGGAGGGATTGGTCGGGGTTCCATTGCATGATGCAACCCCTCATAGTGGTAGTGCCTCTGAGACAAACACCAATTTTGATGCAAACCTACCAAAGGAAAATGCTAATTAGGGATAGCTATATATTTTCCATGTTTTTGTCATTTTATAGTTGAAATTTGCAACCTTTGGACATTTTTTTGTAATGCTTATATAATATTATATGCACATTGATAATGAAAGCATTTAAATTTCATTAATTTGTTTGTCAATTCTCATGTAAAATCTCAATTCAAGTCTAATGTTTTGTATTAAGGTTATATAATGTCTATGGTGAATGCTTCATCAATGGTATCATATGAATATTTGAAACTTCCTTATATTTAAAAAAAAAAAAATTATTATTTTAGTAGTTGTGCCCTGTCGTCGCCTAAAAAATGGCCAAAAGTAAAACTCGTACTAGAAACATGTCCTCCCATCCCTTGTCTTCCCCATCCTAGAAACTTGGGGGAGCATGGATATTCTTTGCTCTTCTCTTTGTTCCTTTCAAATAAGATATGCATAAGCATTGAGAAATTATGAATATCATATTTAATATATATATGGTTACCACACATCTTCAATTTACACGAATCATGAATTAAACATTTGATTTCCTACACACACACAACTCTTCCATTTCAAAAAATAGTTAAAACAAAGCTTCCCAACATGTTTCCTTGAGGGAATGATAAAAACTTCTACCAAGTGTCCTCAACACTTTAAATTCATTATAGATATCACTAAGCTATGCATACAAGTCACCCACCTTGTCAGCAAAATGGATGCCTAGCACAAGTTGTTAGTGGTTTTGATTACAAGTTGCATTTGTTCTGCAACTCTCACAAATGCCACATACCATAGTGTTGAAATATGGTAGCTTCGGTCACATATAGAAATGATTATCATATGTTTGTGTGTATATATATGTTAGTATGTACTAACATATGTGTGTGTGTATATGTCAGTATGTACTGACATATGTATACACACATATATATATTAATTGTATACATCATCATTTATATCGAAATCTACTACATTCCAAGTATATTATCGATCTGCATTTAGAGGTTATTAATTGTGGATTATTAGAATTTCATGTTTCATACACGATCTCGATCGAGCATCATTATCAATGATCATTTCCAAATTGGATATTGTTTATTTGTGCAAGATAAAATCAGATCGAACTTAGTAAGCATTTATGTTTATTAAGTAACTAACTCTGAATTGGTGATCGGGTGTTTAGTTTAGATGAAAAGGCACAATTCATGAGACATCTCATGAACAGACATGCCTCCACTTTGTGGAGACATGTCCACTCATGGGATGTGTCTCTTCCTTATATATTTAATGTAGATCTGATCCACAATTGGAGACATCAAAATCAATAAATGTTCTGCTCTTGTAGATCAAATACCATTAAGAAAAAAAAAATCAGACTTGTGAATTCATGATCAGTATTTTTCAATACTGATTTGGCATCAACTTCATATTTATCAAGTTCAACATTTTGATTATAATCTGAAAGAAATTTAATCATTTTACATGGTATCAGAGCCAAGTTAAGGAAGATCCGATTAAATTTAAGAGATTAGATTTGTTAAAGCAGTGTTGTTATTCGATATAGAAGAGGCATATCTTTTGCAGTAGTCGAGTCACATATATATTGGATCGAAGTCTGAAGATCTTGATTTGCAATTCCCTATGTTAGTTGTCATCACCTGAGAGTTCGTGGGCCTATGGAATCAATGCAGCACTGGCATCTCGTGTGCCCTATCGTCTTCATACTTTTCCAAGGTTCGTTTTTCGCATGGAGATGAGATCGGATTTCCTTGAATAGCATTCATGCGATCTCCCTCCAACGTCAAGCTTTGACTTTGTCAGGACCTCTATTTGAGGCTTGTCTTTGCTCTAACCTTCTGAAGCTGTGCAATCTCTTATATGCTGGATTAGTGTCACCGGGATTGTGATGAGTGTTGTTTGGATTCACATATTCCAGTCATCAGATTTGAGGGTTGATATCATCTATTTAGGTGGGCGATCAAAGCCAAATTGTGGCAAAGCTACAAGCTCCTACTATCTCTCATATCTCAATTCAAAAGTCATGATTCTTATAGAAGAGCGCTTCTGGGTAGTGTTGATGTGTTTTTCGTGACCGCACCAACACAAAATAAAGTTGCCAACGACTACCCTATTCTCTCTTGATCAAAGTATCTAGCACGCTAAGATTGTGAGAGAGTTCATGCATTCAACTCCAAGGTTCCTTCAATGTGAATAGTCTCAGTTGGCTCGATGTGATTTGCTGGTATTTCAAGGGGACTTACGGAATTGTTCAACGGCAGAGAAAGGAGTTCGAATGTTCAAAAGATTTGTTTATGAAGCTCTTGTTTCAGAATGTATTGAATGTAAATGGAGCAGGATTAAGAAGAGTCTAAATCTATTCTAAGTGTGGGATATGGAGCTCAACTTCAGCAAACTTCAACCAAACTTCGCTTTGCCTCGCCTCAGACAGCTTCCATGGAGTCGGTGCAATCTTCAGGGGAGATGATTAAAGGTGTTCAAACCACCACTTGACATGAAGATACCATCATAATGACGCATACCATCGTTCAAACTGTGATTGAAGTTAGGCCCACAACATTTCCAGTTGACCACACAAGGTGAACACACCATCAATGAGCCCGCTAGTGGTATGGATAAGCGAAGCTTGCTTAGATCAAACACCACATTCCACAGCTAACATCTACTTGCATAAAAATGAAATTACGCTACTCTACGCTACTTGAAGTAGAAGGGATAAAGAAACCTCGCTAGCTATCCATAACAAAGATGAATTTCACCATCAATGAAAAGATCTTTTATTATGAAAGTTATACACAACAATCTCTTGCAAAAGTTTTCAAAGGAAAACTTTCCTTCTTCTTCAACTACACCATCAATCTATACTAAGCTACTTCTAAGTTATCCCTCTACTCTATGTCTATTGTCTAACTCTACTATCTCATGAAGGTACAAATGAGGGGGGATGCCCCTTTATATAGCTGGCCAAGTCCAACGGACGGCTCAAATTACAATCAGCTGGATGGCCCAGATAGTGCCACCTCAGCGCTAAACAAGACTCACCCTAAAAACCACCACCAAGAGGAGTGGGGTAATAAATGAGCCATTAATGTCCATCATCCTCCGGAAGATTCCTATTCATAGACACGTTCACACTGCTTCAACTTCTCGAACTAGTATGGCAAGCACGTTCTCAATCTTGAAACTTCAAGGTTGTAACTTCTTTCTCTTGCTTGACGACAATTTTCCTCCTTGATGTTGTTCTTCAACTCCAAATTCTTGAGCTTGAAATATTTTCTAGCCTTGAACTTGAACATTTCTTCCTCTCGCCACTGGAGTTGGGCACGTACTAGGTCTCAACACTTAGCCATTTCTCGCAATTTTTTTCTTCCTTCAAGGTTGAAATGTAGTCTTGGAGTACTTGCCTCATTGCTTCAAGTCATCGTGCTCTTGGCCTTGATGTTCATCCTGCAAAACAGATAAAAAGAAGAGCATCAAAACACTTCATCATATAAACTCACCTTACTTGCCTGAGTTTCATGCTTTAACTTCCAAGGGTTCATTGTTTTTCTCTGGCCAACTTTGCTTTCTTCATGATTTTTTTTTAACATCTATAGGCTGGGGCATATAACACCTGTACATCATATTTCAATGCCTTAGACAAATTTTTAACCTCCTCAAGGGTGTATTTAAGAGATGCACTTTTAAAATCATCTTTTGAGAGTGTTAACTTCAACTGCATCCTCTTCAAGAAATTTATTTCACCAACTGAGGCGTTGACAACTTTGATTTTATTCATCTCTAGCCCAAGAAAAATATTTCCACGAAGAATTCAATCAATTTCACCTAGGCAATCAACTTCAAATTCATCAGCCAAAGCACTTTATTTCAACAACATACTTATTCCTTGCCTTGAATTTTTTTTTAGATTTTCCCCTTAGAAAATTCATTATTTAAGTGCCCATCAAAATCTTCATCTCGAAAGCCTCAGCGAAGTGTGGAAGACCTTAAAATCCATTCCTCATCGCAGACGTCCAATACCCATAAGAAAATTCCCTTCAGAAAGTGTCGAATTCATGTGTCTCCAAACGAAGGGGTTCATTTAATTTTTTGAATTTTATACCTTAGGAAAATATTTTGCCATCAAAATTTATCTTCATTATTCATCTTTGGGCGGATTTTTTTGCTCTGCCTTGAAAATATTCTTCAATCTCATGAAGCCAACACATTCTGACATATCCACTGCCAATTTACCTATGCCTTAGCAAATTTCTTCATCCCCCAGCCAACTTAGGCGTATTTCTCTAGAGATGAAATTCTAACACTTAGAACAATCTTGACATCTTATTATCAATATGGGCACATTTCACATGGCTTACTTCAAGTTTCCACACTTAGAAAATTTTAAACCTTTGATATTACCTCCTTCAAGCTAGGTGCATTCAACATGGTGGACTTCCACTTTCAAAGACTTAGAAAATTTCACCTCCACTTCCTTGTAAGTTAGGCGCATATGACTAGCTGAGCTTCACATTTTCAACACTTAGTAAATTTTACCTTCTAGTCAAGGCTAGGGTGCATTTAAAGGGTCTAGCAGGAAATTTTCATACTTAGAAACTTTTTCTAAGTTCATTTCTTCCCTGGGCACATTTTACCTTTTCAGCTTCCATTTCTCCTTACCTAGAAAAATCTTCAACTCAACCTCCTTTACCAGGGCGCATTTAGCATGGTGAGCTTCCAATTGCCAACACCTTTTAAATTATCTTCTTCAACTTGGTGGGTGCATTTAGCACATTGAACTTTCAATTTGTGACACTTAGACATTTTTCCAATCCAACTCTAGCTTGGGGTGCATTTCAAATCTTGTGCTTTCATTTCATTTGCCTTAGTAAATTTCTTACCTTGAAATTTTTTCAAAATCTCCACTCTTAGCTTTAGGCACAATTGGAGGGGTCTCCTTTCAATTTTCACGCCTTAGAAATTTTTATTCATCTACTTCAACTTAGGCGCATATACCACCTTGAGGTTTCACTTTATCAACACTTAGAAAATTTTACCCCCTCCACTCTAGTTTGAGGCGCATTTCACAAGGTGAGGTTTCAATTTGTTTGATTAGAAAAACTTCTTGGAGCCTCTCTTCATCTTGGGCATATATCATGCCCTGAGCTTCCAATTTTGGATATTTAGAAAATTTCTTGGAGCCTCTCTTCATCTTGGGCGCATATCATGCCCTGAGCTTCCAATTTTTTTATGCCTTAGTTGGATTTTTACCTCCTCCAGCATCTTGGGTGCATCTGGGGCATCAAGCTCCAAATTCAAATGCCTTAGTATATTTTCAAGTTTCCCCTGCAAGTTTAGGCACATTTAGGGTAGGGAGCTTCAAATTTGTAACACTTAGTGAAATTTTTACTCCATCCTCCACCCTAGGCGCATTTCAAGGGTCAAGCTTCAAGTTTTGAGGACTTAGTGAAATTTTCATCAATTATGTTGACCTTGGGTGCATTTCTACCCTTGAGGTTCCATTTTACATTACTTAGATTTTTTTTCTAAACCTCCTCCTCTTCTCAAGGCACATATGAGGGGTTGTGCTTCAAATTTGAAGGACTTAGAAATTTTAAAGACCTCCTCTTCAACTTCAAGGGCACATTTTGATGCTGGAGCTTTCAATTTCATAGACTTAGATGAATTTTAGCTTCCTTCCAGCTTGAGGGCACATTTTGAGGTATAAGCAAGATGAATTCTAGACTTAGGCATTTTTTTTCTCATCTTCACCAGCCGGCTCAATACTTACTATATATAGTAAGTTCCAGGTTTTCCCTCTTTTGAAGCTCTGATTGCCTTGAAATTTTAACCACAAGATCCTCATGACCTACTTAACCTGTTCACACTGCCATCTCGAGCGGACCTACTATTTATAGCATATTTTTGAAGGTGGTTTACCATTTATAGCAACTGCCTAATTTTGATACTTCCACAGCTCCGTTTGTCTTGAAATTTGAAAGATGTGCTCCTCATGGGGTGACTTGTTCGTTCACATTGGCACATGTTGCTGATTTACTATTTTTAGCTTGTTTCTGGAACGCCTTACTATAAATAGTAAGTGCTCTGATTGCCTTCAAATTTTACTGGTGGATAGCTTGAAAGATGCTGATCGCAGTGGGATACACTGGTTTTCAAAAATTCTGACCTTTTACCCCTCATTTTGGGTCTCGAAGCTGGAAACCCTAATTTGACTTGCAGTCATATCAAATGACCTCTGTTAGACCTTGTTTTTGTTGCATGCCAATCAGTTTGTGATTTTGAAGTGCTGGGAGGGGGCTGCCAAAGTGGATTTGCTAAAAATAGTAAGTTGCTGAAAAGTGACCATCTCCATTTGCATGTCACACCACTGTGAAGCTCTTGAAAAACCCATAAGGAATCACCCGACATGCGTTGAAAACCCTGACATGCAAACCCTAAAAATAGGCTCTAAAGGCTGAACTCTGAAAGTCATTATCTCACTTTGCATGTTATACCATTGGGAAGGTTTCAGAAAACCCAGAAAGAATCTCCAGACATGCAAAGAAAGTCCCTGCATACAAACCCTAAAAATTGCCTCGGAAGTTGAACTACTAAAAATAGAAAGTTGTCTATTTCAGCTCAAAATTTGCAAAGGAGTAGCTTGAAGTGTCCTGAATGCAGCGTAGCAATCAAAACTTCAAAAGTGCTAAGAAAATGCCCTGAATTGCACACTTACTAAAAATAGTAAGTTGCCAAAATTTGATGAAATTTAGCTGAGAGCTTGCTGGAAGCACACTGACAACAATGTTAGTCTTAGATTCCAACTTATTCACTTTATTTGACCTCAAATTGACCAAAAAAGTGCAAACCCTAATTCTCAGACTTGGCCAAAATTTCAATCTAGGCGAGCACACCCCCAGAAAGACAGACAACAGAAAAGAGAGACAACGACAAAAC
The DNA here is from genome assembly GCA_007258455.2 of Sequoia sempervirens. Classification (NCBI taxonomy): domain Eukaryota; kingdom Viridiplantae; phylum Streptophyta; class Pinopsida; order Cupressales; family Cupressaceae; genus Sequoia; species Sequoia sempervirens. The sequence continues at coordinate 55,792,228 of VDFB02256132.1, read as the reverse complement.
AAAATAAAATCAAGCCAAAAGTTTGAAACGAAGCAAAAATTAGGGGGTCCCCATTTGCAATGGGGCAATGTGTGAAAAAGGTCACAACAGGTAGTGTTGCTTGAGGTATCAAGCATATTGTTTTTTGTCAGGCAAGAGGACCTCCCTTCACTGCTTCCAAATCATAGGGGACGAAACAGATCTCATCGCTCATTAGTCTGGAGTCATTGGTTATGTGCGACACCACTAAAAGGGTGGATCATGATATCAGCATCGTCCTTCTCTATTCACACGCGACATCATATATCGGTGGTTCTATGGTTGTCGTATGTTGGTCTATATTCATGGTATTGGTTACTATCACCTTGGAGTTGGGCTTATTTTCAAGCATATGATTATTGAAGGTTTGGAAGTATGCATGTATTCTGAGAAGTGTGGTTCACTTTGTTGCCACGTATTGGATCTTTAAGATATTATCATGTCGTGTGCTACCTGGGTGATTGCTTCATGTCCGTAAACGAAGTTCATGTTATCTGGAAAATTTGGGCTTATTGGCAGTATTCAACATTGGCGTGGTTTAGCTTAATCTGGAGGACAATATACGTCCTTGCAGTCTTGATGGACATTAATGGTCTTTACGATCTTGCTATCAAGAGCTCATCTATTGATAGTTCAAGCTACTATTGGATGAAGTTTGAATTCAATGGCTACAACCAAATGACTTCATCGAGATAAGTATTCTTGTGTTTATACTTTTGAAATCTAGGGTAAAAATTTCAGTTTGCTAAGTTGTGCAAATCTGACCTTGGTTATTTGAAAAATGTGTGTATAATCATGGTTTCTCTTAAATATGTGATCTTTGGGATAAGATCCTGTGGAGATACCTCTATTCCTTGCAATTGTAAAGATCTTTGAGTGTGACTCTGAGATAAAAAGAGAACTGCAAATTTTCATTGTGATTGGATGATCACTTCGATAACATTCTCTTTGTGCATGGACTAAGATGGTGCCTTAAGAGGCCTAGTTCTATGTTGTATATGCTAAACTACATAGTGCATTCAAGAAATCTGTAGTTGTGTAGACTATCTTTTGTTGTGTCGAGTTTAGCACTCTCGAGAGGAGTAAAAGATGGAAGAAAGAGTTATATCAAAATTAAATAAAGATAAGTTTCTTTATTCCTTCATTCTGATTTTTTGATATATTTCTCTTTAGGCTGATTTATTTATTCATGTTTTAATATTATTCATAAATTCTTATGTATTCATGCTATAACCTGAAATAGTAAACCCTGTATGATTCTAGTCTTGATATTTCTTTGGATAGTTATAAACTATTAGTAATCTCTCTCTAAAATGCTTTGTGAAAAGCTAGAAGCAGGAAGGTGATGATTAGTGATGAAAAGCTTGAGGCATCTTATGAGGAAGTCACGCCAACCAAAGAAATGATCAAGCGTGAAGTCACAACTTGCAACCATGGAACTGAGCTAGTGGTTAGAGGGAGTTCTCTTCCAGAAGTCTTCTTTGCAATCTCTGAAGCAGGGATCAAGAGGGAGTTTTGTAACTCACTGAGAAGAAGTGAAGATTAATGTATTTCAAGGCTAGGTGCTAAATCCTTAGAGGATCCCTTCAGCTGTTGAGATTAGAATTGCTCCAGACTATCATCTTAATTTGACATTGGTAGCTCTGAAACCTTTTCAAAATAGAGTGATCTAGGATGAGGTTGAAGAGGACAGTCCTGAATCTCTACAGAGGTGTCCGTTGGAAACCATTTCTCTAAAGCTAGTGTTGCAGGAAATCTTGGCCGATGAGGTTAGGAGGTTGATGCAAGTGCTTGAAGATTCAGAGGGAGCCTACTGAACCTAAAGAAGATGATCATGTTGTTTCAGGTTGAAGTCTGCGATGATATCCCGGTGTAGTAGGAAGCAATCTTTTGTGGCACTGAGTACAACAGAAGCTGAATATATTGCAGCCTCTATGGGAGCAAGAGAAGCAGTATGGCTTTGGAAATTTCTTGTGGGATTATTTGATCAAAGAATATAGAGATTACTTACCACTATGTGAGATACATGGTAGAAAGGAATGTGATCTAGTTGGAGTATATTAGTACAAATGATCAAACATCAGACATGCTCACCAAGCCTCTCTCCAGAGTTAAAGTTGAACTCTTTAGGAAGAAACTTGGTATATGGTTGAAATGTAAGTTATTGTTGAGACTCACATTGTTTATTTTGTACTAATGTATTTAAAAGATGTTTAATGTGTAAACTCTTTTGTCATGAGTGTGACTCCATGACTTTATGGGCCCTCACCCCCTGTGTACATTATTGAAAGGTGACGATCTTTCTTATAATGATTGGTGATCTTCAATTAGAATATATTTATCATGATGCCATGTGTATCTTGGTATCATGGCTCAATAAGATCTTTCACAATGATTTATATTCATCACTCGGTGATGGATAATATTTTGTAGTGGTTTTTGGTATCATGGAGGAGTTATTGGATTTTGTTGCTAGTTTATAGTGAGAGTTCTTTGAAATATTTAGTTCTATTGACAAGAGATGCTTATTTTCATGTGGTTTAGATATGTTGACATCTTGTTACCATGGAGGACTCTTGGAGTCTTTTGTTAAGGTGTTGGTTATGATTTTCTAGTTTGATATATATGATCCTTGATTTAGAGGATGGATGATATTGTCCTATGGTGAAATATTGAGTATGTGTTAGAGTTTTGGCATGATATAGGTGAGCTTGGGATAAAATATTTTGGTTAGATATACATGGTCCTATTTTGTGGATATGTAAACCATGATACCATAGAGAGTTCCTCATTTTTGTACCAATTGTATAGATGGATATTTGGTGATGATTTGTGATATTATTCTAGTATTGAGTGTAGTGATCATTTTTTCTTGGATATTATGGGTATTACAGTGTTTCACTTAGAGTTTAGATGGCATGCTATGATTGGATGTGTGATCGTGGATATTTTATATAATCAATTGAAGCTAGAGATATCACTTTTTGGAGATCACATGTTGAGATGGTTACTCTCTAATGAAGTTTTAGTAGAATCTCATATGTCCTCATTAGAATTACATGTTTTTAAAAATGACATGAAGGATCTCCAAGTTATGTACAAATTTGGATTAAGGTAGGATTTATGTTTGAAGCCCCCCTACACATCATAAAAATATTTTCTAGGAGATGCAAGTAATTGGGGCAAAGTTGTGTTGTTTAGGTAAAAAGATAAATTAGAAAATTTGCAAGTTATGCAAATTGGATTTATGTGAGTTTTAGAATAAGAAATGTTAATATTTCTTAAAATTATTCAAATAATGTTATGTAAATAGAGTTATGGGATATAAAACTCATAAAAGGGATTACAACACATAATGAAGAATGTGATTTATTTTTGTTTTTAGAGTTTTTTTAATTTAAATAATTTCTTAGAATTTTAGAATATTTTTGAAAGAAAGGAATAAGAACACTAAGTTCAACAAAATATAATAGAGGAAAATTTTAAACTAACTCATAAAGTAAATGAACTCTCTAAATTATTCAATCTTTCCAATATTACCTCCTAGGTTAGCCAAAATTTTGAAATGAAAAGTTTTGAATTGTTTTATTATTATTTCAAGAGTTTTTTTTTTTAATAACCTAGGAAAATACTTTAAAAGTATGAAAATTAAATCAACTAGCTAAATCAAAGAGTTGAAAAGAAATAAATATTGTTTAATGTTATAAAAATGAAATAATAAGAAACTAGCACCAAAATAGAAAAGAGTGCATAGAGAGAAGGTATGTGTAGAAAGATAAAGCTATCTAGCCTAGATTCTTGCATGACATTCAGACATCTACATAGTGTGAATTTTTTTTTATGCTTTTTACAAATCAACTTCCCAAAAATATTTCTTAGCTTCCAAAACCAAGTTCAATCTACAAATGTAAGTAAAACTAGAAATGCCAATAACTTATAGGGATAACAAAGATAAGAAAAAAAATATAAACTATGATTTAAATGAAATAAAATGATAAAGAAAGAGAAGAGAACAACAAACCTAGTTTTGATAAGGTGTTCCCAAAAATAACCTACAAGATAAAATGAAGGAAATTTTTGGGCTACAAAGGAGCTTGCCAAGAATGGTCAAGCATGTACTCCAATTTTCCAACATTAATGGGTAGCGAAATGAAGAAGTATTGATATAAATTACGTGATCCTATCCTATTTGTGACTAGGATTTGACATAGTAATGATAAATTCAAGTAATGTAAACCTAGAATGATAGTGAGAGCATTGAAATTAAGGAAGTGATAACCTAAGTAGACAAATGAATAAATATTGATATAAAGTGTGTGATAATATCCTATTTATAACTAGGAATTGAAAAAGTAATAAAAAATTAAAGTAATATAAACTTAGAATAAAAATGAGAGTGTTGAGAGTAAGGGAGTGATAATCTAGGTGCCAAAGATAGCAACAACAAGACTCTACCATGATAAAATGAAATACAAAGTGAAAAGCTAGAAAAAGATAACAATATAAATCACCTTCTAATCTTGATGAGGTCAATCAAGGCAAGAGTCTAGTTGATAGATACTACTAAACTCTTGAAGAATGTAATGGAAATTTAAATTCTGCACAAACAGTTCATAAAATGTTGGTAAACTACTAAAAGTGTTGGAAACAATGGTATAAAATAGTTCGTAAGAGTGTGGTAACTTGATATAATGAGAAATTGCAAGAGATGTTGAAGATAAAATTAAAAATGGATAAAATGGAAGCAGATAAGGGAGATAGGGATCTATTTGGATTTATTCTAGAGTTCTTACCTACAAACTAGGTAGGTGATAGGTAAATAAATACCCAAAAACAACTAAAATTTTGAGAATTATCATGAGACATTTGTGTGACACATGAATGTCTACACATTGCACTAATGTCTAGATACTTCTTGCTCAAAAAAGGTAAAACCACTAGGTTTGCATGAAATTCAGATGTCTAAATAGTTCTAGCTCAACAAAGATCCAAACACTAGGTTTGCATGACATGCAAATGTCTACATAGTTATAGCTGAAACAAAGATCCAAACATCGGGGAATGACAAGTCTATCATAATTGTAACATTAATTTTGAGAAAATAGACCATGGGAAGGTAGGCCTTAGCATCATGGGTGGAAAAAGGTTGGGTAAAGGGTTTTAATGAACCTAAAAGCATGCTAAGGGAGATGGACACCAAAGTGAGTCCAAAACCTAATTAAAAAATTCTAAAGGGTGTATGATATTTATTATTATAGGAAATGAAACAGTTACAAATATTTATTAGGATCACCCTCTTTCTAAATGAGATCTACATTATAACTCTCGCAAGGCCCTACTGTTGTTGATCTTATTATGGAGTGTTCTAACATGGGGCCTCTCATTGAACTATGTGCTCTTTATCCCTCCTCCTCTTATCATGACACTAGAAATTATTATCATTGCAGTACATGTTGTGGGACTAGATTCCATAGAACCACATTGTGAGGAATCTCATGGGCTTCCCTGAGAGAAATATATAATATAGCCACTAAGGGAAAAAATACCATTGGAATCTATCTAAATGTCTAAAATAGTCTACCAATGGGATGGGTCTTGAATGATGCCCTATTATATTTTTTTCAAAGTAACAAAACCATGGCATAAGTATGAAACTATGTCATCCCCTTACCAATGATCAACCATTTCAATATAAGGATCTCAAATCATGTTAGTATCTCTCAATGATCAACCATATCAATAAAAGAATCTCAAATCATGTTATTATCTCTTAAACTTATATAGTTTTAGGTCATGGTATTAAAGTTCCCTAATCATGCCCACCTCATAATCTTCAAGGATATCATTTCTATGATCAACAAGTGTCTATAATAGGGAATGATATGCTTAAGAATGTACCCATAATAAGGGATAGATGACTAAAATAATAGAAGTAGCATCCTTATACATAAATCACAAAATAATCAATCCAAGATATCAATGCCTCATACATAAACTCTACCTTGCTTAATATATTAAATGATGGCATCCCAATTGTAAAGAAGAATGTGTTCCTTCTTGTCGCTAGTTAACCTAGTGCTAATTGGGCCTATAATATCCTTCTACAATGGAATGATAATTTAATGTGGAATTGAGATTAACATGCTTTCAATATCTAGATGGGCATATCTAAAGTATGAGTCCCATATTACCATTTTCTCATCTAAAATAGCCTTATTTAAAGTGAGGTTGCCACCTTGGATGAAGACACCAAGGATGCAATGAACATCATATAGTGTAGCATCCCACTCTCTGGCTATATGTGGAAACTAGAAAGTGTTCCATTCTTACAACCTTATATATAATAATATCTTAGTAAACCCAACTAGACAAGTGAATCAATAAATCCTAGCTATCTATCTAAATAAGTAGATAGTATAATCCTTTGATCCATGATATTAGGGTTATTTAAAAACTCTATAAGAAAACCCTACTTAGTGGCATCACTACATTGAACATAAGGGTCTTACAATGACAAGTTCTTAATATCTAAAATTCCCTAAAAAACATAAGAACCCTTTAAATCCCCAATAAAGAAATTTTAGGAAAATCTATTATAAAACTATAAGACTCAATTATCTCTCTTCATTCACCAAGATATATTATAATTTTCCTAGGTGAATGAGTAACTACCAGAACCAAAAAATGCATCCCATGATTATTAACTTGCAACCAACCCTTTGACCTAAGTAGATTTTAAAACATGTATGAAAGAACAATATAATTTAGTGTCTACCCAATTCTACCCAATAATGATTATTTTAAATAACCCATCCAAAATTTAATTAACTATAACTATTAGATTTGAGGTATACTAAAACCTAGGGCAATGAGAGTTTTTTTTAAATGTTCACTTCTTGTTCCATCTATACTAGTGCTTATGCCATAATCTTATAATCTTTCTAGCTCTCCATAGACTATTTTCATGTCCAAATTTTTGGTTATTTAATCATAGCTCAAAAATCCCTTGAGCTCACTCAAACACAAGAATACAAATAAAAGTATGAAAGCCCTATTTTATATATATGGTAAGCTAATTCTTCTATAGGAATTTTTTTTACATGCAAGTGATCCATGTAAGATGGCATAGTTATATTTTGGACTCCACAAAAGTTATGTCCTCTTATCTTTGATTTGATAATACTAAAAATTTGAGCCAATTATTGATAAAGAATGCACAATGTCTTATAAATGGGTTTTATTTTGTAGGCTCTTGGTCAAGAAAAAAGAGTAAGAATGTATTCCAAAGTATCCCTAAACCTACACAAATAGTGAGTAACCTTTTTCATGCTATCATTTCACATTTTTATTTTGAAGCAACTTTATATCGCATGTGATTATTTAACTTGTGTTTACAAATTTGGATGTAGGAAATCAATCAAGGGTAAGTATAAGTAAGTTCAAAGGTCCCCATGTCACATTTTGGAGGTGGAACTAACTAAGTAGTATAAGATGCATTTCTTAATGTAACAACATTTGTGTGCCTAAAAATAAATAACCATACATGACTGTCTAATTAATATCCATAATCTAGTATATCACGCTATGTGACATGAAATCAATCAAAATCGTAGTCAATTTTTTGTTTCATGGTGAAAATGCATCATTAGCCTCTTATAATTCCCTATGTTACAAAAAAGTCAACAAAATCCAATAAAAAAGTGTTGACAACCTCTTTATGAGAATAAAAAACATTTATTTTTTTCAAAAACCATGAGTTTATCCCTCATCAATTTTCACCAATATTTAATGTTCCTTTGTAATTGATGTATTTATATAGTCTTGTCCATTTATTTTCTAATGAGGTTGAAGAACTAAATTTTAATAATATTCTTTAAATGTTTTGTGAAAAATAGGTCTAATATTAATTAAGATGTACTAATATTTCATTTTGGCATCTCTAGATATGGAGTGTGGGATTTCATGAAGGGAATCTATGACAACTTTGAACAAGTGACAATTTTAATATGATTTTTTTTAATGGAAAATAATAATTATGGGGTGTTAATTTTGAGGATAAATCTTACATTTTCTATTTTATGTTGAAAGAACAACTCATGCAGTGTTGGAATTCGGGTTCCCAAGATTTCCCTTAATATGTTATAAATTGAGGTACATGGTTTTCCATGAGATGAATTACATCTCTCATATTTTTTATATTGGTTTAGTTTTATGTTCATCTATTAAATCAAGGGTGAAAGCCCTTGGGTCTAGAGATTGGAGGATGAAATTCCTTAAATAGCTTCCTATGGACATGGTCTCATTAAAATATTATATGTGCATTTTGAAAGTTTTTTATTTTATTTATCAACAAGTATATTTTGGATTGGAAAAACATGCATGCAATATAATTATATTGATTTGTCTTCTCTAGCATAACTATATTTATGTATCTTTGATGTATTCCAAAAAATACAATAATAATATTTAGCATCACTATGATTGTGAAGGACTCATTTTGTTTGCACACGGTTTTATCTTTTAGCATTTGTTATTTAAATACATATAATGAATATTATTCATCTTCATATGATCTTTGCTCACCCTTACAAGATCTTGGTAAAAAAAAATGGTGAATAATCATATTTACATATCATATGCTCTCACCTCACTTTCATGAGATCTTGGTTATTATAAAGTGATAAATATATTTTATATTAAAATTTGGTTGAAGTCATCACAATGGTATTAGAGTTAACTTCTTGCTTGCCTATGAATCATGGAAAGTAATGAAAGATGTATGAAATATGAGGAAATAACCTATTTATTTCAAGTATTGTGATAAGTAGTTATATGTAGCAAGATAGAACATCATATTTATTAATAATGGACCAAGAGAGAATGATAAAATTATTGACTTAATTATTATAGATCCAAAAAAAAATACCCACCACTATTCCTTTATAGAACCAGGGTTATAATAGAACATCACAAAGAGGAGAAAGCTCATTTTCAAATAACTAACTAGTAGTGAGCTCAATCATAGAACTTACTACTATTTTTTTTAGAGAAAGAAGAAAGACCTAGAACATAAGACTACTTGTGTAGAGGATCTCGATAGGCTTCTTAAATAATATCAAGGAAATTTAAAGACTTGAAAGCCACTATATATTTTTTCAATTACTTGGAGAATCTAAGAGTTTCCAACATAAAAGAGTCTAGATGATCAATTGGAATAATAATGAGAAATAGTTTAAGTAAAGGGTGAAAAAATAAATACACTCATCTCTATTGATAACAACAATATATTTTTTTAGGCTTGGCTACAAAGTTTGTGGGCCTACTTCCTACTCAACCTTGTGATAGAAAACAAAATATTGTGGATCATACCTTGAATTTTTCATCTATGACAGACATAGCCTTGTGGTGGTGTTTTTCGTTCCATGCCACGACTTGTGTGATTTACAAATATCATTATAAGATGTTCTTTCTAGACCTAACAAACTTAAACAAACCTCATATCTGAGAAAGACACATGTAACACCCCTCCATTTTGTTCTTTTGATCGAACAATGTTCGTTATGTATGTTTTGCTTTGTCAGCACATTGGTTATAAACTTGATTACTATTGACCGCGAATTGTTAAGCGATGTAAATGATATATTTGATGTGAAGGAACTTTAATCAGATGTTATTATTATTTCATATTATGGATTAAATTAGCATGTATGTGAATTATTGATGTTTATGCTTTGATTATATCAGTGATGATTAGATGCATCAGTTAGTGATATTGTATTGGTGAAGGGGACAGGATCACATCACTCACATGCGAGTGCCCTCATGGATTTCACATTTCTTCATGGTGTGTTTTAATATATATATATATATATATATATATATATATATATATATATATATATATATATATATATATATATATGCATGTTTTGACACTCGTATTGTGTGCAGGATGCAGGTACAGGACATTGACTCCACCTGGGTCCACAAGTCTGAGCGTGTCCCTTGTCCAACGGAAAACGATTGGGAGATAGTAGCTAGGTTTTTTGTGTCGTGACATCACCTAGCCATAGTGTGTCGTCGGGTTGTTGGTTGGGATAAGTTATTTTGTGGTCTCTTCTCCCCTTGCCCTTGTATTTAATTTGCAATTTAAATCGGTGCTTGTTTTATTTAATTGCATTGTCAAATAAATAAACGAGTGACTATTAATTAATTAGTTAATTTAATTCAATCAATAAAATAATCTAATCATGGATTAGATTTATTTATTGATATATTAAATTAAAATAATTGTGCTAGCATTAGTAAATATTGAGATTAAATCAAAAATAGAATTATGCCTTGCATTCCTTTTTGAAATAAAATTAAAATTGATTTTAAATATAAATTGGTAAATTCAATTTTGTGGAAGAAAGAAAATTTAATTAGCATTTGGGTTGCAAATAGATCTTGTTTCAAATTCCTCAATATTATGAAAAATTTCAAGGAATGGGGAAATGAAACTGTTTCATTAATTTGCAAAAATAAAATATCTTGTTTTAGCAATAAGTTTTGGTAGAGTCCATTTTAGGGGTTTGACAATTTGGGGGAAAAAAATGGCATAAGATAATTCATTTTGTTTTTGAATTTTAATTTTTTTTTTAGAGCAAACTTGGAATGGATTTTGGTTGAAGAAAAATTGGGAAGAGAAGATTTGAAAATTGGTGCAGTTGAATTGGAAAGAAAAGGCAAACCTCCATTGAAGGACTTCAAGCTTGGACAAAACACAAGGTTATTATTTAAATTTTGTGCAATTTCCTTATTTTAAAAATGATTTTGAAATTGTTAAAACTATTGAAGGATTCAAATTGGGAACTAGAGGAAAAACCCATCAAGAAATTGCATACAAATCTTGAATCAAAAACTCTCATGATAGTGTAAAAAATCTAGAAATTAAACTTGGTTTTAACAAGCTTTTCAATAGAAAATTTTGAACACAAAATGGTGAATCCAAATGAAAATCTCTTGAGAAATTTCTATGTGATTGAGAAGAGCTTCATTTAAATTTGGAAAAGAAGTAGAAATCCTCAAATAGCTAGGTTAAATCATGTATTTTCAATGATAATTTAATTGTGTTTCTAAAAATGAGCATTGGCCCAATCTGGGTATAGGAAAAAATTATTTTTATAGTCATTCCAAGATGGACTGTATGTATATATTTATATATATGTATATATATACATACCTGATTGTATGTATAAATATATATATATTGTATCCATTTTTTATAAATTTCCTGAGAATTTAAATTTGTGATTTCATATTCTGGGTTTTAGCCAGAATTTTTTTTTTTTTTACCAGTCATTTTTTTTGCCATTTTTTGGCGGAGTTGTTTTGTTTTTACCTATGTGTAGTATGAGGAAGGGGTTTTCAACCCTTGGCAGCCCCCATGGTTGGGGGCGGCGGCCTATGAAGGCAACACTGTCGCTGCCCACACAGGTCGCAGCCCCGAGCAATGGTGGCTGCATCCCCTACAGGTGCAGGGCGTGGCCCTAACCTTCGGTGTTGACCCTTTTTAGGGTTTCATAACCTTGTATTATAAATAATATATATAAAATGTAATATATATAGTATAATATAATATATATTATAATATATATATTACATTTTAATAAGTATATGTATATTTCTTTTTTATATTATATTTTATTATATTTATTAAATAAAGTGTATAATA
>VDFB02256132.1:55745769-55780394 GCA_007258455.2 Sequoia sempervirens | reverse complement strand
TTTTTCTCGTAATAACGTTTTAAAGTCAGACTTGTCAGAATTTGATAATTTTCACAAGCTGTCAACTATTGTCAATTTTTTTAATCATTTTTAAGAAAAAAATTATGCCCTTTTGAATAAGACTCTCTCCTCTTGTGCCCCATATAATTTAAAAAATAATAATAATATGTTTTACCATTTTTTTGATTTTTTTTAATTAGCCTCTTTTCTAATTTTAACAACCTACTTACATTATATTAAAAATAAAATATATTAAAACTAATCAAAATATTTAAAAATATATATATTTGGATTCACCACTCCAAGCTCTATGAAAGGGTTTTTTTTTTTTGCAGAAAAATCATTTTGACTGGAAAAATACTCTGGAAAATTTGAATATTTCAAAAAAATTTGAAAAAGGATGAGTTGGTGGCCAAGTAGGATGCCAACTAGACATGCTCGACTGAGTATGTTTCAGTCGAGCATGTTTTGGCCAAAATATACTCAACCGAAAATTGCTTGATATTTTCAAGCTATATATAACCAAATACACTCACTATTTTCACATTTTTGGCTAAATGTATTCGACTGAGTGACTTTGGCCGAAATATCTTTGGCCAAAACAATACCCGCCACGTTGGTGCCATGTGGTTTTGGCTGAAAGCCACTCAACTAAATATCATCTGACTAAAAATAGTTTTCTTGAAACTATTTATTTGGCCGAAAATGTAACACACTATTGTGCTTTTACCTAGATACTCAAAAGTATCTTTTGAAAGTACCTTTGTGAAGATATATCTACAATCTAATCCTTGGTAGGCACATATTCCAATCTAACTTCATGCTATGCAACCTTCTCTTCCAAAAAGTGATACCAAATAGAGATATGTTTAGTTCTTGAGTGCATCACTAGATTTTTGGAATATTAATTACACTTGTATTATCACACAATATTTGAATGGGTTCATTATATACCATATTTACATTCTTTAAAGTTTTCTTCATCCAAAATACCTAGGTTTAGAAAGATGTTGCAGCAATATATTCAACCTCTATTATGGATAAGGACACTGAGTCCTTATTAAGCCAAGAGACCAAGTTGTCCCCCAAGAAAATACACTACCACTTGTACTTCTCCAATCATCAACACATCCTATCTAGTTAGCATTAGTATAAGCACTCAAGGAGAAATTTTGATCCTTCTTATACTGTGCAAACCATAATCTAGAGTTCGCTTCAAATATCTGAATATTCTTTTCATTTTTTTCACATGAGATTGCTTAGGATTGGCTTTAAATCTAGCAACCAAACATACTGCATGCATAATACCAGGTCTGGAAGTAGTCAAATACAATAAACCTCCAATCATAGACCTATAAAGAGTATGATCGACTTTTGGAGACTCATCATATTTTCTCAAGTGACAATCACTCACCATATGAGTACCAACTGGTTTGGAATCTTTTATGCCAAATTTCTTCAACATCTCCTTAACATATTTATCTTGAGAAATAAAGATACCATCATCTTGCTAAATAATTTGAAGCACAGGGAAAAAGGACAACTCACCAATCATTGGCATCTTAAATTATTTCTACAAACATCTTACTCATATCATCTCCACCAAAGATGATGTCATCAACATATAAAACTACAATCAACATCTTGTCTTCCCAAATCTTAATGTAAAGATTGCTATGGGTGATCCCACAATACTAGTTTACAATTTTTGGTCAAATTGGACAGTGAACTAATTTTTTCTAACTAAATCTTCACTTTCGAGCACCTATAGAGGCTAAACCATGAGGAATTTGAAGATGGTGCAAACTAGTAATTTGTGACATGTTGTCTATAGATTATAAATATATTTTTTCAAAAAAAATGGAATCAGATTGCACTTCTTTTTCCATCTCCTTCAAAAACTAGTTTTTTTTAGTAAACACCATTTTTTAAGGAGTGATGCTCACCGTATACAACATAACATTTTTTGCATGAAGGATAAAATTCTATTTTCTTCAAATTTAGATTTGTAACTACAATATATAGTGATTTCATTTGGTTTCATAGTTTTTTAATGAATAATTTTTCCTTAATCAAATTTCAAAGTCAAACCAATTACAATTCAAACATAGGCAGACTATATACAACATAACTTTTTTTGCATGTATTGAAATTCTATTTTTTTTGTTGGATCAAGGACTTCAATATCTAGTGCACTGATATTTTTTTTTAAATGATAATCTACTATTTTTTCACATGTGCATAACAAAGAGCTTGATTTTCGATGGAAAACCTACATTCACAAGAAATGAAAAATAAATATAATAATAAAATTAAATTTATTTAAAATTATACTTTTTGGGAAGCTTATAATAAGGACTACACACTTACAAAAAATAAATTTTAACTGAATTCATTTGATCCCCCAAAAGGTAAATCAAAAGTGGGTTTTTATCCTCATTTTGATAGGTGTAATGGATACTCTGTTATAGGTTTGGTTTAAAACTAGAGGGGTTATATCCAATGGGGTTTTATCTAAGGTGGTTCAATCAAACCCTCTTTAATTGGAATCATTTAAATGGAAAATTTCAAGGCTTAAATCATTATATTTTCTAAAAATATGTGATTTTAGCAAAAATCAGGATCTCTCAGAAATTGTAAACTAGTATTGTGGGATCACCCCTATCTATTGTACCTTTCTTGAATCCTTGTTGAAGTACTTATCCAACCAAGCATACCAAGCTCTAAGATCTTGCTTGAGGCCATACAAAGCTTTCTTGAGTCTGCAAACCATATCTAGATCTTTTTATAGATGGAAACCATCTGGTTCAATTTATACATCTTCCTCTATATCACCATTCCAAAATACTAACTTGACATCCATTTGGTAGACTTTGAAGTTATTATGAGTAGAAAGAGAAAGAAACATCCTAATTGCCTCTATCCTAGCTACCAAATAAAAATATTCCTCAAAATCAATACCTCCAACCTATGAATAACCTTTGCAAACCAATCTAGCCTTATTTCTCACAATTTCACCATCTTTATTTAGTTTCTTTCAGAACACCCAATTTATTCCTATCACATTCTTATTAGTAGGTCTAGGAACTAATTTTCAATTATGATTCTTCTCTATCTATTCCAACTCTTCTTCCATTGCTTTTATCCAACCATCATGTTTGCTAACATCAACAAAGTTTTCAGGATCAACCTTTGAGAGTAAACAAAAATTTATTTGCTCACTTGCTCTTGCAAAATTTCTCCTAGTCAACACACCTTCATTCTTATCTCCAATAATCTAATCTATAAAATGATTCTTATGAACATATTTTGTTGGATTCTTAAGGACCTTCACTTGTTCTGGTTCCTTCTCTTCTTTCTCTTCTACTTCTTTTTCTTCTTCAATCTAGGGAGGTATATTAGATCCACAAACCTAAGGTTCTTGTGAGATCTAACATAGGACCTTCATTGAATTTAACATTTTTTCTTTCAATTAACCTTCCTAATCTCTTTTGTAGCATTTGTAAGCCTTTCTCCTAGTTGAGTAACCAAGAAAAGTTCCTTCATCACACCTTGAATCAAACTTACCAATGTTTTCTTCATCTCTTCTAATATAACATTTTTTGTATTGCTTTTGACCCTCAAATGTACCCTATTAAGAAAATAGACAGTAGTGTGCACTACCTTCCAATACATATTAGGCAAATCAACATCTTTCATCATGGCCCTAGCTATCTCTTGCATTGTTCTATTCTTCATTTCCACAACCCCATTATGTTGAGAGGTCCTAGGAGTAGAAAGATGTCTCCTAATGTTGGATGATCTTCATTAAACTTTTCAAATTCATATGAAGTAAATTCACCTCCTCTATAGCCTAACCTTAAAAATTTGATCTTATCATCCATTTCATTCTCAACTTTTTCTTTGAAAATTTTAAACTTATCAAAAAAATTTGATTTATCTCTTAAAAATGTAACCCAATTAATTCTAGTATAATCATTTATAAGAAACATGAAATTCCTTTCACATTGTTTACTCCTTGTTCTTGTAGGTCCATAGAGATTAGTTTGGATTAACTCTAATAGCATTGAAACTTAGCACTCCTTGCTTTTGAAACTAGTCCTTGTTTGCTTTCCCATTTGACATTCTTTGCATAATGTGTTTGCAAGCTTGGTTATCTTAGGCATATCTCTCACTGCATGAGTAGAGCTGATCTTCACCATATTATATCAATGTCGATATGACCCATCCTCTTGTGCCACAACCAACACTCACTAGACTGATCCAGTAAGAAGATTTTTCCATTTACCTCCTTTAGATGATAAAAAAATTCATTTGTCCTTATTCCTTTAGCAACCGATCTTTCAGAATCTTCCTTCCTGATCTCACAACCATTAGCATGAAAAGTAAGATTCTATCCTTTGCTGCACATCTAACTAACACTAAGAAGGTTATTCTTTAGACCTTTGACATAGAGGACATATTCAATTATGTCTTTTCCATCAATTGATATGGCACCCTTTCCACAAATTTGTGCAAACTCATCACTTCCAAACTTGACAACTCTACCATTGAACTTCTTGAGACTGATGAACCTTCTCTTGTCACTAGTATGTGGTGAGAAAAACCATTTTCAATCACCCAAGAATTTTCTTCTTCTTTTGCACGAAAGACAGTCCATATAGCCATAGATCTTTCATTATTTTTAACAATTTGCTAAGTATCAAACCTCTTACTTTCTCAAATATTATCCCTTTTATCTTTCAAGGCCATGAATAGGGTTTCATTATATGAGCCATTATCCTCATCTTTTCAGGAGAAACTACTCTCTTTAGAATAGAGACCTCTTTTAACCTTATCTCTTTTGTTACCATCTTCAAATTATATATAAGGACATTTAGATGCGAAATGACCAATCCTTCAATAATTGAAACACTTGAAAGGTAACTTACCTTTGTATTTTTTGGTTTCTTTCTTCAATTTAGATTTCCACATATATCTATTTTTTATTGTGTGAATGTGTGCTTTTATGATTTCTTGATAGATAGTAGTTGTTTTGATTCATGTTTGATGATTCATGTTTGGAGATACATGTCAAGAATTAAAGATTTTTAAATAGATCTAATATATTGGTTCACCCCGCTCTTAGTGTATTGTATACCCTTCACCACTTCCTCATCCCATGTGTGGTGTGTACAAGATGGCATCGTAAACTTGGTTTCATCAAATGTGCAAGTAGTATGTTTTCCCTAGTGATATATCTTGCTTGAGTTCCAATTTAAAAAATTGGGGTTTGAGTTGTGATTATGTAGGAGAAATTTTTTGGCATGACATAGGATTTAAGGGCTTCCTCTCAAAGAGATACAAGGATGCTAAGGATTAATCATAAATATGATAAATAAACCCTAACAAGAGAAAAAGTTGAGCAATGGTATAGATGATATAAATAATAAAGAAATTAGAAAGTATCAAATCTAAAACTAAAATAAAATAGAATAGGAAAGGTACCCTATTGACCAATAACTAAGGGATTGGAAGATTGGATAGGTTCACCAAAATGAAAGAAAATAAAATAGCCTTTGAAATAATCTAGGATAAAACAATAAATATGACACAAGTAACTAAATAGATTCACGTGTGACTTGAAGACTTTATGTTATAGACTTTTTTCTAAAGTCATATTTTAAAAAGTGAATGCTAACAAATGACTAATTAAAAAAATATTTTTCTTAGTCAAACCTACATTTCTGGAAATCAACCATGTCTATAGAATCAAACTATGTGCATATAAATGAATTGTGCTCTCCTAAATATTTAGAATTTGTATTCTTTTCCTTCTAGAATTTTTATTTGTAAAATGAGGTGGTATTGATAAATGCTTTTGGGATTTTTCTAGGAAAGGATCTTCTCCTTTGGAAAATCATTGTATTTTAATTCAATATTTTTGAAAGAAAAAACAAATATAACAATTAATCAAGCACATTATAATGTAATATTTAGGGAATAAGTTTCAATGTAAGTTAATATGATGCAATGAATAGTGTATTATTGAATAGTATTATGTAATCCTAAAATAGATCTACTTGATTCACAATAGCATAGATTTTTTCCTTGTATACAACAACCTACCATGTAATTTGAAATGCTTTGTACACAATTAATTAGGTAATGGCTAATTAAGAAGGGGTTGGTTTGGGCCAATGATCAAATTTGAATTTAACCCTTCTAGAGTCATTTCCACACCATGAAAATGAATTAAATTATTTTTTGTACCCACATAATTAACTAAGTAGTTGAATGGATAAGATGAGAGTTAGGACTATCCTTGAACATAAGTACATAAAATTAAGATGAATTTATGAAAATATTAAACTTTTATATAAAAACATATATTTTAATTATACACTAATAATTATATTAAAAACAACCTAATCAAAATAAAATTAAAACATAAAAATTATATATAAGATAAATAATTTTAATCTTTACAATCATTTATATAATACACTATTACAAATTTAATAACCTTATTATGCACAATCACATTCTTTTAGAAGAAAGGAAATTTGGTTATAGTAGTCTCCCCTTCAAAAATCACTTAAAACAATATAATGTGAATAGTTTTATTAAAAAAATCATGAGTTCATCTTTCACTCTGAAGAAATTGAAAGACATCCATGAGACATGAGTTACTTGTGACAGAAAGGATGAAGAAAATAAGAAGCATGATTGAACTTTTACGAACGAAATGAAAAAGAGAGAAATGAGCTACACATGTTATCTATTCTACTCCCAGCTTAGAGTAAAGAAGCGAGTTGTGAGAAAGATGGGATAGTAACCCAATTCCCATATGAGAAATTATAGAACATTTATGTTTCGTCCTGTGATTGTTTTATAGAAGCCTCATTTGTAACTACTGCCTTGTACTTGTACCAGCGTGCCCAGAAAAGGTAATTGCAAAAGTTGATCATGCTAAGAATAGCAAGAAACCAGTAAAATAGATCAAGGTGGTTGCGGTTGAGATTTTGACCATGAAGCCAACCATGGCTCTTGGTGATGTTGCGAGTGGCAGCATTAACAATAGAAACGAAGACACTGCTGAGAAAGTAACCAATGGACAAAGAAGCAAATGTAAAAGCAGTGGCGAAGGATCTCATCGTCGCAGGAGCTTCACTGTAAAAGAATTCCAGCATACCCACATAGGTGAAGAGGTCTGAAACTCCAAAAACAAAGTACTGAAATGCCAACCAGAATACACTCATTGGAATAGGCGGCATGAACAGAGGTACAAAGTCCACCATTCCTTTGTCTATTGCCACATGTTTCCTCTTCACCTCCACAAGAGCAGCGATGGTCATGGATATGGCAGAAAATACTAATCCAACTCCAATTCTTTGCAAGTGCGTAATCCCTGCTTCATGTCCAGTGAATCTTCGTGCAAGGGGAACGATAAATCTGTCATAGATTGGAGTGATGATATTTAGAAATAGTAGAGGAAATACAGACAGAGATGCTGGTGGAATTTCGAAATCCTTTCCCATGCTTCTATCCATTGTCGCTCCTTGAGCCACACAAAATGTCTGTAACTGTGCTAAGCATGTGCTCATCAATACTGTGCTTGCAAATATGGGCATCATTCGCACTATAATTTTGACTTCTTCTACTTGGGTCACATTGCACAAATACCAGGGATTCTTACCCTTGCTATTCCCTGTATCTATAGCCGCTTTGTCGAGAAATCTGTTATCACCATACAAACAACAGTCAATCCATGTGCTTGATGTATAAGATTTTTACATGCAGTATATCTTAGTAACGTAGTATTAAGTCACATACTTGAACTGGTTTGTATGCTGAAGCCTCTCGGTACGCAATTCCGCTTCCTTGTCATCCAGCTCGTAAAGATCTTCGGGATTCTCTGGCGTTTTAAGCTTCCGATTGTTGAATGCAATGATGAATACCTGTTTGTAATGCCAACTAGTTTTGATTATTACAAAATAAATAAATCAAGCACTTGAATACAATCTGTGCTTACTCCCATAGATCCTCAAAGGTCTCTAATGCACATAAAAAATGATTTTATTAATCTAGAGTGAGTTGGATCACTACACCTTCATAAACTTTTAATTCAGAGTGAATTAGATCAGTATCTTAAGTAAATTATATTATTATCTTAGCTTCACATAATTTATAGCCTAATAAAGAAATTTAGGCTCGTTAGATTTTTTATTTTTTTAATTTATTGGTGAGTTACCAAAAATAGTGGTTGTTTTTCTCTTTGTCGCTTTTCTTAAATTTTAAGATTAAGAGAAACATAACAATTTTAAATATTATATTTTAAATATATAGTATTCTAAAATAGACTAATAAATTTGTAAATAATTTTGGAAAAAGTAATCACAATTTTCATTATTATTTTTGTCTTGGTTTTTAACACATAACTTTTCTTAAATTTTATTTTTAGAAAAAATGTAACAATTCTAGATATTAGATTTGAAATATATAGAATTCTCAAATAAAATAATAATTTTGTAAATAAATTTATTTGTTGGAAAATATAATTTCAACCCTCATTATTATTTTTCTCCTATAATGTCAGGCATCATTCCACCATTCCCTCATTTATTGGAGATTAATTGTTGGAAAGTGATGAATGAGCCTCACCACCGTGCAATTCACCTTAGTTTCCATATACAATTCTACTTGTAGTTCTCCCAATTTGCATGAGGAGAAAAGTTAGGAAATAACTATATATAGTATTTCCAAATATATAGTTTGCATGAATTTGTAATCTGCATGTAATATGCATGATAAATTGCATGTAGAAGATGTAATGATAAACCACTATAAAGAGAGGTGATATGTAATGATTTAATAATAGAGAAATAAAAGAAGATGTGTGTTTTTCAAAAGATTTCTCTCTTCTTTATTTTTTTCTCTATTCTCTATTTGTTTGTGTTTTAGATTCTACATTATTTTTTTAAGAAACTAATTTTATTTCCCATGCCTCCATCTTATTATACTCTTTTAATATTACCTATAACTCATACCTCTATAGTATGTACATACAACAAAAATGCTATCAAATGTATATTAACACAATAAGAGATTAAATCAGTTTGTGTAAGATTTTTATGCCTATGATCATGGTCAAAAATGATTATTTTGTCTCCTCTATGTTAAGAAAAAAACAAAAAAACACTCAATTTTTTTAGATTCAAAAAATACTAAAGTGAGTGAAGTTTACAACACTAAAAAAGGAAAAGCTCTATTATTTTTTCTAAATATGAATTGTAAAGAGCTCAAGCTCTTTGTAAATTTTTTTTATAGAAGCTTCATTTTATCAATAGAAGGAACTAATATATGGTGTTTTTCAATTTTTTTCTATACTCTTTATTTTTTCTTTTACATGGTACCAAAGCTAGCAATGACATATTCTTCTAGTACAAGTCTTACAAATCCTTAAATTCTTCAATTTATTGGAAAAACTATTTTTATAGGTCAATCACCTTGAAGGATTTATTCAATTCTCAAGATATACAAGAGCTTTCTAGAAAATAGGTTTCCTAAACTTGTAAATGTAAAATCATATAATATATTATCTCAAGAAAAGAAGGATTTTCTTAGGGAAAGAAAAAAAATCCAAGGCTCATGACAAAAGGAATGATAAATCTCAAGTTCAATGTCATTACTTAAAAAAGTATGGTTAGTATTCATATGAGTGTAGAAAAATATAATTTGATTGTAAAAAGTAAAATATAATTTATTTATTTTTAAATTAGAAATAGGGTACTTTGCTTTTAGTATATAATTTTTTTCAAAATGTCATTACTTAAAAAACTATGGTTAGTATTCACATGAGTGTAGAAAAATATAATTTGATTTTAGCAAGTAAAATACAAAGGTTTTTTTTTAAATTAGAAATAGGGTACTTTGCTTCTAGTATGCAATTTTTTTCAAAATATTTTATATCAAAATTAGTCTCATGAAAAAGGTATGAGAAATCCCAAGTTCAAAGTCATTACTATAAAAAGTATGGTTAATTTTCACATGAGTTAGAAAAATATTGTTTGACTTCAACAAGTGAAATACAAAGGTTTCTAAAAAAAATAAGAATTAGGATACTATGATTTTGGTATGTATTTTTTCTCGAGAGATTCTAAGTCAAAACTAGTCTCATGGAAAAAGGTATGATAAATCTATCACTATAAAAAATAGGGTTAATAGTCACAATGTCATCACTATAAAAAAATAGGGTTAATATTGCATGAGTGTAGAAAAGATAATTTCATTTCAACAAGTAAAATATAAAGTTTTCTAAAGAAATTTAGAATTAGGGTATATGATTTTGGTATACAATTTTTTTCAAGAGATTCTAAAAGATGTTTGGTTTCTAGATTCAAATTTAATTTAGAAATATTTTTCAATCTAGATAAATCAATAAAATCAAATGTTTCTTTGGGTAATGATAATAAAGTATTAGGATGGGAAAAATTATTAGAAATATTCTAATATATTGGGGAGAGAGGGAAAGCTTATATCAAATTCTTATTTTGTTCCAAGTTAATAGTAATAACTTGATAATTTTGGGTAGCTCATTTAGAAGGGGTATAGAGTGTTTTTTTTAAATAATGAATATATAATTTGGGGTAAATTTTCAAGAGGTTAGCTAATATTCATAGTGCAAGTGACCAGTAGAAAATCTTCCCTTTGAGGTTGAAACCAAATTTGAGGTAAAATTTGTTAGAAAAAGATGTAAAATTGCTAGCTTTGGTATATAAGAAAAATATTTACCCATGAGATTAATACTTGTGCTACAAGATGATTTACCAAATAAGTGTTGGGTATGGGTTGTTGATTGTGTACTCCACATAATGAATAGATTCCCAACTAAGAGTGTCAAGAACATGATTATAGAAGAAACATGGAAAAAATAAACCATAATGTTGCTTATAGAATAGAGTTTAAATATGTGGCATATGCACATATTCTAGAAGATTTTAGAAAGAAATTGGACAAGGGAAAAAGTATCTTTGAGGGATATAGTGACTTGACATAAAATATTTAAAATTATATAATCAAATAACAAGAAAGGTGATAATTATTACAGATGTGTAATTTATAGAAGAAGAAGAGGAAGAAGAATGGGATGGAAGTTTGGATAAAATAATGACTAGTTTTGTAGGCTTACCTCAAGATGATAGAGAAGTATTGATGCTAGTACATATCCCTTTTTTGATATATTTCCACACCAAATCACAATAATTTAGTCCATAAGTGACACATTCGTCAAGTATAAGGACATCCTCACATATTTAGACAAGAACTCCAACAAATAAATAAAAATAAATACCACAATATACAATTGATTTGGCACCTTTTAAAGAAAGTATTCTAGGTGCAAGGCTATCAAGCCCAAATCCTTTAGAATATATTTCAAGTGATATGTCATATCCAATAATATAAATTCTAAGGAGATCAAAATAAGAATTTTTTAAATTATTTATTATCAAAATAAATTTGAGAACAATGTTGATTTACTTTCTCTTTTTTTCTTATTTCACAAGTAGTAGATCCAATATATTTCAAAGAATTAATAAAATATTAACCAAGTCCAAATCCTTTAGGATATGATTCAAGTGATATGTCAAATCCAACATTGAACTGTCTAAGGAGACAAAAAACTAGAAGTTTTAGGGATATATATGATAAAAATAAATGTGAAAACAATGTTATTTTCTTTCTCTTTTTTCCTTTATTCGCAAGTATATAATCTAATCCATTTTTAAGAAGCAATCAAAGATGATATTTGGGTACAATTAATGGATGAATATATTGATACTATAGAGAAGAATTTTAAATGGGATTTAGTGGATCTTTGAGAGGGAGAATATGTCATAAGAATAAATTAGATTTATAAAATCAAATCTAATCTAGAAGGATATTTGTAGAGGCACAATGAAAGGATGGTAGTAAACATATTTTTGCAACAACCTAGGAATTTAATATAATTAAATATTCACTCCAATAACCCATCTAGACATAGTAAGAACATTGTTGGCAATCAAAACTCAAGAAAATGTATATTATATTAAATGGATGTAAACATTACATTTATCAATAATTTCTTAGAGGGAGAAGTTTATGTACAATAACCACCAAGATATGAGATCTTTGTTCATGAAGGAAATGTCTATAGACTAAATAAAGCACTATATTGACTCAAGCAACCCTCTACATCACATAATAGAAAAAATGATTCTTACCTTCTATAGAATGGTTTTAGTAGGTGCAATAGTGAAACCATACACATAAATGAATGAATAAGGTCAAATTATAATTTTATATCAATATGTTGATGATTTGATATTCATAGGTTATTTCTCAATTGATTTATTCAAGGGAGATATAAAGAAGGAATTTGTGATGTCCAATCTATATCTCATCAAATATTTTATTGGCATTGAGGTGAACGACTTAAAAAATGGCATATTCATTTCACAAGCCAAATATACCGATATTTTTTATATGTTTAATATGATAAATTGTAAGCTAACACCAACACTAATTGTAATAGGTTGAAGTTAATAAAAGATGAGAAGGTCCATCCAAGTTTTATCTAGCATTGTATAAGAGACTCATTCATATTTTGATATACCTAAATATTCACAAGAATGGATATAATGTATGTTGTGAATATTATTTCAAGGTTCATGAAGTCTCCAAAAGACTCTTATTGGAAAGTAGGAAAAATAATTTTGAGACATGGGAATGGAACTAAAAAATCATGGAATTTTGTATTCAACACCATATGAGTTCAAACTCATAATGTACATAGATATTTATTATACAAACAAAATTAATGATAGAAAAGGTAAATTTGGTTATGGTTTTACATTTTTGAATAAATGTTATCATGGAAATCCAATAAATAACCCATTGGAAATATTATATTATTGTCAACCCACACCTTTAAGATATATATGTAGTAGAAAAAATTTCATATATATATATATATAAATAACCCATTGGAAATATTATATTATTGTCAACCCACACCTTTAAGATATATATGTAGTAGAAAAAAATCCATATATATATATATATATATATATATATATATATAGAGAGAGAGAGAGAGAGAGAGAATCAAATTAGTATGTGCATAATATTATACATATAATCAAAGAAATTCTCAAAAATATTAAAGTGAGAAATTTATAACAAAAAAAAAGCTATATTACTTTTTATAAGTCAAACTCTCTATGATTTCACTTTCTATGTAAACTTTTTTTATTGTTTTTTTATAAATATATGTAACTCAATCTTTTAAATGATAATTATGTTGAAGGAATTCCTTATGTGAGATCAATCAAACTAAGTTGGGCAATCAATGGTTGATATTGTCTCCGTACAATGCAAGACAATTGAAATGATCTCAACCATCAAAATTTTCTATTTATTTTTCCGCTCATTGTTTCTTGTAGGAAGTATTCAAAGTGCACATAAGAAAGAAAACAAATCTCTATTATCATCCCTTTCATGTAGGCTTTTCCTTGAAGAAATTGCGCCATCCTTGAAAAGTGATGGAAAAGTCAATAAAGCTTTCTTTCAATTTATTTAAAAAGAAAAAGGAAAAGATAAAACTAACAATGCAAAATTTTATGAAAGTTCGAGATATTTTATGGATTAGGTTAATGCATTATTTTTTTTCAAATAAAACAATCAAAATTAAAATTACTCATAAAATAATGAAAAAATTGATTTATATTTCAAATATTGAGTAATTATAGGTTTGATGGTTTTAAGGAGGTTGTGGAAATTTATATCTATTTTACTTTTTATTATATTATATTATATTTTATATTTTATAATATTGTATATTATAATATTATATTTTACATTGCATTATATTATATTTTATATTATATTATATTTTATATTTTATATTATATTATATTTTATATATAATGTATATTATATTATTATATAATAAGACAATATTATATTATATTATATATTATAAATATAACTTATCATATTATATTGTAAGAGTGAATAAGGGTAAAATATAATATATAAGATAGTTTATTTATTATATTATAATATAGTATTATAATAGAGTATAATATAATATTATAATATAGTATAATATTCTCTCTTATCACTATCTCTCTCCCTCTCTCTCTGCCTCTTTCCCTATTGCAACATGAATCTATTGGTAATGGAGCTTGATCATCTTCTCGATTCATTGGTTTTTTCTCAATCATGTTTGAATTCCTATATGTAGATTTATAATTGATTTGAACCTATCACTTCTCCAATAAGACTTTTGTTAAACAAACAACATTATTTGCTAAATGACCTATCAATTGACCTCATGTACTACACAAATGCATGCAAAAATATAGTACCATTTTTTTCTAGTTGACCTTCCACACCCCTCTTTGATGTACCTATCGCACAAAGATGTGATTGCTAGTATAAAGTAAAAATGAGACTACTCTAATGCTATGCATATTGCATGTGAAACAGAGTTGATAAGAGGTGAGTTTGGGCTGTCTATACACTCAGCAGTACATGCCAATTTGGCAAATACAAACATTTTTTTTGGCAGACTAGACCCTTACTCTTTTGAAACGTAGGTTTAGTTATTTGTTAAAAAAGATATTGTTTGTTTGCTAATTCAATCTGTCGCTTTAATTTTTATGTCAATTTTATTACAGCAGGCAAGTTCTGGTCGTGTCCCCTATTTATTTGTTGGACTGTATTCCAGGTAAATAGCCAGTACTAGGTAGCACGTTACTTATTCTTTAGGCGAACAGGGAAAATCATGGTGTTAATGGTGTCAATTCAATCAAAACTGTCTGAAACTGATTTGAACTGTTTCAATATTCAGATCTTTCCCATGCTTCAATTTAGTTATGAAAACAAGAATAATTTATGAGCTTAGAGCAGAGATCTAAGCAACAATCACGTAATTAGTAATTTTTTAATATTTAGAAAACAACTTATCTTCTAATGTTTAATAAAAAAATGGTTGAACAATATTTTATTAACAGAAAATTGCAAAATTGATAAGCCCGATTAAGCATAATTATGTACACACCTGTAGAATTCGAGTTAGGGGACTGGTTTGTGGAATTCTGTTACGGTAAGTGGTACATCCGATCAAAATGCATATCATTCCAATGAAAACAGCTGCAGCTGAAATTCCAAAACCTATATCCCATCCCTTATTGTTTTGAATCCAAACTAGCACTGTGACTCCAACAGTTGAGCCCATGGCAACGCTGAAAAACAGCATGTTGAAGTAGTGGGGTATATTTCCTCTCTCATGGGGATCTCTTTCATCGAACTGGTCTGCTCCTAAAGGTGCCAAACTAGCCTTGGTGCCTCCGTTTCCAATAGCTATCAGATACAGTCCAACGACTAACATTGCACTTTTCGCGCCGCTCACTTTCACACATACCGCAGTCCGATCAAGTGGGTCGCAGTGTGGAGGACTTAAAGAGCTATAATGCGCCTGTATTAACAATACAACGTATCCCTGCCCAACAAAAGATACGATATTTCAAATGCATTTGGAATCACTATCTGAGAATCTGAAATCAGTAACAGTCTCGTGAACTTACGGCTATTTGTATAAGAGCTGAGATAACGGCTGTTTTGAATCTGGTAAACCAACAGTCAGAAATAACTCCTCCTACCAGCACCAGCAGGAAAGTGGTACCTACGAAATTGGTCAGCGTGGTTGCTGCTTCGGCACCGTCCATATGCATATTGCTAATGAAATACATATAGAGGTTCATGATTGTCCCCACAAAAGCTAAGTTGTCCAGTCCGGTCATTGCTGCAACACATCAAATCATTCATTGTAACTGTGAATTCTTTTCACTCACCACAACCATTTTAAATGATAAATGAATATTACTAACCATAGAGACCAATAGTAGCATGCTCCAATTTTTTTCAATAATTTTATCCAAGAAAGTTGGTTTGCAATTTTAGAAGTAATTCTTAAATATTATTTGTTAATATGTGCAAATTTTTTATGATAGATCAAAATCTCTAAATAAACAATTCACGTATTAGCCACAACTATTGGACATTAAGCCATACTCTTTTAAGTATGCCTAAGAACCTAAGGTGACCAACAGGTGCTGTTTAGAACGGTTGAGCTTAAACAATCTGTATATTGTAGTCAATGACTGTTTACCAGTCAAATCGAAGAGCTCTTGTTGGTGTGCTTTATTATTGAATTCATTTCGAATTAGATTTGATTCTCTTAGAAATTTTGAATTGAATAAGAAAATAGAATGGGCATACCATAAACAAAGTAGGCAGAGCGCTTCCCACCATGGCTTAACTTGTGTGCAGGCCTTCCTTTCCAGTCCACAAACCCTTCCACCTCATTAAGCTCGGAATTGTATTTGGATTGTTCTGATTTTTTTGTGAGTTCCGCCTACAAATTGATCTTCTGCATTAGTACAAAATCTAAGCTGCCATGTCTATCATCCTTTGAGAAATAAAGAAAGAAATGAATTCAGCTGTAGCATAAAGTTTACCATCTTGTTTCGACTGTAAAACTACAAACCCGTTAGCCCCCCTTGTGCTCGGCTGACACAAGACTTTGAACAATTAGGCTGAGTACCCGCCGGAAACTTAGCCCAATGTTATGATACGAAGAATACCTTAAGAGTCTCATTCTCTTATTATATAGAAGGTTTCGCAGTTCATTTTTCTCTTCACCTAAACTCTCCATTGCAACTTTCAATGATTTAATTTTAATATTTTTTGAAAGTGGTTCCAAAAATATTTAATTCAATGTTTACAAGAACTTTCGGAAATTTCTATTAAATAACAGTTTTTTATTATACTAATATTAATTATGAAAAAAAAATATTTAAACAACTGTCAGTTTCTTCCGGTTGAAAAACCAAAGACGTTCAAATGGCCATATCGTCGTGATAGAATCCCTGATAAAATACTTAGATCGCTGCATGTAAAACAGCGTATATGATAGGCAACAGAGCAGGCCTATCATTGGAACCCAATAATACAAAGAGAATCATGCCGCCATCGGTGCACGACGAACTGCAGACGTATGAGACAATCTGGTGACGTTCAGATCCACGTCTTTTGTTTATCGTACATTCCTTCTTGTTCACCTGTTGATCGGAGAAAACATAAATTTATAAAGAACTAACGACTTGACCTCAGCCCTGCGCTAATTCCAATGTAAACAGTAATACGAGACATAGACAGTGAGTTCAGTTCCCTGCTGAGGAGGAAAGGAACGGAACTTGTTAAGCTAACATAGAAAGCTTCGATTATCTAAGCTCGGGTGTCGCCCTTAGAAGAATTTCTTTATGTAATAAGGCAAATTAATTGTGAGTTAAATTTTATGTAATAATTTTACTGTAACGGACATTTAGAAATTAGCTTCAGATATCATATTTTGGTGTAGCGGCTATTCTCCCCATAAACATCATCTCTTATGTATGATTCCACAATACAATACATATCATATGTCAACTATGGTGATGAAAAGGAAGGCACCTCCCATGCCAAGATGATTCAAACTTTCAAGAAGGGAGTCCAGGATATGCAGGATCTGGAGGTCAAGACTGAAAAAATTCTGAAGATTCTGGATTAGTTGCTGCTAGTTTTTTGGTCTGTGCCTCGGTTGGCTCTTTGGTGGTCCGTTCTGGCTTTTTTTGATTGGCTGCTGTTTTTTCAGGGTTTTTCTTTTTCGCAGCCTATTTAATTCGATGGACTTTTTTGTCCTTTCCTTTTTGATGTTGTAAACTTTGTGGTTTCGGGTCCATGTAAAACCCAGTTTTTCCTTTATCAAAAACTATGGTGATGAGATTAATAAGTCACTAACTTCAATGTTTCAATATTGTCAATATAAATTTAATGTTTTGATTTACCATCTTCAATGATCATTGAAACACCAATCACTTTAATGTCATTCTCGATGATCCTTTGCTTCCAAATAATGTGGAGTCATCATTTTTTATGTGTCACTTTCATTGTTATCATTTTTTTTTTAATTTAAGACTTTGAAAATAAGTTGCAAAACAATTCCAACTCTACTATAGAAAAGGTCAAATACAAGTTACAAATGAACATAATTATGTTTGCTATATTTATCTACCTTATCTTAGTGAAAATGTCAAGACATTATGAAGAATTATAAAGAAGTAGAGTTTGAATCATCTTACATGACAATGCTATATATTCAATCTCTCTCATGTAAATTCTCATTATCTTCAAGTTGTGTTCTTGATGTTCATAATCTTGTCTTCACTGCATCTATCTCATTTTTATCATCTTTCCAATGTTATGAATAATTCATGCATATTTCCTTGTGGAATTCTTCTCTTTGACCTATTTTTTAAAAATCACAAGCCACACAAGAAAAACCCTACATAAACCCTTCATCTAAAATGAAAATTAGCCCTACTAGGAAGCACTGTGCTAAATTATAGCACAAGTCATCGATCTTGCCACATCAGCTTGATTCAATGATTCCTACTAAGTCTTAAAAGTCTTATTGAAATGAAAATTGAAAAGTCCCCTAAACCCTTGGTTGGATAAGTATGTTCTAATCTAGAATTATTGATCAAAATGTGACCTATCCACCTCAAATAAAATCTAAAAGGAAACACAAACTATCAATCTTCTCACATCAACTTAATTGTATGGTTTGCACTAACTATAGATGATATTATTAAAAGTTAGAATCAAAACCTCAAGAACTTATAATAGCTCAAGATGTTTTAATGTACATCATTGGTAATAAAGTTATCCATCCACTCCTAGAAAGGTCCAAAATTTAGTACTATATGTTGATCTTGCCCCATCAATTTATCTAATGACTAGATGGCCACTCTAAAGAAACTCAAGTTATTATCAAAATTAAGATATTCCTTAACTATCCCATGAATCAAATGTTATGATCAAGACCATTAATCATAAATTGAGTCATCCATCCCAAACAAATTCCCAGGTATGAACATGATTTATCAATCTTGTCTTGTCACTTTGATCTAATTTCTCCCACCATTTGAAAAGGTTTCAAAGACTTTTTAGAGATAAAAGTCTCAAGAAATTATATTGGATGCATCTCTAATATACAATATATGAAATTTATTAAATAAAATGAATACTAATCATCCAAAAAATAAGGAGACTAACTCATCAGATCAAATAGTCATGTGTCATTGTTATTGAAGTTTATGAGGAGTTATCAATAACTGGTGAAAAAACTCATATATGCATACTACATCATCACCAACTACCAATAATACAAAGACAATCCAAATTTGAATTGGTACAAAACTAGGTATCCTAATGTATGATTTCATCACATCTATGTATCCTCATATTGAGGTTGTGAACTATGTAATATTTTTCATTATTCCCACATTGTTAAACTTGAAGTTATAAAAAATAAAATTGACCTAATAAGTGGAACCCACCTCTCAACTAGGCCACTTCAAAAATATCCCCCTTTAAGCTATAAACAAATACCTATCTACTAGAGATGGACCTCATTATGTTCAAGATACCTAGTTCGCACTATCTACCCCTATCCTAAAAAATTTGTACCTTGAGAGAACCAATATGATGCTTCCCCCTAAATTTCAAAGGGGAAAGAAAAGAGAAATCAATTAAAATGTATCATGTCTACAAAAATGATAATAAAAATAGTGGGTATCCATTTAGGCTCATTCAACTAAAATGTTGATAGCCTCCTTACTATATGGGGTGATGTGAAAAGTTAGTGTACCTTCATCAAAAGCCTTTTCCAAAATAATTGCTTCAATTGCTTCTAAAATTCCCCATAACCTTAAAATAATTCAAAACTAATTCATAGGTGGTGTGTATCATGGTGACTTACCTTCTCTTTGTGGAGGATGACAATGAGTTCTATATGGAGTAGCCTCTCATTATATACAAGAAAATAAAAAATGGCACCTAGTGAGATCCTTGATTGAGGTCCTCTACCAAGACTTCTTCTAGCACCTGGAAGAGAAAATGACCTACCAACTAGTAAAATCTAATGTTTCAAAAACTTTTAAATAACCCTCCTCATTGTTTCATATTTTTTTATTTTATTTTTTAAAAAAAAGGGGGTAAAAAATTTATTGAAACTCAGAAAAGAACATTACAAGCAAAACAGAGGAACCAAGCCTCAAAAGCCTAGGGAAGCAACACCAAAACTCAAGAACAAACTCAGCTATCTTCAAGAATCCTTCTATCCTCAAGAAACCTATCTAAATCATGTTGTAACTCAAGGGAAACTTGCACCCAGTCTTCAATCTTCCAGCCAGCACCTTGCTCAGAAGCCCATTTGGCTAAACAGTTAGCAACCTAATTCCACTCTCTCGGGATATGAAAAAAAGAGACCTCCTCCATCCTAGAACTAACCTGAAGAATCTACTAGACCACCGAGGATAATTTCCAATTAATGTTAGACATCTTCCTCTCATTCAACAAGTTAACCAAGATATGTGAATCCGCTTCACAAATAACCTTTTTCCACTCCAAAGCAAGGGCCCACTCCACAACATATAGAATCGCCATACCCTCCATAAGGTTAACCGTCTCCTTCCCCTCATGAATAGAAAAAATAAATATCACTGAACCCCCTGAATCCCTACCCACCCCACCAATCCCTGCAAGCCTAGGATTGCCTCTGGAAGATCCATCAGTATTGATCTTCAAAACACCTGTCGGCGGGGGTACCCATCTACCCAACCTCTGCACTCTCTTGTTCCCAATCCTGCCTCTCTTGGAAATAACAGAGGAAGAATGTATCCCCTACAATCTCAGTCTATCCACCAACTCAGCATCCCCTTTCTCTAGGGGGAACACCCCTTCACTCATAGCCACAACCGACTCTTGTATCATGCCTAACACACACAACCACACTTGCTGACCCCCCAACTTCACACCATGAAATATCCTGCGATTCCGCTCAAGCTAGGTTTGCCAAAGAAGAAAAGTAGGACCAACATACCAAACATTCTGCAAGAAGGAAGCCATCAATGGAGGTCTTCCCAAGCTATCCCATAACTCCACCAAAGAAGAAGTGTGGACACAAGGTTGCTTCCAAACCCCCCACCACTAGTGCCAAAGTTGGACAACAAAGGGGCATCAGGAAAACAAGTGTGAGGAATCCTCCTCCTCTTTCCCACAGAGAATGCAAGCAGAAGGCCCCTGAAAGCCACGCTTACAGATATTATCCCAGGTCAAGCACCTATTCCATGCCAGAGTCCAGACAAAGCAATTACATTTTGGCCATGATAACTTATTCCAAACCCGCTTCCACTAATGAACCTCCACCCTAGCCAACTTTTGAGCCAATAACACCTAATAACCACAAGCAACCGTGTATATCCCCTTAGGATTGTGTATCCACGCAAGAATATCCTCTTCCAAAAGGGAGCTGTAATGCCTACTACAAAGAATTGTATTAAGTTCAGCATTGTTGTCCTCCGTCCCCATAATGGGCCACTTAGTGGGATCCTTCCAACAAGCCCTCTCTAGCTGACCATTAAAAGATAAGGATTTGAAGTCCCTTACCCAAGACCAACTAGCCTCAAGAAATCTCTGACTCAAGGGAAGCAAGTGAGGAAACTGAGAGATAAGAGGAGGGAAGCCATCCCAAGAGTCTGACCAAGAAAGAGCTTCAAAACTCCTTTTGCATATCCAAAATAAACCATCCTTAATGAGCTTTGCACCCTTTTGGAGAGTGCTCCAAATCACTGAGCCTTTCCCCCCCAAGAGGATACCTAGGCATATCATGTCGAGGGATACCAGGAAGATACTTATGAGAAAGTAGCCTGGCCCACAACTAATCCTGTTCCATGCACCACCTCCAGAATAGCTTAGCAGCCACAGCTACTCCAAACAAAGTTGATTGGCGAAGACCCAAACCACCATACTACTTAGGACTACACATGTCCTCCCACCTGACCAAGCTCCACTTGGAGGACGACAGGCAACCAACCCATAAAAACTGCCTCTCAAGGGAATCCAACTCCCTAAGAAATCCCACCGGAGCCACCTGAAGCATGCACCTGTAAATAGGGAGAGCCTGCACAATAGACTTAAGAAGCTGAACTCATCCAGCAAAAGACAACCATCTATGTGTCCAGTGATTGACCTTCGCCCGAAACTTATCAATAACACTCTGCCAAGAACCTTTGGGAAGTCGACCAACAGAAATTGGAATACCCAAATAATTAACAGGGAGAGCCCCTATTTGAAACCTCAAAATATTAGCAATTCTTCTTTGAATGGGGCTCAGCGTATTGAAGAAGAAGATAGAGGATTTATCCTCATTAATCATTTTCCCTGACGCCGTCAAGTAAACATCCAAAACCTACCCCAAAGAAGTAGCCTCCCAGATAGTAGCCATTCCCATCAAAGTCGTATCATCAACAAACTGTAAGTGAGACCGCAAAGGCAAATCTCCACCCCATCGCCAACCTTGAATGGAACCTAACTCAACATTTCTTTTCAACAACTGCCCAAGACCTTTCGCAAGAAGAAGAAATAAGTATGGGGAAAGGGGGTCCCCTTGATGTAGACCCCTAGAAGCTCCAAAAATCTCAGAATGATCTCCATTTATCAACACCGAGAAGGATAGAGATGAAACGCAACTCATGACCCATTGGATCCATTCTTCACAAAATCCAAAAGCAACTAAGATTTTCTGCAAGAAAGACCATCTAACCCTATCATAGGCCTTAGCCATATCCAACTTAATGAACATTGACTTCTTCTGCGAACTAGCCATTGAATGAATGGTCTCAGTAGCAATAACAACCCCATCCAAGATCTGTCAACCCGCAACAAATTCACTTTGTTCCTCTAAAATCACCCCATTAAGCCACTTCTTCAACCACTCCGCCATTAATTTTGAAATAATTTTATAAGCCACATTGCAAAGGGAGATAGGTCAAAACTGAGTTAACCTATCCGCCCCTTCACACTTGGGAATGAGGGCAATGAAGGTGGCATTAAGAGCTCATAACATCTGCTTGTTTCTCTAGGATTCTTGAACAACCTCCAAAAGATCCAACTTTATGATATCCCAAAATTCTTGGAAAAACTCTATTGGGAAACCATTGGGTCCAGGGGCTTTCCCTTTCTTAATCTGAAACACAATCTCCTCTAGCTCCTCTAGAGAAATCTCTCTCATCAAATATTCATTCACCTCCCTGGAGACCAGTTGAGGAATACGAGAGAGAACCTATTCCTCCTCAGCCGAGCCCCTTGGGAAATATTCTCTAAATAGAGCCACACAATACTGTGAAGCCTCATCAACAATTTCCTGAAATGAAACAAGACGATCCCCCCTACCATTAACCAAAATAGAAATAGAGTTACCATGCCTCCTAGCCCTCACAAAATTAAAGAAAAAGGCAGTATTTTTGTCCCCTTCCTATAGCCAATCAACTTGAGCCTTTTTCTTCCAATAAATCTCCTCCCGTAATTCGCATTCCTCCACCATCTTCAGAGCCTTAGCCTCCTCTTTTAAAAGAACCTCAGACACCCCATTCTCTCGAATCAAACATGTAATACTATTCAGCTCTTCTTGAGCGGCAGCCTTTCCATGAAAAATATTACCAAAACATCTCCTGTTCCATCTTTTAAGTTGATACTTGAAAAACTGAAGAAGCTTGAAAAAAGTATACATTGTTGTACCAAAGGCGAGTCTACCTATCCTCCACCACACATTCACCTGGTCATAGAGAGAAGAATCCTGTAGCCACATAAGCTGGAACTTGAAAGAGGGAGTTTGAGGCACCCGAGCAGAGATGATATTAAGCTTGATAGGCCAGTGGTCTGAACCCCTCCAATCCAAAATCTCAGAGGAGGTAGACCATAAGTCTCCAACCCAAATATAGGAGACCAGAAACCGATCCAACCTCTCAGCAACATAGTCCTCTCCCGTCCTCCTATTATTCCAAGTGAAACGACCATTGCTGGGCTGAACATCAATAAGATTTAAATCTGAAATGCAATCCTGAGAAGCATCGCAGAAGGCTCCAACCTAGCAACTCCACCCCTTTTCTCAGATAGCTCCATGATAGCATTGAAATCCCCTGCCAAGATCCATGGATGGAAAGGCACGAGGCTGTGAACAAAACGAAGATGAGACCATAAGAGTTTCTTTCCCTGAAACTCAATAGGTGCATACACATTAGAGAGGAGAATACACTCTCCTATCACAAAGCATGAGGCCAACAAGGATATAGAAGATCTAGAAGACATCCACCAAAGAGGACTAACCCTCCGAGGGTTCCATAAACAAGCTAAACCCCCAGAAGCACCATGAGCACCAATACACTAACAATCGCCAAACTTCCACAACTTTGGCACCATCTTCAACATACTCTCCACAGATAATTTAGTCTCCTAAAGAAAAAGAACATCCAGAGAATGATTCCTAACCAACTCACGAACAACTTTCTGTTGAGGGCCACTATTCAATCCCCTTACATTCCATGATAAAACAATCATTTCTGGGGACACGAGAAATGCGAATCCAGGGTCTTGACTGCCCCTGACTCCACCAGAGTTTCCCCAATTGACTTAATCTTTTCAGTATCCTTTTTCCTACCCAACTTGGAACTCTTTTCGCCAGCCCCTTTCTTTGGTTCCTTTTGTAGAATACCCATGCTAGGAGATGGCAAGGAGCCCTTACCAGCTTCCACCCTAGCCTTTACAAGTATAGAAGAGCCATTTTCCCTGCTCTTTAGAGTTCCAATAACAGGATCCTGCACAACCTGGTCAATCAACTGATGATCCGTGTCCATCTGCCCAACATTTGTATCTTGCCCAACCTGCATAGCCTCTAAAGAAGGCCCATCCTTTCCTGTACCCAAGGTTCCCTGATCCATATTCATTTCCTGATGGATGAGATCATCGAGGACCTCAAACCTGTTAAAAGTGTCATCATCCTACCTATCCCCCAGGGTCCTCTTCTGCCCCTGGTTCCTATTATGAACTTTAACAGGGATAAATCCATCCTCACCAGTACCCTCACCTGGAATAGGCTCCTTCCCCTTATCAACCTTAGGTGGATTGCAAGGAGGTTGAGAGGACTGGGACACCCCCAGTTTAACCCTAGGGCACCTACGTTGCAAGTTTCCATATTCATGACAAAATTGACACCGAAAAGGAAGAGTTTCATAGTCCAACTATTGCACCCATGTATATGATATTGCACTCACTTCCACAAAATCTGGCAATGGCTTGCTTAAATCAATTTCCACACAAATACAGGAAAAAGTCATTAACTTTTTAAATTGCATCTACTGTGAAGATCCAACAGGTTTACCAAGCATTGCAGCTACCAAATGCAGCACATCCTCACGCCAACATTCAACTGGGAACCATGGTAGCCGAACCCAAACTGGGACCCTATTCGGGATCTCCTCAGTCGGATTGAATCCTACATGCCACGGCTTCATAAACAAGCCTACTTGGTAAAAAAAATAGGGACCTCCCTCAAAAATCCTATTTTGATCCTTCATGCAATCAAAGGAGACCATGAAGTAATTATTCGCTAGAAGCCTAACTTCCATCTCTCCCTCTGGCAACCAGGTCCTCTGAGCCTAGGACTCCAAAAACTGCAGCGAGACTTTCAAACCCATAAACTTGCAATAAAAAGAATGCTTCGAATAATACTCAATATCATCAGCCAACATCTCCATCGAGATAACTAGTTTTGGTCTCTCTTTACATCTTTCCAAACATCCATTAATCTTCGTGATCTTAGGGCCCCCAAGTGACCTAGAAACATTCATCTCTTGATCCGGTGCAAATAAATTATTATCGAAAACCTTTTCCCCCTGCGTCGACGGTTTTGATCCAAAGGCTAAATGGAAATCCATCATGGGTCTAACCCCTAATGATTCCCCTCAGGACATAGGTCAAAAACAAGACTTCAAACGGGCATGCAAGCCCCCGGGATGCGAGAGCAAGAACTACCACTTGCACAAGGGTTAGCAACAACCCCCCGGCACCACCTATAGCCCACCAAAGGACAAAAGATTCAACTTTAAATAAGATAGCCCCACCCCTGATCGGGACAGCACACAGCCTGAGGAGACAAATGGCTTCGCACACCAAACCCTTCGCACTTTGAACACCCAGTGATTTTAGCCCCACACGAGCCTTACCAATAGACAGAGCTTTCCTTGATCTAGGGCACACTGAACACCACACTTTTCTGAGCAGACACTGGTCCATGCCCTGTCGACAAACACAAAATGCCTCCACCGCACACCAAAGGAAGCTAACGCAGATGGAAGGAAGACAGAGCATTAGATTCACCCGGAACGCAAAAAGAATTCCCCCCCACAGCGCACCAACAAGCAAAACACAGGGATCGAGCTAGGGCACGGATGCCCTAGCTCGGCCAACAAAGCTCATAAATGCCTTCATTTTCCCAGTGGTCAGAAAAAAATCTCATTGTTTCATATGATTCTACATAAATGCTACATAATATACCCCAAACTTTCCCATTCCTTAAATTTCTATGACTCCATCACTATTCAGATTCCCCATCTCAATTAAAAGTTTTATTACTATAATTTTTTTGAGAAACTCATAGTCCCCATTCTCTCCCTTGTTGGTAGGGTAAATGACAAAGCAAGGGCCCAAAATAGAGGTACAATATAAAAAATCATGCCATAAACTAGCATAAAAGGATTGTGGAGCTCAAGATCGATAGGACACCTAGAGGAAAGGATGTAGTTTGTAAGGTCTCATCCCAATAGGATAATATATATGTGGTGTGGGTGTAGTGTCATAAATTGTCACCCTTGACAATTACACACTAGATTTTGCTCCCTCTTATGTTCTTAGACCTAATTATACACTTAATTTCACAAATTATGCATTCCTTGGATTATTTTATCATTTATCAAAAAATCAAATGTCCAAGACCCAAGTATGCACTTAATAATTTTCCCTCAACACTTTGGATTATGGAAAAAGGTGGGATCTAGACTAGGGAACCCTTGGTTACCTTGTCCTCTTAAAATGGCCCCAAATTTAAATATGTCGGTGTTGGTAATTTATTATTTGAAATTCAAATCCTAATTGTTAGCCATCGGGATTTAATTTTTGGGAAATTAGACTAGTTTCATATAAATGCATAGTATTTTCACCATTTTAATGAAAGAGAAAAAAGAAGGGAAATTATTGAGAAAAGGAAAGATCGTAAAATTAGTCAAGGATAATTAAGAGTAGATTTACTAGCATTATTGTAGCATTATTTTTATTCAAGCATCATGTCAATCCTTCATCATGTTTTCATGTATGTGTGTTCATGTTTTGTGATTTTTTATTTTGTGAGCACTAACACTTGTAGGTCTTCAAATCAAATCAAGCCGAATTAAAATGAACCTTGAAGGTGATGTGCATGACTTCAACCCCTCAAGGAGATCAGATGTGAGTGGTGAGTTCCAGTAAGTTTTTGATGCATCATTCATTTATCATTTAGCCTCTATCCCTCAAAAGGATAAGCTCTCTTTATCATCAAATTTTCCATTGTGGAGGTAGAAATACCAACACGGGGTTTGATTGAGGCTTGAGCCTCTATATGGCACAACCCTTCCTCTCCTTTTGAATGTGTAGGTTATAGATCTAAAGAGGATTAGCAGGAGATTAAATACAATTTACTCAATTATGCATTCAAGCCCTACAACTTGACAAGATATAGAAACTCCATTATCTTGATAATAGATGAAGATCCAACAACCAAATCTAGAGGGAAGGAGCTACAAACTAGGAACCTTGGGACTATAAAATCC
Organism: Sequoia sempervirens; assembly: GCA_007258455.2. Taxonomy (NCBI): domain Eukaryota; kingdom Viridiplantae; phylum Streptophyta; class Pinopsida; order Cupressales; family Cupressaceae; genus Sequoia; species Sequoia sempervirens. The sequence goes on along the minus strand of VDFB02256132.1, from coordinate 55,752,564 downwards.
TTTTTTGGAATTATGGTTTTAGTCTATGGATCCAAAGGTGCCCTTGTCTAGAAAAAAAATCCTCAAATTCATAGGTGAAGTACCTTTGTGTCTGCTTTTTGCTTTTTTAGAACTCAAATTTTCCTATCAGTTTCTAGTTTTCTAGTTAACTAGTTGCATTATTGCATTTCATCAAAAATCAATTTCAAACCCCCTAAAATAATTTATATCCAAGGTTGATTGACTAACCTTTTAGGTTTCAAGTTAATCTCATACCCTTGCCGATCTAAATCTAATGTTTTGTAAGTGAAAAGTAGTTAATCCTAGTTAGATCTAGGATCACTTTTCCTACAATTTTTTTTTGTGAACTAGCATATCCTACAACTACAATTTTTTTATTTTTTTTATTGCATAAATATGAAAAAATGAATTTAAAACCTAGTTTATTTGAAAATCTTGTTGATAATTTATATTTATTTTCAAAAAACTATACATTTTCATTAGTTTTTCACCATAAAAATTGAAAAATAATTGGAATTAATTTTTTTTTTAATTATATCTGATTTTCCTTATCTAGGGCTTAGATCTAAATTATTTTCATTGAGAAAATTTATTACAAAATTATTCTACTATTTATGCATGCATATGTTTATAAAATACATTAAAAAGGTGACAAAATCTCATAACATTTTTATTTCAAAAGATCACAAAGCATTATCTTTCTATATTTTTTGTAAAAATTAGTCAATTGCATTATTTAATTTCTAAAAATTATCATTTAAACATATTTAGTTACATTGAAAATATCTAAAATTTGATGCATGTATGTGATTCATATGGAAAAATTAGGTTTTGGTGCATTTCCATAAATTAGTTGACTTTCAAACCTGAAACCCTGGGATAGAAGACCCTCAGACACTCTAGATGATTCCCAAATTTTGAATTTTATAAAAATAATTACCTAGTCGAGGGAACCCTACACCCTTGTCTAGATATTTTGGGCTAAAAAAATTGTGAAAATCCTTGTGTGTTTCCTCTGTCTAGATCTGGTTCTTATTTTGGCATTTTATTCTAGGAACTGTTTTATTTTTGTACATCCCTAATTTGATCCATAGGATATAACATGTTTTCATTGGAAAATTATTTTGTTGTCATAATTCATGTTCTACTATCAAAACTTGTTAGGCAATTCAAAGAATGTTTGTTACAAGTATACATGTGTAAATGAGTTTATCTTCCCTCTTTTGTTATTTTCATCAATACCTCTCCCAATATATCTCCTAATTATGAGGGTACCTTGGTGCAAGAGAATGCAATCATTAACAATCATGACAACCATGTTTGTTCTTCTCCCAATATCTCACCTACTTCTGAAGAAGATAGATTAGTGTTGGAGGATCCAATCATTGAGAGTCATGAGAATCATATTTGTTTTTCTTCCAATACTTTTCCTACTTCAGAAGATATTATGGTGCAAGAGAATAAAATCATTGTGGAACAATAAAAAAAGTTTCCTAAGTTTCCTTGCTTGATAATTAATGACAAATAGGACTTAATATCACCTTGATCTGGTGTTGTGAGGTGTTTTACACATCCACATAAGGTCTTGGGCCCTTTTTGAGCTAAATTAACTTAACTCTACCTTAATTTAATGTTGTAAAATATATTTATTTACATCTTCACATTAAATTTTGGAGGCTTGTAAACTAAGGTGATCTAATCTAGTGTTGTAATGTGTTTTACACATTCACATGGGATTTAGGGCCCTTCTAAACTAAATAGATCTAATTTTTCCTTAATTTAGTGTTGTAATGTGTATTTATTTAAACTTTTCAATTGGATTTTGGGCCCCATTACATTTATGATGTTTATGTCATCATTAATAGGACCCTATGACCCCATATTACACATCCCAAGGCATATTTCAATCAAAAGCCTGACAAGATCAACATATAAGCATAATTCCTTGACTCCCCAACACTTTAGGACTAAAAATAGCCCCTATGGGACCCATTCACCACCTTGGGTGAATGATTCCCATCCACGTGGGACTCATTTTCCCAGGATGGTGAATGAGTCCCATTTGGTCTATTTTTAAGGTTTCAAGTGGGAAAAGTGGGTTTTTAATTCAAATTTCTTCCATGTCGACCTTTGGGATCAAATTAATGGCCATTTGAGTGGATTGCTTATATAAACAATATTTCAAATAATTATTTCATCAATCATTCATGTTATCAAGTCAAGCAAGCAAGAGTTAAGCATTCCAAAACTTTACAACATCATCAAGATAGCATTCAAGATCAATTCTAAGGCATTCAAGGGAAGAATTCTTCATCAATTGTTGCAGCAATTCAAGATCCATCATCATGTCAAGTATATAATGAATCAATCATTTTATTGAGCTAGGGTTGTGATGTAGCATTAAAGATCCAAGGTCAAGCATTTTTCTACACCTATTGTCAAAGATCAATATCTACATACTTCATGGCCATTTCATGTTGAGTTACATATTTACAAGACATCATCCAAGGTATTATTGTCCATAATTCATTTTCTTTATTTCATGTTTCATTCTTTCATTTATTTGTCTTATCATTTGGTTTAATTACCTAAAAGGGGTTTCACCAAGGAAAACCCCTATTCCCTAACAATCAACACTCTCTCTCTCTCTCTCTATGTGTGTGTGTGTAATTACAGATCTAGGTGCTTTGAAGACTTGAAGATCATTGAAGATTAGGTTATAAGCTTGTTGGAGTTATCACCCCATTTGCAAGGTCATAATATTCACCAAAATGTCATCTACAACCCCGAAATTAGAGTTTCAGATCCGGGAACCTGGAGGAACAGATTGAGCAGATTGAGAAGAGAAGATTCAAACTTTGAATTTCTAGAAAATCCAAATTGAAATCATTCACCACAAGTGGCGAATGAGTCCCACTATAGTTTTTTTCGGAGATCTTTGTAGATTTGGATACCCATTTTCCCAAAACTTGCTCTTGTGTAGAAATCCAGATCTGGGACTAATTTTCCTAGAATGGTGAATGAGTCCCAGTAGGCCAAAATTTTAGGATTAGCAACATTTCCAATCTTCATTCAAGCTTCTACAAGCTTTCCAAGTGCACACTTCTAGTTTTGTAGCTTTCTTTTTTTATTTATATGCATTTCTATGTCATTTAATTCAATTTTACATTCAATTAGGGTTTTGCATTTCATTGTATTTTCCAAGTTTAAAATTGGTGGTGAACCCCTCATTAGATCATATTCAGTTCCTAGGACATTCCTATTGCAAGATCTCTTTCTCTTTTGCTTTGAGATCTCTAGGATTATCCTTGAATGGAACATCTTAGAAATTGGGTGCGAATACATCATCATTCCCCCATTTTCATAGGTTCCACATTGATACATTTCATTCTTTGAAATAAAATAAGATGGTTTACATAGATGAAGATCCTCAATTGATATTAGATCCCTCATCCATAAAAGAGCATCAAGAAGTAGTTAACTCAATTGAGGTTATGAATGCACAATTGATAATTAGCTCTCCTTTAATTATTGGACCTCCTAAAACTCCTTTAATTATTGGACCTCCTAAATCACCTCTCATTAAAGGACCTCCAAAACCTCATGGTCATGTCCTAAATTTTTCAAAATAACTCAATAGTAATTATGCACAACAAGATGTGTTGAAGCAACCAAGTTATCATGTAGTTCCCCACACATATAACACATATATCATGAGAATATTCACTCACTTGTGGAATCTAAAACTGAAGGGTTTCTTCTTAAGTTGGACATCTCCAAAGCGTATGACCGTGTTGACTGGGAGTTCTTATTCAAAATTTTAAGGGGGTTTGGTTTCAGTAGAAGAGTCATTCAACTGGTGAATCAGTTGGTGACCACAGTCTCCACTTCTATCATTGTGAATGGATCTCCTTCTAGATTCTTCCAAAATTCAAGAGGATTAAGACAAAGGGACCCTATTTCACCTATTCTTTTTACTATAATGGAAGAAAGTTTGGGAAGGAATCTTAAGAGATTGATCAAACAAAGGTCTCTTATTGGTCTCAATCCTTCTTCTATGAATCTGATTTGTTCTCACCAATAGTTTGTTTATGACACAATGTTGATGGGAAGATCTTCTATGAATGAGGCTAAGATTTTGAAAAAAACTTTGGTTGTGTATGAGTAGGCGACTGGGTAGAAGGTCAATAGACAAAAGAGTTCTATCTTTTTCTTCAATACCCCTATGCATAGACAAGTCAAGATAGCTAGAATCCTTGATTGCGAGGTGGAATCCTTACCTTCTTCTTATCTTGGACTTTTGTTATGCCTTAACCCTCAGATTCCTTTTGGTGCTCTTTGGTTGACAGGTTCAGAAAGAAGTTGGCAGGTTGGAAAGGAGCTCTTTTGAGCCAAGCTAGAAAACTTCAGCTTCTTAAAGCTTCTCTTCAGAACCTCCCAATTTATGGGTATGTGCAGGATCATGGTATGCCAAAAAGTGGCAATATTTGTAGTGTATGTGGCTGACGACTTTTTTTTCACCCAAAATTAATGAAACGAAAAGGGTTTTTAGAGGAGATTCTCAGCTTTCCAAAAATATAAATTATGATTTAATTTGAATTTAATAAATAATTATTATTCATTTTCTATTAAATTACTTCTATTCAAAGTCGATCGACAGTCGAATTGAAAAACATCTATAACTTTCAAACAAGATCATTTTTGAATCCAAAAAATGTCACATTCTATGCTTTACATACTATAGGATTAAAAAAAGAAAAATAAATTTCATGAATTTTTGACCAGAGTTAAAGGTGGTCGACGGATGAGTTTTATATTTTCTAAAAGTTGTAATAAAAAATCATAATTAACTATTTACTTGGAAAAAAATTACAAAAAAATATGCATCACATCCGGACATGAGTCCTCTACTTATATATAAAATATTACAAAAAAATATTATCATTTTATTATGGTTAGGGTGGTCAGACAGACACCTACTTCTTATTTTTTCCTTGAAATTTAAGTACTACGACATTGAAATTTCAATTTTTCACCAAATAGATTTTATTTATTTTTAAATAAACCTAGTATTTTAGAAACTACATTCAATTTTCTACAAATTATATTCTTACATATTTTTTAAATAATATAGATAACTTATTCAAATATTTACGTCAAGTTGCCTAACACTGATTTTTCTGAATTTTTTGCCACTTAAGGGCCTATTTGGCATACCATGATCCTGCACATGCCCTTATGCTCTAAGCCTCTTCAAAATCCCTGCTAAATATGCAAAGGACATTGAAAAGATACAGAAAATATTCCTTTGGTCTGGAGTGGAGGAAAGAAAGAGAATACCTCTTATAGGGTGGGATTTGGTTTGCAAACCAAATATCCTGGGGGGTTTAGGTCTTAGAAAAATAAGAACAATTAATAAGACTCTTCTTTCCAAACAAATATGGAGATCTTTCTCATTTGGCAGAGAATGGAAAGACATTTTAAGAAGTAAATATATGGCTGACCAAATGTCCCTCAAAGATCTACTAGATTCTCTTGTCCTCCCACATGGTTCAGCTTGTTGGAATGACATGATTGCTGGTAGAAAAATTCTGGAATCAGGGATAGGATGCCACATTAGAAGTGGTAATCAAGCTAGATTTTGGGAGGATATAAATGGCTCTTTAAGGAATCCCTTATTAAAATTGAAAGATTTAATAGATGGGCGGAGCAATGAAAAGCTGCTTTTGGGGAACTTGTCAAAGACTACTGGTATGAAGGAGACTGGGTGAACTTATGCATGATCAGTCAGGATTTGGCTTAGCTTCAATCCTCCTTAAAGGTTGTTAGCTTGGGACAGAATTAGCTAGATGGCACTCTTGTCTGCATGGATAACCCTTCGGGTAACTACTTTGTCTCTTTGGTTGTCTCTTTGTTGTCCCTCTCTCAAGCCCCTCCTCCCTTCTGGTCTAAAGACTAGATTAAACACTCGACTCCAAAAGTCAATATCTTCTTTTGGATAATTCTTTAGAATAAGGTCCTCACAGTGGACAATATTTGCAAACGGGGATTTCAAATCCCCAACAGATGCTACCTTTGCAAGAGTGAGGTGGAGTCAGCCAACTACTTGTTTCTCCACTGTCTGTTTGTTTCCTTAATCTAGGGAAAATTATTAGCTATCTAGAATATATCTTAGGTGTTCCCCCAGACCATTGAAGGGTTATTTTTACAATGGAAATCCCCTACTCAAAATCCCTATAGTCGAAGGTTATGGAATTTCTTATTCCCTTTTGTGGCTTGGGGAGTGTGGAAAGAACATAACAATAGAATTTTTAGGGACAAGGAGATGTCAGAGAATTATGTCTTTGAGAAAAATTCTAGGCTTATAAAGGAGAATTTTAATGTGATTCCTCAAAAACCTCTTAACCTGGAAGTTGTGGTGTGCACTCCCTATTATTTAAGGATAGCAAAAGATTGGAAAATTAAAGTGGATATTTCTTTTGCTTCCAAGATAGCTAAGAAAATTAGGGAGGGTGTTTGCTGGACCTTTCCACCAAATGGCTGACATAAAGCCAACTTTGATGGAGCAGCGAAGGGCAACCCGGGTATGGTAGGAAGTGGAGGCGTGCTAAGGGATCCTAATGGTAACTTTATGGTGATTGTGGCCATATCCCTAGGTTACGAAACCAACCATGTGGCGGAGGCTATAGGATCCTTTCAAGTTTTAAAGCTTGTTCATAATTTGAATATAAAAAACTTATGGCTTGAAGGAGATTCTAAAAATATAATTGATTATCTTTTAGGGAGGACCCCACC
>VDFB02256132.1:55679741-55745669 GCA_007258455.2 Sequoia sempervirens | reverse complement strand
GAACATCTTAGAAAGTGGGTGTGAATACATCATCATTCCCCCATTTTCATAGGTTCCACATTGATACATTTCATTCTTTGAAATAAAATAATATGGTTTACATAGATGAAGATCCTCAATTGATATTAGATCCCTCATCCATAAAATACCATCAACAAGTAGTTAACTCAGTTGAGGTTATGAATGCACAATTGATAATTAGCTCTCCTTTAATTATTGGACCTCCTAAAACTCCTTTAATTATTGGACCTCCTAAATCACCTCTCATTAAAGGACCTCCAAAACATCATGGTCATGTCCTAAATTTTTCAAAATAACTCAATAGTAATTATGCAAAACAAGATGTGTTGAAGCAACCAAGTTATCATGTAGTTCACCACACATATAACACATATATCATGAGAATATTCACTCACTTGTGGAATCTAAAACTGAAGGGTTTCTTCTTAAGTTGGACATCTCCAAAGCATATGACATCTCCAAAGCATATGACCATGTTGACTGGGAGTTCTTATTCAAAATTCTAAGGGGGTTTGGTTTTAGTAGCAGAGTCATTCAGCTGGTGAATCAATTGGTGACCATAGTCTCCACTTCTATCATTGTGAATGGATCTCCTTCTAGATTCTTCCAAAATTAAAGAGGATTAATACAAGGGGACCCTATTTCACCTATTCTTTTTACTATAATGGAAGAAAGTTTGGGAAGGAATCTTAAGAGATTGATCAAACAAAGGTCTGTTATTGGTCTCAATCCTTCTTCTATGAATCTGATTTGTTCTCACCAATAGTTTGTTGATGACACAATGTTGATGGGAAGATCTTCTATGAACAAGGCTAAGATTTTGAAAAAAAACTTTGGTTGTGTATGAGCAGGCGACTGGGCAAAAGGTCAATAGACAAAAGAGTTCTATTTTTTTATTCGATACCCCTAAGTATAGACAAGTCAAGATAGCTAGAATCCTTGATTGTGGGGTGGAATCCTTACCTTCTTCTTATCTTGGAATTTTGTTATGCCTTAACCCTTAGATTCCTTTTGTTGCTCTTTGGTTGATAGGTTTAGAAAGAAGTTGGCAGGTTGGAAAGGAGATCTTTTGAGCCAAGCTAGAAAACTTTAGCTTCTTAAAGCTTCTCTTCAGAACCTCACAATTTATGCTCTAAGCCTCTTCAAAATCCCTGCTAAATATGCAAAGGACATTGAAAAGATACAGAAAATATTCCTTTGGTCTGGAGTGGAGGAAAGAAAGAGAATACCTCTTATAGGGTGGGATTTGGTTTGCAAACCAAATATCCTGGGGGGTTTAGGTCTTAGAAAAATAAGAACAATTAATAAGACTCTTCTTTCCAAACAAATATGGAGATCTTTCTCATTTGGCAGAGAATGGAAAGACATTTTAAGAAGTAAATATATGGCTGACCAAATGTCCCTCAAAGATCTACTAGATTCTCTTGTCCTCCCACATGGTTCAGCTTGTTGGAATGACATGATTGCTGGTAGAAAAATTCTGGAATCAGGGATAGGATGCCACATTAGAAGTGGTAATCAAGCTAGATTTTGGGAGGATATAAATGGCTCTTTAAGGAATCCCTTATTAAAATTGAAAGATTTAATAGATGGGCGGAGCAATGAAAAGCTGCTTTTGGGGAACTTGTCAAAGACTACTGGTATGAAGGAGACTGGGTGAACTTATGCATGATCAGTCAGGATTTGGCTTAGCTTCAATCCTCCTTAAAGGTTGTTAGCTTGGGACAGAATTAGCTAGATGGCACTCTTGTCTGCATGGATAACCCTTCGGGTAACTACTTTGTCTCTTTGGTTGTCTCTTTGTTGTCCCTCTCTCAAGCCCCTCCTCCCTTCTGGTCTAAAGACTAGATTAAACACTCGACTCCAAAAGTCAATATCTTCTTTTGGATAATTCTTTAGAATAAGGTCCTCACAGTGGACAATATTTGCAAACGGGGATTTCAAATCCCCAACAGATGCTACCTTTGCAAGAGTGAGGTGGAGTCAGCCAACTACTTGTTTCTCCACTGTCTGTTTGTTTCCTTAATCTAGGGAAAATTATTAGCTATCTAGAATATATCTTAGGTGTTCCCCCAGACCATTGAAGGGTTATTTTTACAATGGAAATCCCCTACTCAAAATCCCTATAGTCGAAGGTTATGGAATTTCTTATTCCCTTTTGTGGCTTGGGGAGTGTGGAAAGAACATAACAATAGAATTTTTAGGGACAAGGAGATGTCAGAGAATTATGTCTTTGAGAAAAATTCTAGGCTTATAAAGGAGAATTTTAATGTGATTCCTCAAAAACCTCTTAACCTGGAAGTTGTGGTGTGCACTCCCTATTATTTAAGGATAGCAAAAGATTGGAAAATTAAAGTGGATATTTCTTTTGCTTCCAAGATAGCTAAGAAAATTAGGGAGGGTGTTTGCTGGACCTTTCCACCAAATGGCTGACATAAAGCCAACTTTGATGGAGCAGCGAAGGGCAACCCGGGTATGGTAGGAAGTGGAGGCGTGCTAAGGGATCCTAATGGTAACTTTATGGTGATTGTGGCCATATCCCTAGGTTACGAAACCAACCATGTGGCGGAGGCTATAGGATCCTTTCAAGTTTTAAAGCTTGTTCATAATTTGAATATAAAAAACTTATGGCTTGAAGGAGATTCTAAAAATATAATTGATTATCTTTTAGGGAGGACCCCACCCTCTTGGACGATAAAGAATTGTATACATGAAGCTAAGTCTATTCTAGACAAATTTGAAAAAGTAAAAGTTTCACACGTCTATAGGGAAGCTAACAACGTGGCTGATTTCTTTGCGAATTAAGGGGTTAGGAAGCAAAGATTGAACATGTGGCAGAATTGTAGGGACTTGAGAACTGAAGTCAGGGCCTTACTAGATTATGATGTTATGCATGGGAAAGAGGAAACCATATTTAATGTTTAAAGAGAAAGGGGCCAGGTACATCAAAATCAAGAGATTTTATGGGGCCGCGTCATGTTACTTAGAAGGGAAGGAAAAGCAGCATCCTTTGTGGGTGCATTGGAATAGCTGCATAATTCTGCAACAGGTTCTCGACATTGGTGGAGTCAACAGTAAGGAGCAAATGAAAATGGGGGGACCAAGAAAAGAGTTGAGCCTAATAGCTATGAGGTGCACACTAGGAATGACAAGGTTTGGGAGCAGATTGTAAGAGGTGGCCTGGTTCCATATCTAGAAAAAATTCATGGGCCCAACTCTGTGGCCATAGACTACATCGAGAAGAATTGGAACAACGATGAAATAATTCTCTTTGGTAGGAAGGTGAAGCTCGATGAGAAAATTATAGGGGATATTACTGGTATGTCCACCGAGGGAGTGAAGTTTTATCACGACAGAAGGTTTTCTGACAAGGCGGTCATCAGATTTCTGAAGAAGGACAAGAAGAAATTGAAACTGGTTAAAATATCTAACAGCTATTTCAAAATTGACACTATCAAGGCATTGTGGAGAAAGGTACTTCGTGTAATTATGGAGTATATCACTCTAGACAGGAGATTTACCAGAGTGTATGGGCACCATCTTTCCATTCTTAACAACTTTCACCATAAGACTATACGGATTTTTATGCCTCACTACCTATTATGTTCTTTAACTAATAGCCTGGAAGACCATAGGAAAAATCCCAGGAGATACCCTATTCTTCATCCTGGTCTTATTAGGTTAATTTATGAACACTATCAAAGCATGTTGACTTTATCTAATTCTATTACCTTTGTGGAGTCTGAGGAAGTCCTATGATACTGATAGTGGGGGTTCAAAGATTTAGCCAAAACATGATAGAATTGTTGAAACCCACCCGTCCTCTAAGATTTCTGGTAAGAAAACCTAGTCTAAAAAACCCCAGCTTGCTAAAGATAACCCTAAGACCTTCCTCGACTACTCTACCCCCTTAAAGAATCTTGTTCTTAAGGGTTCCCTTGCCAACAAGTTGGTCTCCTACTCTGCGGACTCCTTGGAAGACAAAGTTGAGAACCCTGAAGCTAGTAGAAATTTTTTGCCCTCCCCTCCTGTCTCTTTCAGATTTGAAGGTACTAGATTTACTAGCTCCCCCAACCCAGGTGATGTTAATCTCATTTTAGACCAAGTTCAGTCTGGTCACATTTTGGCCTCTGCTAGAAATGACATCAGTGACATATTCAAGGTATTGAAATGGTCCTACCAAGAAATTAATGAGCTCAATCAAAGAAATAGGGCTCTATATAGCAAATCAAAGGAGTTGGAGCTGAAGCTGGCCACTCTCAACAATGAAGAAGGGAAACAGAATAAGAAAAACACTAGTAAGAAAGGAGGAGATAATGAGGAAAAGTAAAAATATCTGGAAGAGGAAATGGTTAAAATCAAAAATAGCTCAAGTGAAAACAATTCTGGAACAAAACCATAAATTGGCTAGGCATAATGCTATTATTATCAACTCTATGTCTGAAAAGCTGGAAAAAATGCAACAGGGTCTGCTGGTTGTTGACTTGGAAGTGAAAAAGGAAAGCAAGATTGAGGACCAAGGTATTTCTAAAAGGACCTGGGCCAACCTCAAAAGGAAAGAGCCTCCCACTACACAGATGGTTCAGATCTTAAAGAGGGGGGTTTAGGATATGAATGAGCTGGAAGCTGAGGCTGGTGATCTTTTAAAGACACAAATTTAGTTGTTGCTAGCTTTTTGGTTGGTTTTTTGGTTATGTGGCCTTCACTGGCCTTTTTGATGGCTGTGGTCATTTACTGTTGTTTTTTTACAACCTTTTTTTCTGTGTTGTCTTTACTAACTTTCTCTTTATTTTGTAAACTTTATGGTTTCAGGTCCCTGTAAAACCTATTTTTTCCTCTTTCAAAAACACTAGAAATAATAGGCAACCAAAAAAAATTCCAACATCCATCCCTTTACCTTAACCATATCTTTCACCCCTACCTAATCTTCGTCAGTGTAGCAGTAAAGAATATGATCTTCTTGAGAAACTTCATAATACTATAGCAAATATTTCTCTTTGGGACTTGATTCAAACATCACTTACATATCATGAGATGCTCCTAGAGGCTTTCCACAAGATTGATGTCTCAACTTCTATAAAAAAAATGATGTATCCACCTTGTTTCATTGTACATGCAAGTGACAAAGTTGGATATTACATTCCCTCGACATGAATTACCCTCACTTGAGATAAAAAAAAAATATGAAACTTTAATTATAATGGTGGTTATTAATAAACTTGAGGTTAGGCATACTCTCATAGATAATAGATAAGGTCTTAATTTTTGTAGCATTGATCTCCTAAATAAAATTGGTGTGGATAAGAATCTTATAGAAACTAATGAAGTTTTTATTCATGGCTTTGATAATGTAAGTAGGAAACCATTAGGGATGGTCACAATACCCATTAAGGTAGGGCCTATGGTTTTACCTACCCCTATTCATATAATGTTGGTAGCTCTTTTGAATATAATCTTCTCATAGGTAGATTGTGGATTCATGCCATGAAGGGAGTCTCATCTACTCTTCATCGTGAGATGAAGTATGAATATAATAACTGTAGTGTCAAAAAATGTCGTATGTTACATTTTCACACTTTTTGGGCCCTCCTTGTAAAATTAAGCTTAATATTTCCTTGATTTAGTGTTTTAATGTGTTTAACACATTCACATTAGGTCTTGGGCCCTTGTGAACTAAATGAACCTAAGTGTGCCTTATTTAGGGTGTTGTAAAATGGTGTACCACACTTTCACACTAATCTATGGTTTTCATTATAAATTGGGCTTCTTTATGCCTTATTTGGCCCTATTTTGCATCCACAAGCCTCATTTAATGCATCTTTCCAAAAATAATCTTGACACATATGTAATGATCAATCATAAATTAATGTTTTTGGATTGTGTGGCCCAAATTTAGTGATCTGGTACTCATACGCCACCTTCGGCATATGGGTCCCACCTAGGTTTTAAGGCCCCGATCTAGATTTCACATGAATCTAAGAATTTCTTGAAAAATGTGTCCCAAAGCCTAGCCTAATGGGACTCATATGCCATTTCTAGTGTATGAGTTTTGTGTGGATTAAAATTAAATTAAATTAAAATTCTTGGTTGGATTTTATCCTCCTAGATCTAATGTTGGCTTGTACTATTGTAATTTCAGGAAATTTGGCATAAACAAGTATAAATACAAAGTTTTTTCACTCATTTTTTTCCTAACAAGCAATCAAGTGACCTAGAAAATTGAGTATTCATGCATTATAGAAAATTTGAGTTCATAAGAGCATTCAAGAGTTTACAAGAGCATTCAAGTATCTTCAAGAGCTGATTATCAAGTGTTTTGGAGCATTATTCAAGTATCAAGCATCATGTCAAAGTCATCATGCATCATGCTTTTCTTTGAGGTAACAAGTGTGATGTAGGGTTTCATGATTCAAGAAAGCGTTCAATTCAAGATCTACAAAATTCAAGCAAGAGTCAAGATCCACATCCATTGGAGCCACTTCATACATGTTTGCAACACTTTGCTTCTAGGGTTTGGTGAGTTGCAACATATCATTTTGTTCATTCATCATTCCTTTATCTCATTTGATTTCATTACAAGGTTTGATTACCAAAATGGGGTTTGACCAAGGAAAACCCCTTTTCACTAACAAAATAAAAAATTTCCCTCTCTTTAGTATGTGATTTTTAGATCTAGGTTGAAGAAATATTGAAGAGCAAGATTGGAAAGAATTTGTCAAGGTTGCAAAGTTGTCCAAGTCGTCATCTTGTTTAGAAGATCATTAAAAGAAATCTACATAGCAGAATTCAGCTATTTAGATCTAGAAATGAGGTTGAGAAGATAGAGAAGAGGTTGAAGAGCACACTTAGATCTCGATCCTCTGAAAAATCCAAATTGGACTGATATGCCACTTCTGGTGTATGAGTCCCAATTCAGTCAAATTTCCAATTTTTAGGTGTTCTAAACTTGTCTATCCTAGATTTTTGTTCCTACCCAGAAACCCTAATCTGGGACTAAATCACCCAAACTGGTGTATGAGTCCTGATAGACATTAAATTCAACATTTTTAGCATTTTAGTTCTTCAATCAAGTTGCTACAAATTTCTAGGTGCCCCTTTGTACTTTCCAATTTTCTATTCTATTTTACATACATTTCTAGGTCATTTAGTGAATATTTGCATATCATTAGGTTTGATCATTAGGATTTGCATGTCATTTATCTTTTTGAGACCTATCTTGGTGGTGAACCCCTCTTTAGTTATTAATCAGACCCTAAGACACCCTATTGTAGATCTCTCCCACTCATTTCATCCTTGGATTGAGATCTCTAGGGTTTCCTTGAATGATAGAGAATAAAACTTGTAGTTCTATGTCCTAAACCATAAGAGATACTATTTTCAACCTTTCATTTTCTGATTTGGAGTGAATCATTATCCTAGATATAGATTGCATTAACTTTGCATTAGGGTTTGCAGTAGTTAATTGGCATTCTAGGGTTTCTAAATTTTGCATTAGTGAAAGTGCATATAGGTTGCATTTTTGCATCTTTCATTATTGAATTTCATCTTAAATCTCCATTTACACTAAGCCTAGACATCATCCAAACTATAAAGCAGAACTTTCACTCATAATTTTTTGAAATCTTTGCAAAAAACCTAGATTGGGACTCATACTTCCCTCTATGCAATTTAGTCCCAGTATAGGTGATTTTTCCTGATTTTTGGGTATTTTGTAGTGATTATTGTTTAGTATTTAAACATTTGAAAAACCCTAATTAAGACCCATACAACCCCTCTAGGTTATTTTGTCTCGTCTCAAATTTTAAACTGCATTTTCAAGCATTGAAAACTCTATTTTTGTGTTTCTATTTGCTACTGTTAGTTTTCTATTAAAGTTTACAAAGTTTTTGTTTCATCCATTTCATTGCATATACCTTCATTTGGTTCATTACATCCATTGCATAATTTCAAAGTTGCATTTAGACCTTTTATTCTAAGTTCTTGCATTGCATTTAATCATGGTTATGTGCTTTGGTAAGCTATGGATGTCCTTGAAGTCCCTAGTGGATGTGTTAAGTTGTGCTTTTGGAAATGACCCTAATGAAATTAAACTTATTCATGCTCATTCAACTCCTAATACATGTCCTCCTCATGATGTTGACATCATTGCAGAAGATGATGATAGCATGAACACCTACCTAAACAATTTCCTTAACAACCTTGAGACTAATGCATCCATTTATCCATCCATGAAACAACCAACACCCACTATAATACCACCACTCAAGATGTTTGGTTACTTACATCCTAAAACTGAGATACAAGTCAAACCTAACTTCCCTACAATAGGTTAACCTAGTTCCTCTAAATAAGAAAATGTTCAACCATTCTATGTTAACAAAGTGACCAAAATTCCCATCAATTTAGAAGAGACATATGGAAAAGGATTCATGATCTTAAGTAAACAAGGATGTGATACAATAGGTGAACATGAAATTCATCAACTCTTAGAGAAAATACCAATTGAAGATACTAAATGGTTAGGATATCAAGATCCTCCTCTCAAAATGAGTATCCTTCTTCCTAAAGAACAACCAATGGTTCATAACGATGATAAGGATGAGAGGATCACCTTAGATCCTCCTCCTCAACTTTCAACTAGATAAGTTGGTGAATATAGCAAGCAATGAATGTCTTACAAACTAAAGAAACTAAAATTCCCTTGTCCACCAACTGCCACTGAAAGAACTTTGCAAATACTTTTAAACCAAGGATTTATTACATTACCCCCTATAAGAGAAGATTGATCTCTGAATCCCAATAATACAAACACAGATCACATTATTGATACCATAGATTTCTTGGACATAGTATCAATGAGTGTCATTCTTTAAAACAAATATTTTAAAAGCTTGATATCATAGAAATGGTCCCTTAAAGTGGGACCCTTTCACTCCTTTCCATGTAATAGTTGTAGAATCATCATATTCTCACTATTACATGCTTTACATTCATTGCAAACCATTTCAAAATGCAAGGATCTCTTTCCCATCACCTACCTCAGCTCATTCTTGTCTTGCACTTAGTGGGGGCAAGAATTGGACACCCTTGTCCTAGTGGTGCATTTTTCATTGTCCCTTTGGCTAGTTGTATGCCTTCCATATACGACAAACATGACTGAGATGTAGATGACTTGCTCATAGGTTGATTTGTATGTGCCTTACTAGTCTTTTACATCATTTCTTTTTATTTTTTGTAATTGCATGTGTGTAATGTGATCCCCTATGATGTTATATTTGATGTATCTCTCTCTTTGTGGGATTCCTCTATTTGTATCTACATTATTCTCTATGTCGTAAATATTTTACCTTTTCCTTTATCTTTTCATGTGTCTTGTGTTTTCCTTTTGGGGATGATGCAAGGCATTGAGACATTCATGTCTCTTCCATGTTGACCCAAAAAAATTTCCTTTATCTTTTCATTTGTCTTGTGTTTTCCTTTTGGGGATGACAAAAGGCGTCAAGATATTAATGTCTCTTCCATGTTGAATCGAAAGGTTTTCTTCTTTATCTTCACTCTCTTCATGTCATTATTCTAGTTCTATGAGTATTTGGGGAATGATGATAGTTTTTAGATCTATAAAAACATTGTAGCAAGAACATACTGACCCCAAATCCATGGATCCCTCATGTGTTTGGAGTTTTATTTTGGGGGAAACCCCTCTTTTCCTTTTCATGACATAGCTTTATTTGGAAGAATATGACTTGGCATAGGGATGTCCAAGTTAGCTCTCATGTCTTCTTTATTGTTAGCATTTATCATCTGCTATGCTAAAGTAATTTCTCCCAGCATGGTGTTTAGAAATTTCTTTAAAGTGGGGGAATACATTGGTTTATTATTTTTGCATTTTTTTATGTTTCATGGTGTAGTATTCTTACTTCATGTGATGTGTCTTTCACTTTGTGGTGACATTGGGTGTGATGTCCCTCAATAGCATGATCTCTCTTAGCATATTATAAATTCCTCTTAGTGACTTGATGCAACACATTGTATCCCCTAAGATGTGAATCTTCTATTCTTTGATTGGTTCTCTTTTGGAGACATTAGGCATAATGTTCCCTAAGCTAAGACCTTACATGAACTAAGAAAGACTCCTTTGAATATTCCTTACACTATTTTACAATTCCAGTTATATGGCCACCTTGCATAATACACTTTGCTTACCTATGGAGCCATCATGTTTGTTCATGAGTTTCAAGCATACGAATCTTTGCTTGCCTCATGAAACTCAAAGTTCATTATTGTGTGGTGCCTTATCAAAGTTATCAAGAGGTATAGCTTTGGTTTGGTTGAATAGGAAGCTAAACTTAGGCATGAATTTCTCATAGCCACTTGCTTGTGTGTGTGAGCATGCATTTTTCACCCAATAGATAGCCACTTGCTTGTCTCACCCATTTTGGATACTCACCCAATAGATAGCCTAAAGTTATGTTGCCTTAGAGTAAGCATGCATTTTTCAGACAAGCAAATGAGATTTTATCCACAACATGAAGGACAAACAATTGAAGCTTGATCAACCCTCCTTTTTCTTTTTTTGTTTTGTTTTTCCTTATGATTAGTTGAAAAAATGGATGCTTTATGGTTTTGGACATAGAACATCACTTTTCTCCAACTAACATTCAGAATACCCTAGAGATCTCAACCCAAGAGTGGAATTAAGGTAAGAGATCTACTAAGTGATTGTCCTAGGGTCTAAATAATGACTAATGAGGGGCTCACCACCAAGTTAAGACTTGGAAAAGATAATGAAATGCAACATAAAATGTAAAACCCTAATATGATGCAAACTTGAATTAAATGACCTTAAAATGCATATAAAATAGAATAACAAATTGTAAGATGAAATGTGTGCACCTGGAAACTTGAAGATGATAGGAAGGAGTCTTGAAATGCTGGAAATTCTAAATTTTTGACCTAGTGGGACTCATTTGCCATTCTGGGAAAATCAATCCTAGTTCTAGATTTTTGACAAGTTTCAGACAAAAGGGTATCTGAATCTACAAAAAAAATTGAAAAACACCTATAGTGGGACTCATTCGCCACTTGTGGCGAATGAGTCCAGTTTGGATTTTCTGGAACTTCAAGGTCTAAATCTATTCTTTTGAGTCTGCTCAATCTACTTCTCCAGGTTTCTAGATTTGAAACATTGATTTTAGAGTTGTAGGTGACTTTTTAGTGAAGATTACAACCTTGCAAATCGGGAGACAAATCCAACAACTTTCTCCAATCTTGCAACCTAATCTTCAATGATCTTCAATTCTTCAAGGTGCCTAGATCTACAATCACACATGTAAAGAGGATAAAACTTGTTGATTGTTAGTGGATAGGGGTTTTCCTTGGTCAAACCCCTTTTAGGTAATTAAACCAAATGATGAAATAATGAACATGAAACATGAAATATAGGACATGAAACATGAACAATGGTACTTCGAAGGATGTCTTGTAAGTCTACAATCTAGCATGAAGTGGCCATGAAAGATGTGGATCTTGATCTTAAAATGGGTGAAGAATAATGCTTGACCTTGGATCTTGGATGCAACATCACAACACTAGCTCAACAACATGCTTGATGCTTGATGTCCTTAACATGATAATGGATCTTGAATTTTTGCAAGAATTGATGAAGAATTTTTCCCTTGAATGCCTTATAAATGATCTTGAATTCTCTCTTAATGATCTTGTAAAGTCTTGGAATGCTTAAATTTTGCTTGCTTGACTTGATATTGTGTAGGCTTATGTTAAATAATGATTTGGAAGCTTTTTTATATAGTAAATCCATCTAATATCCCATTAATTGGATCCCATATGTCAACATTCATGAAATTTAAATTAAAACCCAATTTTTCTCACTCAAACTTTGAAAATAGGCCAAATGGGACTAATTTCCCAAGTTGTGAAAATGAGTTCCACCTGGATGGGACTTATTCACCCAAAATGGTGAATGGATCTTACATGGCCTATTTTGATTGCTAAAGTGTCAGGGAGTGTGTAAATCAAGTTTATATGTTGATATTGTTCAGTTTTTTATCAAAATATGCCTTGGGATGCACAATATACGGTCATACGAGCCTACATTAGGGTCATAAATGTAAGAGGTCCCAAAATCCAATGTGAAAGTGTAAATAAATAAATTTTACAACATTAAATTAAGGAAAAATTGGGTCTATTTAGCTTAGAAAGGCCCTGTGGACAATGGAAATGGAGTTGTAACAACTTCTCTTATCCACACCTAAAAGGGGAATGAAGGAAGAGGAATATGATTTCGCAATGTTCACACTCAAGAAATTTTTTGTGAGATTCCAATGCAATGAAGATTGAAATTTGTAGAAAAAGATTGTTCCTAAGGCTATAAATTGATAAAGAAGATAAATTATAGATGAAAAACTAAGGAAATGCAAAAATTTTGAAAACATAATGTGATATGAAAAATGGACTAAATATGCAAGTAAACTATAACAGAACTTAATGAGACTAGAGAGGTGCACCTGGAAACTGGAAAGTGATGTAGAGAGGCTCTGGAATCCTACAGAAATCATTGTTGAAGCTCAATAGGACACTTATGCCAAGTTGGACGACTTAGTCCTATTTCAGGTAAATTCTGCTAGAATAGGTTTTAGCCAAAAGGGTCTAGAACTGTAGAAAACACTTTTTAGACCTAGCAGTGGGACTAATTCACCATTAATGGTGACTTATTCCACCTTCAGCTTTCAATAAATTCAAAGATGCAATCTGTAGCTCCTAGTCTGCACTTAAGTTCCTGATAGGTTTCTAGATCTGAATCTGTAGAATTTGGTCTATAGGTGATCTCCAAGCTTCTTTTAGGTTTTTTTGACTTTAAAATACTAATGAATTTTTGACACCTTTTAACACCTTGCTCTTTGACAAATCTGCACACAAGACTTGCAAAACACACATGCAAAGAGGGGGAAAATGGTTAAGGGTTAGTGAATAGAGGTTTTCCTTGGTAAAACCCTAGTTTGGTAATTAAACCCTTGAAAATAAAATGAAATGGAAAGATAATGATGAATGAACAACATGCAATGCTACAACTCACCAAACCCTTGAAGTAGAAATTTTAAGATATGCAAGTAATGGCTCCAAAGTGCTTGAATACAAAATCACTTGATTGCTTGATTAGAACACTAGAAAAGATTATGAGACTAAAGAGATTTTAGGAGATTAGAAGAAGATGAAAAGTGAGAGGAAAGCCCTATTTTTATACATGATTATACAAAATTTCTTGAAAATACCACATCACAGGCCAACCTTAAGGTTTAGAAAATAATATCCTGCCAAATTTTTTAAATAATTTTGATTTTTGAGCCAAGTGGGACTAAGTCGCCCCAAGTGGCAGCTTGGTCCCACTAGGGCATATTTAATGGATGTCAGGAATTAAAGTGTATTAAATTATGTTCAACTAGATTATTCTCTAAAACACACTTAAGTAGGGCTTGTAAGTATATTAAAGGGTCATTTAAACATAAGAAAAGGTTCAAATTATTGATGACAAGCCTAGAAAAGAGTGAAATTTTGTTACAACACTTTGAAATAAGGCTTGGTAAGTAATAAAAAGAGGTTATTTAGGTGAATTAGATTAATGAGGTCCTAGAAAAGTGTGAAAATGGGTTGCAACACTTCGCAACACTTTTGTAAGGAACCACTTGAATTCTTTTAATTTTTCTAGGGCCCAAGACCTAATGTGAATGTGTTGACCACATTGCAACATTAAATCAAGGAACAACTAGGCCAAAGTCACAAGGAGGAGCTAAACAAGACAAAAAAGGTAGAAGGGTTAATTTTTTAGTGTCCACATTTAGCCCCCACTTTAGTGAGAGGATGAACTTGCTTCAAACTCTTACTAAAGTAGACCCATGCACAATTAAGAGGGGTTCCCATGAACCAGTGATAGAAAGATGGAACAATAACAATCAAGAGGGGTGATCAATCCCCTAGGATCAAGATCTCGTAACGAACTAACATAAGTGCAAAGGGAACATGCATGATAACAATGACAAGGAACAAGAACTCAATGATAAAGATGAAAGAGAGAAAAATGAAAGAAAGAATGATTGAATCAGATCAAACTTCGATTTTTTGTCCAACATGATTTAGATCAGATCTAGGTTGTTTCTCCAAAAAAATGCATACTCACTCTAAGGTGACAAAAATCATGGTTGTCTGTCAGGTGAGAATGCCTAAAAGGTGAGAAACATTCACTCATGGTTGGTATGTACTCACACACATGCAAGTGGCTATGGGGAAATTCATGCCTCAGAATGGGCTTCCCACTCAATCATACCAAAGTTATACCTCTTGATAACTTTAATAAGGCACCAAAAAAGAAAAATGACTTTACGAGTTTCATGAGACAAGCAAAACTACATATGCTTGGAGCTCATGAACAAACGTGATGGCACCATAGGAATGCAAGTTGTGTTATGCAAGGTGGACATATAAAAAATGCAACATGCAACATGCAAAGGATGTTCAAAGGATTCTTGCTTAGTTCATGCAAGGTCTTTAACTTAGGGAACATTTTTCCTAATGTCTCCAAGAGAGGACCAATCAAAG
Organism: Sequoia sempervirens; assembly: GCA_007258455.2. Lineage (NCBI taxonomy): Eukaryota > Viridiplantae > Streptophyta > Pinopsida > Cupressales > Cupressaceae > Sequoia > Sequoia sempervirens. The sequence goes on along the minus strand of VDFB02256132.1, from coordinate 55,731,038 downwards.
AATAAAAAATTTGAAACTTAGGGGATGCAGTGTGTCACATCAAGCCACTAATAGGAATGAAATATGTTAAGATAGATCATGCTCATGAAGGAAATTACACCCAATCTCATCCACAAAGTGGCAAAATGCATCATATGAAGTAAGAAGGCTGAACTAAGAACCAAGGAAAAAGAAAAATACAAAATGATAATTCCAATGTATGCCCCCACTTTAAAGGAATTGCTAAACACCATACTATGAGAAATTACTTTAAAGTAGAAAATGCAAACAAGAAAGAAGACACGAGATCCAACTTGGAAATCCCTATGCCAAGTCATATGTTTCTGAGTAAAGTTATGTCATGTGAGAAAAAATAAAGGAAGAGGGGTTTCCCCCAAAAGGAAAACACCAAACACATAAGGGATCTATGGATTTTGGGTTAGTATGTTCTTTGTTGTAATGTTTTGTTTAGAGAGCTCAGAATTGCCATCATTCCCCAAATACATAGAACTGGAAGAATGACATAAAGAGAGTGAAAACAAAGAAAAAGAAAGAACCTTTTGGGTCAACATAGAAGAGACATAGGGTTTCTCGATGCTTTGCATCATCCCCAAAAGGAAAACACAAGCCAAAGAAGAAGGAAAATCTTTTGGGTCAACATGAAGGAGATACAAATGTCTCAATGCCTTGCATCATCCCCAAAATGAAAACACAAGAAAAAGAAAAAAGAAAAAGGAAAAGAAAAAGAAAATCCTTTTGGGTCAACATGAAAGAGACATGAATGTCTCATTGCCTTGTGTCATCCCCAAAAGGAAAACACAAGAAAAATACAAAAGAAAAAGGAAAAGAGAAAGAAAAGCCTTTTGGGTCAACATGAAAGAGACATGAATGTCTCAATGCCTTGCGTCATCCCCAAAAGGAAAACAAAAGAAAAAGACAAAAGAAAAAGGAAAAAGAAATGTACGACATAGAGAAGAATAAAGGTACAAATAGAGGAATGGCACAAAGAGAGAGAACATCAAACAGTACATCACGGGGGATCACATTATGCACATGCAAACACACAAAAGAAAAAGAAAAAGAAAATGCAAAAGACTAGTAAGACAAATGTGATTCAACCATCGAGCAAGTCATCTGCCTCCCAATCTCAATCAATATAAGAGGAAGGTGAATAACATAGCTAAGGGACAATGGAAAATGCATTACTAGGACAAGGCTAGCAACTTATTTCCCCCATTGAGTGCAAGACAAGAATGAGCCAAGGTAACTAATGGGAAAGGTCATGTAATAGTGAGAAGAGAATATTATATAACTATTACATGATAAAGAGCTGGAGGTTGGTTTATGGAATTATTGGATAGAAATTATCACCATTGAAATGATACATGCTCAGTATTTCTTTCAATTGATGACACTCATCACTTCTATGTCCAAGAACATGATGATATGCACAAAGTAGAATGTTAGCATCTTTAGGATATATTAGCAACCTATTCATAGGTGGTAATAGTATGATTCCTTTTTTTAAGAGTATTTTAAATTTCCTTTCATATTCAGGTGTTGGACAGAGAGAAAATTTTATTTTTTGTAACTTGTAAGGCCTCTTGTGTTTTCTAGATTCACCCTTTTCTCTAATGGAAGGAGGAGGACCCAAAGTGATCCTCTCATCCTTTTCATTGTTATTAGATAAGGGTTGCTCTCAAGGAAGGAGGAAATTCAAATCAGGAGGGGAATCAAAGATCACTGTGCCATCATCACGAAGTCTCCAATATTCTCTAGGAGGCTTATTGTTATGAGGGGGATCTTGATATCCTAACCCTTTTGTGTTGTCATCTTTTGGATTTTTCTCTAAGAGTTGATGAATGTCATGTTCAGCTGTATCACATCCTTGTTTGCTCAAAATGGTAAAACCTTTTCCAAAGGTTTCTTCAAGGTTGATTGGAGTATTGGTGACTTTGTTATCATAAAATGGTTGAGTGGTTGTTTTTTTAGAAGAACTAGGTTCACCTTGTGTAGGGAAATTAGGCTCTTCATATGTTTCAATATGTAAGTAACCAAACATATCAGGAGCTGGTACTATAGGAAGGTCATGTTGTTTCATGGATGGATAAAAGGATGCATTAGCTTCAAGGTTGTCAAGGTATTCATTTATAAATTTATTCATGTTGTCATCATCTTCTCCAATGATGTCAACATCATGAGGAGGACCTTCATGAGGAGTTGAAGGAGCATGAGTAAGTTCAATTTCATTAGGATCAGTTCCAAAGGCATAGCTTGACATTTCAACCAAGGATTTTAATGACATCCAAAATTTATTAAAAGACAGGCATGATGCAAATGAATGAAAGCAAACTAAGTGCAAGAAATGGAATAAAACAACAAATCTGGACACTGTAACAAAAATGTAATAGCAAAAAATAGAAATCTAGACAATGATCTAGAAATGACAGAAATTAAAGTGCAAAATGTACAAGTGGACTAAGTCACCTAGTGTGGTGAATCAGTCCAGGTAGTGATTTTTTTGAGAATTTTCAAAAAAAATTAATTGGATTTTATGATTTTTAGGTTTTTAGATGCAGATATAATATGAAAATACATAATTTTGTTTATTTTTAATGAAATGCGATGCAATATTAATGTAGGCTATTGCTAGGATGTAAATGCACTTGAAATAAGAAATATAATGTTCTAAAGTTGGGTTCACCAAAATGTGGACAATTAAAATGGAGTCAACTTCTCTTATCCACACCTAAAAGGGGAATGAAGGAAGAGGAATCCGATTTCGCAATGTTCACGCTCAAGAACAATTTCGTGAGATTCCAATGCAAAGAAGATTAAAATATAACAAAGGATATTGTTCCTAAGGCTGTAAATTTATAAAGAAGATAAATTATGGATACAAAACTAAGGAAATGCAAAATGTTTGAAAACATAATGTGATATGCAAAATGGACTAAATACACAAGTAAACTATAATAGAACTTAATGAGAATATAGAGGTGCACCTGAAAACTAGAAAGCGATGCAAAGAGGCTCTGAAATCCTGCAAAAATCACTTCTGAAGCTCATTGGGACACTTACGCCAAGCTAGGGGACTTAGTCTTGTTTCGAGTAAATTTTGTCAGAATAGGTTTTAGCCAAAAGGGTATCTAGAATTGTAGAAAAAACTTTTTAGGCTTGGTAGTGGGACTAATTCACCACTAATGGTGTTTTAGTCCACCTTCAGCTTTAGTGAAATTCAAAGATGCAATCTGTAGCTCCCGATCTGCTCTGAAGTTCCTGACAGATTTCCAGATTTGAATCTGCAGAATATGGTCTGTAGCTGATCTCCAAGCTTCTTTTAGGGTTTTTCTGACTTTGAAATACTTTTATGAATTTTTGACACCTTTTAACACCTTTCTTTTTGAAAAATATGCACACAAGACTTACAAAACACACATGCAAAGAGAGGGAAAAGGGTTTTAAAGGGTTAATGAATACGGGTTTTCCTTGGTCAAACCCCGGTTTGGTAATTAAACCCTTGAAAATGAAATAAAATGGAAAGAGAATGATGAATGAACAACATGCAATGCTACAACTCACCAAACCCTTGAAGTAGAAATATGAAGATATGCAAGTAGTGGCTCCAAAGTTCTTGAATACAAAATCACTTGATTGCTTGATTAGAACACTAGAAAAGCTTATGAGACTAAAGAGATTTTAGGAGATTAGAAGATGAAAAATGAGAGGAAAACCCTATTTTTATACATGATAATACAAAATTTCCTGAAAACACCATATCATAGGCTGACCTCAAGGTTTAGAAAATAATATCCCATGAGAATTTTGAAATAATTTTGATTTTTGAGCCAAGTGAGACTAAGTTGCCCCAAGTGGCAACTTGGTCCCACTAGGGAATTTTTAATGGGTGTTGAGAATTAAAGTGTATTAAATGATGTTTAACAGGATTATTCTCTAAAACACACTTAAGGAAGGCCTATAAGTATATTAAGGGGTCATTTAAACATAAGAAAGGGTCAAATTATTGATGAAAATCCTAGAAAAGCGTGAAAGTTTGTTACAACACTTTGAAATAAGGCTTAGTAAGTGATAAAAGGAGGTTATTTAGGTGAATTATATTAATAAGGTCCTAGAAAAGTGTGGAAGTGGGTAACAACTATTCACAACACTTTTTTAAGGAACCATTTGAATTCTTTTAATTTTGCTAGCGCCCAAGACCTAATGTAAATGTGTTGACCACATTACAACATTAAATCAAGGCACAACTAGGCCAAAGTCACAAGGAGGACCTAAACAAGATAGAAAAAGTAGAACGGTTAATTTTTCAGTGTCCATAGGCCCAAAATCTAGTGTGAATGTGTACAACACATTACAACACTATATTAGGGATACATTTAATTTACAATCCTTCTAAATTTAATTTGAAAGTGTAAATAGATACACTTTACAACATTAAATTAAGGATAAGTTAGGTTCATTAGACTAAAATAATTAATAAAATCCTGGAGAAGTGTGAAAGTGGGTTACAACACTTTACAACACCTTTACAAGGAACAAATTGAATACATTTTATTTAGTTTACAAGGGCCCAAGACCTAAATAAAGGAAAATTTTAAGCTTAATTTAACAAGGAGCTAAACAAGTTTGAAAATGTCATTGGCGATATTTTTTGACATTACACCTTATGTCTTTGGCAGTGCATGCTTGTACCTTGTTATTGCTCCTTTTTATCCTTCTTCATGTGTGTTCTTTTGTGCATGTGTTAGCTTGCTATAGGACCTTGATCCTGAGGCCTTGTGTGACCCTCTTGATCATTGTTGTCCTATCCTACTAGCATTGGTACATTTGAACCCCTCTTGATGTGATCTTGTCTACTTTAGTGTGAGTTTGAAGCAAGTTCATACTCTCACTAAAGTGGGGGCTAAATCTAGTATTGAAAACTATCGTATATTACATTTTTGCACTTGTTTGGGCCTTCCTTGTAAAGTTAAGCTTAATATTGCATTGAGTTAGTGTTGTAATGTGTTTAACACATTCACATTTGGTCTTGGGACCTTGTGAACTAAATTAACCTATTTTTTCCTTATTTAGGGTGTTGTAAAGTGTGGTACAACAATTTCACACTAATCTAGGGTTTTTGTTATAAATTTGGCTTCTTTATGCCTTATTTAGCCCTATTTTGCATCCACAAGCCTCATTTAATGCATCTTTTTGAGGATAATCTAGACACATATGTAATGACCAATCATAAATTAATGTTTTTGGATTGTGTGGCCAAATTTTTTTTATATGGGACTCATATGCCACCTTGGGTGTATGGGCCCCACCTAGATTTTAGGGCCTTGGTCTAGATTTCATATGAATCTAAGCATTTCTTGAAAAATGTGTCCCAAAGCCTAGCCTAATGGGACTCATATGCCACTTCTGGCATATGAGTCACATGTGGCTTAAAATTAAATTAAATTCAAATTCTTGGTGGGATTTTATCTTCCTAGATTTGATGTCATCTTGTAGTGTTGTAATTTTGAGAAATTTGGCATAAAAAAGTATAAATACAAGGTTATTTCACTCATTGTTCTCCTAACAAGAAATAAAGTGACCTAGAAAATTGAGTATTCATGCATTATAGAAAATTTGAGTTAACAAGAGCATTCAAGAGTTTACAAGAGAATTCAAGTGTCTTCAAGAGTTGATTATCAAGTGTTTTGGAGAATTATTTAAGTATCAAGAATCATTTTAAATTCATCATGCATCATGTTTGTTTTTGAGCTAACAATTGTGATGTAGGGTTTCATGATTCAAGAAAGAGTCAAGATCCACATCCATTGGAGCCACTTCATACATGTTTGCAGCACTTTGTTTCTAGGATTTGGTGATTTGCAACATATCATTTTATTCACTCATCATTCCTTTATCTCATTTGATTTCATTACAAGTTTTGATTACCAAAACGAGCTTTGACCAAGGGAACCCCTTTCCACTAACAAAACAACATTTTATTCTCTCTTTAGTATTTGATTTTCAGATTTAGGTTGAAGACATATTGAAGAGATAGATTGGAAAGAAGTTGTCAAGGTTGCAAAGTTTTCCAAGTTGTCACCTTGTTTAGAAAATCATTAAAAGACATCTATAGAGTAGAATTCAGCTATTCAGATCCAAAAATTAGGTTGAGAAGAAAGAGTAGAGGTTGAAGTGTAGACTCAAATCTAGATCCTCCAAAAAATACAAACTAGACTAACACTCCACTTCTCGTGTATGAGTCCTAGTTCAATCAAATTTCTAGTTTTCAGGTGTTCCAAACATGTCTCTACCAATTTTTTGTCCATGCCCATAAACCCTAATCTAGGACTAAATCACCCAAACTCCCATATGAGTCCCAATAGACATTAACTTCAGCATTTTCAATATTTCAAGTCTTCAATCAAGTTACTACAGGTTTCTAGGTGCCCCTTTGTACTTTTCCAGTTTTCTATTCTATTTTGCATACATTCCTAGGTCATTTAATGAATATTTTCATATTATTAGGTTTGATCATTAGGATTTGCATGTCATTTATCTTCCAAGCTCTAGCTAGGTGGTGAATCCCTCTTTAGTTATTAATCAAACCCTATGACACCCTATTATAGATTTCCCCCCCTCATTTCATCCTTGGATTGAGATCTCTAGGGTTTCCTTGAATGGGAGAAGAAAAATTGTAGTTTTATGTCCTAAACCATAAGAGGTACTATTTTCCACCTTTCAATAACAATATATATACGATTAAAGGGTAAATGCACAAATTTGGGTCCACTTAGTGTGGAAGTTTTAAATTTAGAAAAAAAATCAGGCTGAGCAAAATGGGATCCTACTTTTATGAAATGAGATCTTGTTTCTCTTTAGGAGCCTAAGCTGAAAATTAAAATGGGATCCCATTTCATGGTGGGATCTCGAGTCAAGGACTACAAAATGGGATCCCATTTTCTACTAAATGGGATCCCATTTCGAAAAAATATTTTATTTTTAGAAAATGACTACGAGGTCATCTTTTTTCAACAACAACTGAGAAAGAAAATGGGATCTTAATCTATAGTGCTCACATTCGACCACCAACCCCTAAAAGTTAGTCTTTTCTACAATTTTTCTCTAGTTTTTGTGTTTTTTATTTCTTTTAAATTGAAAAAAAGTTTTGTAGTTTAGTTTTTTTAAATATTTTGATTTTAGGTTTTAATAATAATTTATATTTTAATGTTTACATGTTTACATGTTTAGGGTTTAATATCTATGATAGTTTTTAAATATTTAAATTTTGAGGTTTAATAAATTTTGTAAAATAAATTAATCTCCAAATTCATTTTAGAACACAAAACCAAAAAATTACCAAATTGAGAACACAAAACTAAAACCAAAACTAAAACATAAAAAAAAAAACCAAAACAATTTGCTAAAACCAAGACTAGATAATATAGAATCAATCAATTAAATTCAAAATTGTGAACTCTAAATAAATGTAACCACTTGTACCATATACATGGCTTCTAAATTCACATACATTTACAGTAAAGAAATATGACCAAACTCCCAATCAAACCATGTTCAAATGTAACAAATGAGACCACAACATGTCCATTGATCCTAAAAGGCTCCTATGTAATAGTCTTGGTTATCATTGCACTAAAGAACAAAGAAAAACCTAAATTGAAAACTATGGAAAGGTCCTAAGTGACAAACAAGGCTCAACAATGACCCACAAGTAAACATAGGTATGGAGAATGTCCTTTGATTAGTTGCATGTATTTATTAGTCATAGCAACTCTCCTTATGCAATCACCATAAATGTTTTAGTTTATTATAGTAAAGAAAAAACTTTAGAAATGGCCTTTGGCATTTGAAAATATATTAGTGTTGACTATTAATTACATAAACATTTTGAGCTTCATGTAAGATGAATTCCATTAGGGGAGGCCATTTTTTATTGGATACATAAGAATTCTTACATAAGCACAATAAGCATGGGCCAAGTTGCATTAAGTGAATACACTAGTAGAAAGATGTCGCATACCACTCACCAACACCATTGTAGGGTTGAGAGAAAAATTCCATCATCCATGACAAAGATTAGGGCCCATTAAATGAAAATTCCCTAAGAAAAATGGTGGCACATGAAAGAGAGGAAAAAAGCTACAACACCATCAAATATGAACATAAAGGTAAAGAATAATGAATAAGATATAACATGCATATAGGTAATCTTGGTCCATGAACCATTGATTTTAGGGTATTATATGTACTCTTGCACTAATAGGGTTTTTCACCTAAACAGAGAGAGATAGAACCCAAAAATTAAGGTGATTCACTCAAAATAAGGAATGTATGATGTAATTATGTCTAAGTACAATGATCTAAATGCAATGGTGAAATTGACTAATTATGAATGCAAAAATAATGAAATATGAAATGTCTAAAAACACAGTGTGGTAGGCAAAAATGAACTAAAAACATAAACAAATGCAAACATAATTGAATGGGATTGAACAAAGTGCACCTAGAAGATGGATGTTGATGCTGAAAGGTTTTGGAAATTGGAAAAAAAATCAATGTTCATGACGAGTGGAACTCATTCACCACTGATAGCAAATCAGTCCTCTTACTGGTAAAATGACCTGAAATTGGTTTCCAACTGTCAGGAACTAAATTCTGAAAAAAAAAAAATTAGCCAACAGGTGGGACTCATTCGCCACTGATGGTGAATCAATCCTCCTCCAAAAATCTACAAATTCAGGAGTCAAGCCTATGGGTTCAGATCTGCACTTGTCTTCTTGTCAAGTTGATAGAGTCAAATTTGCAGAAAATGGATGGTATGTTGTCTCGAAGCTTGAATTAGGGTTCTGTTGACTTGACTCACTTTGATGACTTGTTAACCACTTTCCAACACCTATTTCTTTTCCAAATCTACCTATAAGACTTGCAAACACACATGCAAAGAGGGGGAAAATGGTTAAGGGTTAGAGTATAGGGATTTGCCTTGGTCAAATCCCACTTTGGTAATCAAACCCTTGATAAAGAAATGAAATGAAAACAAGAAAGGAATGATGAATAAACAATAAGAAAGTGCCCTAAACTCACCAAAATCTTGTTGTTGAATTCTCAAGATATGTCAATGGTTTCTCCAAGATGCTTGATATTTAATTGATTGAATGATGTTATGATGCTTTAAGTGGATGAATGAGATTGAATGCTTGAATGAATTAGTGAATGAATGGGGGTTGAAATGGATGGAAAAACACCTATTTATACACATGTATTCCCTAATTACCCAATAATACATCATAGGATGACATAAGGTCTTAATGAATAAAAACCCGAAAGAAATTTTGAATTATTTTGAATTTTGAGCCAAGAGGGACTCATTCGCCACCCATGGAGAATGGGTCCCACTCTAGGCTTGAAAGTGGTTGTTGGGAATTAAGTTGAATTTAATATTGTTTTTTGGGTTTATATTCAATAATACACTTAATTAAGGCCTAAAAGTGCATAAAGGGGCCAAATAAAGCATAAGAAAGGTATAAATAGAGATAACAAGCCTAGAAAAGCATGAAAGCTTGTTACAAGACTTTACAACACTTTGAAATAGGACTTGATAAGGGATAAAAAGGTGATTTTTAGATGAATTATAATGAGAAGAGTCTAGAAAAGTGTAGAAATGTGTTACAACACTTCGCAACATCTTCACAAGACATCATAATTTGAATATTTAGGACCTAATGTGAATGCATAAGTTACATTGCAACATTAAATCAAAGAAAAATAGGTCAAAAATCATGAGAGAAAGACCTATATGACCATGAAAATGTCTAAGATCCATTTTTCTATGGTACATTTAGCCCTCACTTTAGTGAGAGGATGAACTTGCTTCAAACTCACACTAGAGGGAGGTTCAAATGCACTTATGCTAGCAAGATGCAATGACAACAATCAAGAGGGATGATCAAGCCTCTAGAATGAAGATTCCATGGAAAACTAAACATAAGAAAAAAGTAACACACATGTGAAAGAGAAAGAGAGAAGAAAGAGAAAAAAGGAAAATTCAAATCAAGCTTTGATCATTTATCCAACTAGTTGTGGATCAGATCTATGTTGTTTGTCCGAAAAAGGAAATGCATACTCACTTTGGGGCAACAAAACTCATGGTTTTCCACTGTGTGAGAAGGCCCAATCATACTCACTCTAAGGCCATAGAACTTTTGGTTGTCCATGGAGTGAGAAATCCACAAGGTGGCTATGGGGAAAAGTCATGCCTCAGAATGGGCTTTCCCGCTCAACCATACTAAAGTTATACCTCCTGATAACTTTAATAAGGCACCACAAATAAAAATAAAAAATGTAATGCTTCATAAGAGAAGAAAAGATTTATATGCTCAGAACTCATGAACAAATGCAATGGCACCACAAGCATGCAAGCTATGTTATGCAAGTTGGCCATGTAAATACAAAATAAAACATGCAAAAGAATGTTCCAATGAGCCTTGCTTAGTTCATGTGAGGTCTTAACTTAGGGAAAATTATGTCTAATGTCTCTAAGAGAGGACCAATCAAAGAATAGAATATCCACAACTTAGGGGATGCAATGTGTTGCTTTAGGCCACTAAGAGGAATGTAATATGCTAAGATAGATCACGCTTATGAAGGACATCACACCCAATGTAATCCACAAAGTGACAAACACATCATATGAATTAACAAGGCTGCACTAAGAACTAAGAAAAAAGAAAAATGTAAATGAATAATGTCAATGTATGCTCCCATTTTAAAGGAATTTCTACACATTTTTCTATGAGCAATTACTTTAAAGTAGCGAATGAAAAATGCAAGTAGGACATGAGAGCCAACTAGGAAAGCCCCTATGCCAAGTCATATGTTTCCAAGTAAGGCTACGTCATGCAAATGAAAAAAGAACAAAAGAAAGAGTGGTTTACCCCAAAAAGGAATACACCAAACACATAAGGGATCTATGGATTTGGGGTCAGTATGTTTGTTGCTGCAATGTTTTGATTAAAGAGCTCAGAATTGTCATCATTCCCAAAATACATAGAACTAGAAGAATGACACAAAGAGAGTGAAAACAAAATATAAATAAAGTTTGTTTTGGGTCAACATGGAAGAGACATTGTAGTCTCAATGCCTTTTGTCATCCTCAAAAGGAAAACTCAGGACAAAAGAAAAATAAAAAGGAAAAAGAAAAGGAAAATCTTTTGGGTCAACATGGAGACATCTCGGTCTCAATGCCTTGCATCATCCCCAAAAGGAAAAGGGACTATTTGGGTCAACATGGAAGAGACATAGGGCATCTCAATGCTTTGCATTATCACAAAAAGGAAAAACATAAAACAAAGGGAAACAGTGAAAGCAATGTATGACATATAGAAGAATGGAGGTACAAATAGAGGAAGTGCACAAAGAGAGAGAACATCAAACACACATTATGGGGGAACACGATACACACATGGAAGCACAAAATAAAAAGAAAAAAGGAAAATGCAAAATGTTAGCAAGGAAAATGCAAGTCAAACATCAACTGAGTTATTAGCTTCACGATCTCAATTAGTATAAGCAGAAGGGAATTAACATAGTTAAGAGACAAGGACAAATGAATTACTAGGACAAGGATAACAACTTCTTTCCTCCACTAAATTTAAGGCAAGAATGAGCCGAGGTGGGTGATGGGAAAGGATCATGTAATAGTGAGAATAGAAAATTCTACAACTATGGCATGATGAGAGGATTAGGTTTAAGGAATTATGGGATGATAGGATAACAATCGGTATCAGTGAAGTGATACTTGTTTAGTATGTCCTTCAATGTTCAACATTCATTATTTTGGTGTCTAATAACATGATGATATTTGAAATATGGTATGTTATAATCTTTAGGATGGATGACCAACCTGTTGGAAGGTGGTAAGAGTATAAGACCTCTATTTAGAAGCATTTGTAGTTCCCTTTCACATTCAGGTGGTGGATGGAGAGGAAACTTTTTTTTTAGTTTGTAAGGTCATTTGCATTTACTAGATTCACCTTTTTCATGGATTGAAGGAGGAAGAGGACCCATGGGGACCCTAGCATCCTTGTCATTGGAATCATGTAAAGGTTTTTCACATGGAAGGAGAACATTCAAATTAGGGGGGAATCAAAGATCACTGTGCCATCATCCCGAAGTCTCCAATATTCAAAAGGAGATCGGTTGCTATGAGGAAGATCTTGATATCCTAGCCTTGTTTTGTTTTCATCTATTGGTTTTTGTTCCAAAAGTTGGTGAATGTTATGCTCGGTTGTTATGTCACAACCTTGTTTTCTTGAGATAGTTTAAAGCCTTTTCCATATGTTTCTTCAAGGTTGATTGGTGTGTTTGTAACTTTGTTATCATAAAATTGTTGAGGAGTTGCTTGGTTAGAGGAACTAGGTCCACCTATTGGAGGGAACTTAGGTCCTTTATGTGTTTTAGGATGTAGGTATCCAAATTTATTAGGAGCTGCAATAGTAGGAAGGGTTGAATGTTTCATAGATGGGTAGAAGGTTACATTAGCTTCAAGGTTTTCAAGGAATTCATTTAAGAACCTTTTCATGATATCATCATCTTCTCCAATGATTTATACATCATGAGGAGGACAATCATAAGGATTTGAAGGAGCATGAGGAAGCTCAAGGTCATTAGGATCATAGCCAAAGGCATAATTGGACATGTCTACTAAGAATTTCAATGAATTCCAAAACTTATTAAATCAGAAATCCATGATGACAATGAATGAAAGTAAACTAATATGCAAGAAAGAATATAAACGGAAAATCTAGAAAGTATGATAGAAAGTAATAACAAAAAACTATAATGCAGAAAATACCCTGAAAATGCAATGCAGAATGTGCAGCTGGACTGATTCGCCCATGGTGGCGAATGAGTCCAGGGATGAGATTTTTTTATGTTTTTCAAAAAAATTAAAAGGATGTTTATGTTTTTTACATGCAAAATGAAGATGTAGATGTAAAATTCTGGTTTGTATAATGTTTTGGGATGCAAGAATGAAATCTATATGAGATATTCACTAATGCAAGTTTATAAACCCTAGGATGTAAAAACAATGCAAAGGCTAATGCAAAGATTAATGCTATAGGTGCTAGGATGAAAATGAAAATGCAAATTAGAAATATAATGTGTTAAATATGTAGGTTCACCAAAATGAACCATCAATTTTAAGGTGTTATATGTACTTCTCTTGCACTCTTAGGGTTTTTCACCTTAAAGGAGAGATAAAACCCAAAAATTGAGGTGGTTCACTCAAAATAAGGAATGTATGATGTAATTATGTCTAAATAAAATTATCTAAATGCAACTAAGTGATGAAATTGACTGATTATGAATGAAAAACTAATGAAATATGCAATGTTTGAAAACACAGTGTGATAGGTAGAAATGAACTAAAAACATAAACAAATGCAAAAAAAATTGAATGGGATTGAATAGAATGCACCTAGAAGTTGGATGTTGATCCTGGAAGGTTATGGAAACTAGAAAAAAACATTTTTTATGGCTGATGGGACTCATTCACCACTGATGGTGAATCAGGCCTCCTATTGGTAAAATTACCTGAAACTGGTTTCTGACTGTTGGGAATTGAATTTTGAAAAAATAAAAAAAATCATCCTACAAGTGGGACTCATTTTCCATTGATGGTGGATTATTCCTCCTCCAAAAATCTGAAAATTTAGGAGTCAAGCATATGGGTCCAGATCTGCACTTGTCTTCTTGTCGGGTTAACGAAGTCAAATCTGCAGAAAACAAACTATATGTTGTCTCCAAGCTTGAATTAGGGTTTTGTTGACTTGAATCACTTTGATGACTTGTTGACCACTTTCCAACACCTATTTCCTTACAAAATCTACCTACAAGACCTGCAAACACACATGCAAAGAGGGGGGAAATGGTTATGGGTTAGAGTATAGGGATTTTCCTTGGTCAAATACCACTTTGGTAATCAAACCCTTGATAAAGAAATGAAATGAAAAAAAGAAAGGAATGATGAATAAAAAACATGCAAGTATCCTAAACTCACCAAAAAAAAATTGTTCAAGTCTGAAGATATGTCAATGGTTGCTCCAAGATGCTTGATATTCACTTGATTGAATGATGTTATGATGCTTTAAGTGGATGAATGAGATTGAATGCTTGAATTAATTAGTGAATGAATTGGGGCTGCAATGGATGGAAAAACACTTATTTATACACACTTATTCCCTAATTACCTAATAATACAGCATCACAGGTCGACATAAGGTCTTAATGAATAAAAACTGGAAATAAATTTTGAATTATTTTGAATTTTGAGCCAAGAGGGACTCATTCACCACCAATGGCGAATGGGTCCTACTCTAGGCTTGCAAGTGGTTGTTGGGAATTAAGTTGCATTTAATGTTGTTTTTTGGGTTTATATTCAAAAATACACTTAATTAAGGCCTAAAAGTGCATAAAGGGGCCAAATAAAGCATAAGAAAGGTGTAAATAGAGATAACAAGCCTAGAAAAGCATGAAAGCTTGTTACAAGACTTTACAACACTTTGAAATAGGACTTGATAAGGGATAAAAAGGTGATTTTTAGATGAATTATAATGAGAAGAGTCTAGAAAAGTGTAGATATGTGTTACAACACTTCACAACACCTTCACAAGACATCATAATTTGAATATTTAGGACCTAATGTGAATGCATAAGTTACATTACAACATTAAATCAAAGAAAAATATGTCAAACATATTGAGAGAAAGACCTAAATGACCATGAAAATGTCTAAGATCCATTTTTCTATGTTACAGTCCCATTTCATGTGGTGAGTTCATAGAACTCAAAATAAATGCCCACACAAATAAATTAGCTATTGAATGCACAGGATAACTAAGAAGGGAGTTGAATCAGTTGTACCCTAACACATCAAAACCATCATTCAAATCCACATTAATTCAATAAACTCTTAAATATGGTATGATGATTTAGCATGAAAAGAAAATAACAAAAAACTATAACAACTTAACACCATACACAAGAGAACACCAGATTTACGTGGAAAACACAAGAAGGGAAAAACCACAATGAGGATTAGCTCACAATTTAAGTAATATCAACACCAAATACAATAGAGATCACTATCAAAGAACTCACTGCCTAAAGAAGAAAGGTTCACAACCAAATGGCTCACTTCCAAAATAGAAAAGAAGATAAAGAAGTAATGGTACAAAGAGAAAAACATCTCAATGCAGTAGAGAATTCATCACAATGACATCAACACCTTCACAGTCTGATTGAAGAATTATAACCACCTTTTGCTCACTACATCCAATAAACTAACACATGAAAGCTAACACTACAATTCTCAATTTCGTGCTCTAACACACTGCACTTCATATCAATTGTATCTCTTACATCTATCTTAATATCCTTCATCAACATAACTCTTATTTATAAAATCTGAACAATAGGGGAAATGGGTTCTTTATAACCTAGGTCATAGAACACCACACTTCCCAATTTGTCACTCAAATATGTCCTAGGATCCCAAATTAGATTGACTATCAACCCCAAAGGTGAGTCAATTCTCAACAAGGAAGATATAGGAGGGGGTTCTTTAAGCTTTGAGGGGTTCACCACCAAGAAAAATATTGGAAAAGACAATTTAACATTCAAATCACAAAACCTAGCAATGCAATCCAAATAATGAGTGTAAATGATGAGATTAAGCAACAACAAGTTAGGATGTGTGTACCCGGGAAGTCTATAAATGTCATGGGGGTTCTAGAAATGCAAAAATATTGTCAAAATATGAAAAGGAAGACTAAGACACCCTTACTATTGTCTTAGTCCTACTATTGTTTTTGGGGAAAATGAAAAATCTTCAAATTTCGAAATAGGATCTAAAAGAATCTCTACAAACACCACTTGGAGGACTAAGACGCCCTTGTTTCTAACTTAGTCCCATCTTGAATTTCTAAAATATTTGAATGTGATCCTGAGGCTCAATTTTTTTACTTCCTTCTTCTCAGATCTTAGGTTCTGAAACTTATAGATCTTTCCTATAGGTGAGTTTCTATGAAGATGACAACTTTACAATGCAACTTTACAAATTTTCACTCCAAATGATATCCAACCTAAATCTACAAACACAAACATGCAAGAGAGAAAAAACTTGTTGATTTTTAGTAAATGGGGGTTTTCCTTGGTCAAACCCCTTGTTGGTAATTAAACCTTGGAATGAAATGAAATAATGAAGGGAAATGATGAATGAACAAAGTTCTATGTTTCAATTCACAAAACCCTTGTTATGAAATCTACAAACTTGTGTGAAATGACTAGCTTGAATGTAGATCTTGAATCGAAGGAATGCTTGATAGATCTTAACTTGAATTGCTTTCTTGAATCAAAACCCTACATCACAAATGTTATCTCAAAAACACACATGATGCAAGAATATCCTTGATATGATGCTTGAATCTTGATGATGGCTCCAAATTCTTGATGAATTGCTCTTGAATGCTCTTCTGAACTCAATTATGCTATTAGGAATGCTCATTCAACTTGCTTGCTAAGAAATGAGTGAAAGAACCTTGTATTTATACTTATCCATGCTTAATATCTAGAAATTACACCACACCAAGCCGACATATTAATTCATTAATTAAAGGATGCTAAATCTCGCCAAGATTTGAAATTGAATCTCGAAATAACCTAAGGGGGACTAAGACGCCTTAGTTGGTGTCATAGTCTCAAGAAATGAAACCTAGGGCACAAACTCTGAAAAGGGGCCCAATTAAGGTGAATTTGAAATCAATGTCCCAAGACCTTTGGGGGAAAAAGACACCCTAGGTGGCATCTTAGTCCCAATCCAAAAATCAAGGACACACAACTAGGATCATTAAATTATCATTTACCCTTTAATGATTGTCGGGATTAGCCATAAAAAAGATATAATTTATTAGGCTTGTGGATGCAAAATAGGACAAATTAAGACATAAATAGGGATAAATAAAGCAATTTGGGCCCAAACAAGTGTGAAAATGCAAGGGTATTCATTTTCCTACACTAAATTTAGCCCCCACTTTAGTGAGAGGATGAACTTGCTTCAAACTCACACTAAAGTATTCAACCACGCAATCAAAAGGGGTTCAAATGTATGAATGCTAGTAAGATAGGATGACAATAACCAAGAGGGTGGCCAAGCCCCTAGGATCAAGATCCTATGACAAACCAACATAGGCACAAAGGAATGCACATGCAGATGATATATGAAGCCATAATCAGATCACAAACATACACACATCAAAGATAGGAAAAAGAAAAAGGAAAAAGAAAAATGCAACTGATCAAGCTTCAATTGGTTGTCCAATGCACTTTGGATTGAGTCTAGCCTATTTTTCCAAAAGAGGTTTACAAGTGGAATGCATTGTCCACTATGCAAACAAAACACATGCTCATAAGGGCGAGTGAAGCTAGTTATTTACTAAGTGAGCCCCAAGAGGTCCATATCAAATCCATACCCTCATGACAATGATAAGGAAAAATAGAAAAAAATGCACGCTCACAATAGCTAGTGAAGCCAGTTGTTCACTAGGTGAGCCCCAGGGGACCATATCAAAGTCATACCTCTATGACTTTAATAAGGCACAAAAATAAAATGCATGCAATAGGAAAGAGGGATGTTCGAAGGGATTTTACTTAGTTCATGTGAGGTCTTAATCCTAGGGTACATTTTTCCTAATGTCTCCAAGAGAGGACCAATCAAAGGATAAGAGATTCATAACTTAGGGAATGCAGTGTGCCACATCACCACTAAAGAATGTAGTATGTTGAGATAGATCAAACTCCTAAAGGGCATTACTCCCAATTTCACCACAAAGAAAAAAACACATCACATGAAGTAAGAAAATCACATCGAGGAACATGAAGTCAAATGAAAATGAAATCATGCCAAAATAATGCCAATGTATGCCCCAACTTTAAAGAAAATGCTAAACACCATGTTGTGAGAAATTACTTTAAAGTAGCCAAAACATGAAAAAGAAAAAGAAAAAGACGGCTGCCCCCAAGAAACACATAAGGGATCTATGGATTTGGGGTAGGTATATTTATTTGTTGCAATGATATTAGAGAGCTTGAAACTATCATTATTCCCCAAATACACATAGAACTAGAAGAATGACACAAAGAGAGTGAAAACAAAGAAAATCATTTTGGGTCAACATGGAAGAGACATAGGGTGTCTCAACGCCTTGCATCATTCCCAAAAGGAAAACACAAGACAAAAATGAAAAGGAAAAGAAAAGACAATGAAAAATATTTTGGGTCAACATGGAAGAGACATAGGGTGTCTCGATGCCTTGCGTCATCCCCAAAAGGAAAACAAAAAACAAAAATGGAAAGATAAATGAAAATAAAAGGTAAAGACCAATGAAAAGGAAAAAGAGCTTGACATATGGAAGAATGAAGGTAAAAATAGAGGAATGTACATAGAGAGAGATAACATCAAATAAAGCATCACAGGGGATAACATCACACACATGCAATCAACCAAAAAGAAAATAAAATTTAAAGAAAAAATACTATTAAAGCACATGTGATTCAACCATCCAATAGGTCATCCATAGCCCAGTCTTGTTCAACATATGCAGAATGTAGACACTAGCAAGAGGGACAACGTCAAGTGTTGTACTAGTAGAATCACCAAGTTCAATACATGGTGCATCACTTGGTTTAGGAGGATCACCATGGTTGTTATCAACTAAGCTCATAGAAGAGTAAAATAACAAATTAAACTCATTATGCACTTCCTCATCAATTTTAGTAGTTTCTTTATCATCGTCCAAGTTAATCACAATAGGAGGATGAATAATAATATAAATAGAAGGTGTTGGTCCTTGTTGTGTTGGTCCTTGTTGTGTTGGAGACAAAGGATTTTTGGTTCTGGTAATGGAGGAGGCTCATCATTTATTGCTTATGTCAAATTTGGATTTTGATTTTCTATGTTGTTCTCTTTGTTCATTTTTTGAGCAATAGCATGACATCTACACCTACACTCTCCAGCATTTTAGTTTCTTTTACTACGATTTTCAAGTTGCACTTGCGTAGGAGTGGGTTTTTCAACAATAGGTTCCTTTTCTTCTTGTGATGGAAGAATGAAAGGAACCATGGAAGGTTGTGCAACCACTTTCTCTTTGGCTTTATAAATTTTCTTAGGAGGTGGATTAGGACTTTTTTGGTTCTCTCTTGGCCTTTTGTAGGAAATAGGCAAAGGATTTTATGGATGGGTCTTGGTTAGTCAGAAGGGCTTTAAGCTCAATATTGTTTTCTTCAAGGAGTAGAGGAGGAAAATTTTCAAGGGATAACTTGGAAATGCATTTTTCTTTGAAATTTTGGTAGGATAGGAAAATGAAGTTCTCATAGGGTCTTATAGGCTCCATGGGCTAAATCCAAACATATTCTAAGGAAAAATTTCCATGGGAAGACGGAGGTCTAAAGACACTATGGTTCACAGTGAATATTTCATTGTTGACTGGAAACTTTAAGCACTTATGGACAACGAATGGGACCACATTCATGGAGTGAAGCCATTTGTAGCCTAACTTCACACGAAATTCATCTGAATTAGAGATGATAAAGAATGATGCATTTGATTTCTTCTTTCCTACTTGTAAAGGGAGTG
Source organism: Sequoia sempervirens (assembly GCA_007258455.2). Lineage (NCBI taxonomy): Eukaryota > Viridiplantae > Streptophyta > Pinopsida > Cupressales > Cupressaceae > Sequoia > Sequoia sempervirens. The sequence goes on along the minus strand of VDFB02256132.1, from coordinate 55,711,348 downwards.
TGATCAAGCCCATCATAGCATGAGAAAAACCATCATGCATTTTAATCCATTCTTTTAGTTTATCATATCTATCTTGAGTGAGTTCATGCAAATATAAGAGTTCTTATGTGATCACATTCTCTCCATAGACAGGATCAATTAAAATCCCAGGAGTGGGCATTTCATTGATTCTTCGAGCTATGTAAAGAGGACCATTAGGTACATTTTTTATCATTTCTTCTGAAGAGAAAGTAATGTAAATAGGCATTATGGTTTGTTGTTTACAAGGCTCGATGTCAATCACTCCTATTATTGTACTAATAGGAATTTTATCATTAGTATCCATAGGATTTTATTCATCATCATCCATAGGATTTTGTTCATTATTATTCATGTTTTCATCATTTGTGTCAACACTCATTACATCAGGCTTAGTTTCACTAGCCTTAAAAAATGGAATATTATGGTTAGGCATGGGATTGGTAAAGATTAAAAAGTTTTGGTTAGGAGGAGCTACAGACTTATTACATTTTTCATTCACACCTCCAATTTGGATATGATTAGAATCAATGAGGTCTTGCACAATATTTTAAGATGTTGCAATGTTTTGTATCATGTCCTTTTTGTTGGTGATAAGCACAATTGGCATTGTGTCTAAAGCTCAAAGGTAGTGGCTTGCTAGGGTCAAGAGGTCAAACAAGAGATAAGGTAAGCATGTTCTTTTTTAATAGCCGAGTCATGATGTTTTGAAGTGTGTCTGGTAAGGGAGTAAATTATCTTTGTGGATCCCAAAATATATAAGGATTACTCTGCTTTATAGTAGCTACTTGGGTATCAACTTGTTGGGTAGGTTGGGAGGTAGAATTTTTTTGAAGGAAACTTTTATTTTGTCTTCTAAAAGGCTTGTAGGTGTTTTTGTTTGAAGGTTCAAACTTTTTAGGACGAGTAGAGGTGGTTTTTGGTTCACAACTACCTATGGAATTTTGATAATCTTGAAGGGTAGTGCATAAGTGTATGAAGGGAATTTCATCATGGTAAGCTTGTCTCATATATTACTTTGTAAATTTCTATGAAAATATTTTGAAGGTGAGAATTGGGAATCCTCACACTAATTTGGGAATAAAGTGATTGGTAACATGAAATAAAGTCAGTGACTTTTTCACCCTCATTTTGCTTGCATCTCATCAAATTAGCTAATGTCATTTCAGGAACCATATGCACTTGGAAATGGTTAATAAAGGCTTCAACAAGTTCATTAAATGAATGAATTGAGCTATTCGGTAATGAAAAAAACCAATCCAAGGCAACGTCTTTCAAGGATAGAGGAAAAAGCTTATCCAAAAGTTTGTCCTCAAGGATAAAGTCACTACACAAAGCAGTAAATACATTAACATGATTAGTAGGATCTCTCTTTCCTCCATATTTCTCAAATCTAGGGATCTCTATACCTTGTGGCACTAGAGTTCTCAATATCTCCAAAGATAGTGGGTTACTTTTGACATAGTATGAAGGTGGACCATTTTTGTTTTTATTTATGGTGGAAACTTGGCGTTGAATGGATGAAAGGATTTGTAAAAGGTGGTCAATGATAGGGTCATTGTGTGTATTTTGAGATGGAGGTGAATATGATGGTGGTGTGTATGTGTTGGGAGGACAAGTGAATGGATTAATTATGGGAGGACATATAAGGTTAGATGCCACCTAGGTATAAGGATCACTAGTGGAAATGTTTGAGGTAGGAAAGATATTGCTAGTTGGTTCCATTGTTGTGGCCACTTGAGGATTGGTATAGGTGGGAATAGAGGTTATGGTTGAATGGGAAGGATTTTGATTTCCTCCTTGTATTTGCACATTGTTTGAAGCTTGAACATAATTGGTTGTGGAAGGAATATTTTTGCCAAAGATTTGAGCTATATTACGCACAACTTCCAGTCCTTCATCACTTTCCATCATGCAATGAATACTATCTATGGCAGGTATAACAGTGTTGGAAATGTTTGTAGTACTAACACTATCTTGTAAATGGGCTAGATATTCATGCATTCTCATTATGTTTTCTTGAGGGATATGATCAACCATTGTTTGAACACTTGGAATAACACTTGTAGGTAAAGTAGGCATAGAAAAAGAGGTATCAAAGGTATAGCCCATACCTAGTGAACTATCACCAACACTAGAAGTAAGAGAGCTAAATAACCAAAGATCCACAATGAATGTTTTATCGTGGGATGCCATGAGTCTCTCAATTCATCTCACCACAGTATTAGTAGCAAGACACCAAGTAGTAAAACTCATGCAAGGGATAAACCAAATAAAGTGCAATGAACACAATATCGTATGCTTACAATTACACTTGAAATGAAAGAAAATAAAATAATAGTAATTTTGCAAACTATAACAGAAAACTAAAAGCAACAAACAAAAGCACAAAAAATAAATTTCAAACCCTAAGAGCTGGAAAGTCAAATTCAATAGGGACTAAAATTCCAATAAGGGCATCTTGGTCCTACTGATGAAATTATGAGGTTTTAGAAACTAGAACAGGAAGCAAACATCGCGGACAGGGTTCTGAGCAAAAACCCCACAAAGGGACTAAGATGCCAGGAAGGGCATTTTAGTCCTAGTAAAGGGTTTTTTAAGAAAAAATAGCAAAATCTAGATTGTCTACAGTGTTCCCAAGTTGCCTATCTAGGGACTTGATGTTTAGAAGCAGAAAAGTGTGTAAATGAATGCAAGAAAAAGTAACTAATGACAAACAATTGGATGGAAAGTTGAATGCAATTTTTTAAATTTTGAATGCAATAAAAATGTCCCTAAATGCAATTAGGATGATTTAAAATGCACTTTTCAATTTTTCAATGAGAGAGATTGATGCAAGAAAGAAAAAATGCAACCTATATGCACTTTCACTAATGCAAATATGAGAAACCCTAGATGCACTTTCACTAATGGAAGATGTAATGCAAGAATGAATGTGACCTAGATCTAGGACCTTAATGAACTCCAAATCAAAAAAATGAATGAATTTTCTAGAATGTCAGGTTCACCAAAATGAACAATAGTGGAAATGGGGATACTTTACAACCTAGGTCATAGAACACCACACTTCCCAAATTGTCACTCAAATATGTCCTAAGATCCCAAATTGGATTGACTATCAACCCTAAATGTGAGTCAATTCTCAACAAGGAAGATATAGGAGGGGGTTCTTTAAGCTTTGAGGGATTCACCACCAAGCAAAAGCTTGGAAAATACAATTTAACAATCAACTCACAAAACCTAGTGTAGTGTCAAAAAAAGGGTCTTTTGACATTTTTTGCACTTGTTTGGGTCTTTCTTATGGATTTTGGCTTAATGTTGCCTTGATTTAGTGTTGTAATGTAGATAACACATTCACATTAGGTCTTGGGCCCTTGTGAACTAAAAGGATTAAAATGGTACCTTACTTAAGTGTTGTAAAGTGTTGTAACACACTTTCACACTTTTCTAGGGTCTTGTTAATGTATTTCACCTAAATAACCTCTTTTCATCATTTACCAAGGGGTCTGTGAAAGATCATGGGGGTCCAAAAAGTGGCGATGTGAAAAAAAGGCATTTTTAACACGCCCAAAAACGTGAAATTCACGCCTTTGAATTTTTGCAGACCCAAGTACAATATTCATTTTGGTTTGGTATTTCTAAATAGGCATTCATTTAAAAACGGATATCTGATATTAAATGGATATCCATTTAATTTAAATCATAGTTTATAATTCTGTCAGGTCCAACCCTGATGAATTGTTTAATTTTATATATTATAATATTATATTTTGTTATAATATTTATATAATATTATATTTATTATATTTTATGATTATATTATATTAATATATAATAATATATTATTATATAACATAATATTATTATATAATAATATTATATTATATTATATTATAATATAACATAATATTATTATATAATAATATTATATTATATTATAATATAATATAATATTATTATAAAATAATATAATATTATTATAAAATAATATATTAGATTATATTATATTATATTATATTATATTTTCATATTATAAGTTTGAAAGAAAATCGTTGAGCATATATTAAAAAAATATAAAACATAAAACGAATATCCGTTTCAAAATAGATATCCATTTTTTGTGTTATAATTTCAAAAAAAAACCCAAAGCTCATATGATATAATAATATAATACTATATTATATTATAATATTATAATATAATATATGTATTATAATATATATTATATTATATATATTATTATATAATATAATATAATATATAATGTATTATGTTATATAATATAATATAATGTTATTATAAAATATTATATTAGAATATATCTATTATAAGTAATATATATATATTAAATAATATAATATATATTATATTATTTATAATATATATATGTATATATATATTATTAAAATTAACATAATATATATTATATTATATATTTCAAAAAAACCATCGCTAATTAAATATGGTTGGGTCCTAAACCTGACCATATTATAGAAAAGCTATAATGCAAGAAACATATCCGTTTCAAAACGAATATCCATTTTTTGTGTTATATTTTAAAAAAATGAGAGCTCATATTATATAATATTATATTATTTTATAATAATATAATACTATATTATATTATAATATTATGTTATATTATATAGTAATATAATATTATATTATATTATATTATATTATATTATATTGTATTGTATTGTATTATATTATAATATAATATATGTATTATAATATAATATATGTATTATAATATAATATATATATTATAATATACATATATGATGTTATTATAAAATATTATATTATAATATAATACAATATATATTATATTATATTATATATTTCAAAAAAACCATCACTAATTAAATATGGTCAGGTCCCAGACCCAACCATATTATAAAAAAACTATAATTCAAGAAACAGATATCCATTTCCTTTGTTATAAACCAATTAAAGAAAACTTGAGAGCTAATTTTATTTATTTGAGCGCTCATTTTTTAAGTCTGGAACTTGGATATCCATTTGTTAGAGGTGAATTTGATCAAAATCTATCAAATTTATAAGGTATGTTTGGATTTTTTAATTTTTATTCAATTTATATTCATTTTACTTTGTTTTTTTTTTAATTTAGTCAAAAATAGGGTAAATTTGATACAATTTTTATTGCATTAAAACCATTGTTAATTTTGAAAAAAATTATCAATTAACAGGTTTAAAATGGATCAATATGAAAATCCTAACCCTGCAGAAGATGAAAACCCAATCTTTGCACAAAATGAAAACCCTGATCCTATACAAAATGAAAACCCTCCAAATCCTCCTTCACCACAACTATTGTTTCCAAATCAAAATGTGTCGACAATACACAATTCTATTCACAGAAATTTAGATCAATTAAGAAAAGTATGTCAAATCTATGAGGCACTCGATGAGCTATCGGGCATGAAAAATAATTTGGAAACAATAATTTCAAATGTTGAAACTTTGGCAACTTAGCATAATAGATTTGCACAGTGGTGAGAGGAACACATACAATTTTATGTCAATGGGTTATCATATGATGAGGTGATGGCACTTGATATTGAGAAATCCCAATTAGCCCAGCTATTCATCGATTAGAGAATAGGAGGACATGTTAATGTGCAGAAACCAAAATTTTCAATTAAATGGTGAACCCATAGAGGCATATTAGATAATTTTTGGAGAAGTTGGTGGATGATTTTTGATAAACCACCCAACAAAAATCTTGATATGTCCCTCAGTATTTTCTCCAAAAATTATATGTTGAGTATTTTCTAGGGAAACATGTCAATTACTTTGACATACGAGATTTCCAGGGTGTTGGTAGAGGGATGCCACAAGATAGACCTAGAGCACACCAAGTCACCATAGTTTGTCCTCCTCTGCCTATTGCTACCTCGACTCCACTACCTTACCCTGAGATTGTTGTAGAGGCAGGGACTCTAATAATTTATGTGTTACATTCATTGAGTGATCATTTGGTCATGCAAAGCCATCATGTTGTGTAGAAATTTGGTAGTGCATCCCAACATGTTGGTGGTGCAGCTGTTGCATCAATTCCCACTGGTACATAGTCATTAGCACCCACTGGTACACCATCCTCTTTGGGGCATACTTGTGTGCCTCATTGTTGCATGACGTGCAAAAATTTATGTTTGGGACCTCTCTGATGGTCCACTAAGGCCTCCATAGACACATCTGACTATGAGATTCATGATATGTCGGATGTAGGAGTTGATAGAGCACGGAGTGGACCATTTACAAGAGAGACAACAACTTCCAGGGACAATATAGGAGGACCAGTAAGAATTAAAGTAATTTTATTGTGTGTTTTATGTAAATTCTTTCATATTTTATGAGAGATATTTGTACTAATATATGTGTATGTGCTGAATTTTTTAACAAATGTTGACAGAGGAATAGATGTTGGAAGTGCGGGAGGCTACACATACTGCCATTTCATTTGCGCTAGAGAATCAGTATATAGTAAATTATTTAAATTGTTATTTTAGGTGTTAATTTTTGAAATCTATTATGTTTAAATACATGTACTACATATATTGATAGTCTGATGTAATATTGTCTTTTTATGCAACAACTTGGTTCTTATAAGCCTTCTCGACTAGGTCTGACCCATTAGATGAAGTTGCACAATAGGTATATATTTTTTTATTCTCGACATTATAGTTATATGTGCATGTGCATTTACATTCTTGTCATTTTTTATATAGGAAACTATCTTAGCTTATTCATCCACTATGAGCCCATCTAGTGTCATAGCATCAGAGTAGGTATGTGTTTATTTTATATTGTAGATCATTTATGTTTAGATAGGAGTAGATATGTGATTAGTAGATATGATTATTTGTCAACAATTATATGTTAATTTGTATCATTTGTATTTTATCTACTATAGTCATCTACTCGACTCAGTACTGTGACGAGTGTGAGACCATTACTTTATACAAGGACTCCCAATCTTCCTAAGGGACAATCATACGCAGAACGTCTCACAAAAAAGAGAGCAAGACTTGAGGTAAACAAGAATTTCATTATTGATATAATATAGTACATGTATATCAGTTTCTATTTACTAGTCTAACTTGTCAACCATTCACATAATTAATCTAATTTGTGGTTTGAAATGATATTGTGCAAGAAACTTCAGAGCAACTAACTTCGAGGAGGCTCAATTTTTATGGTCCAACATAGGATTAGAATATGATATAGATTGATATGTACTTAGGGTTCGATAGATCTTGAGATGGCATATATGCCACATTTTGTAAAACTTGTTGTAAAACTTGTTTTGAGTAGGAATATGCCAAATTTGTATATGCACAAAGCATCATTAATCAAAATTAGAATACTATATGGGTATGTTTACGTTAGGAATGGTCTTCTTTTGCATCCAAACTTGCTGAATCACTCTAAGCTACATTGGACTGGCAGTTTCCCTTAAGATTCCAAAGTGCAAAAAAGAAACAATCTTTGAAAAGCTATTACCCTGAAACCGTGATGCTTATAGACTCTTCGTCAGAGGATACAAGATTGTGTTGGGAATTTCTTCAATAACCTCCCTTAGTTTTTTCTATCTTAGAGGCATTTTTATGTGGTGACGAGTTTTCGGTTGAGGAAAAAGTTGTCAAATACAAGCAATGTAAAGTTGCAAAGTGGTACAACTTTCATTCTACAACTTGTATAACCAAACATACTATTCCAACATGTCTGGATGGGTATGTTTATGATAGGGATGGTCCTATTTTGCATCCAAACACATCGAGGGTATGTGCAACATCATGATGAGCCAAAAAGTGGCAATATGATGGGTATGTGGCTAATGACTTTTTTAACCCAAAATTGATGAAACGAAAAGGGTTTTTAAAGTAGAATCTCAACTTTCTACCAATATAAATTATGCTTTACTTTGAATTTAATAAATAATTATTATTCATTTTCTACTTGAATTACGACAAAAGTGTTGATTGATAGGATGATTTGAAAGACATCTATAGTTTTCAAATGATATCACATTTTTTGAATCTAAAACATGTGTCACATTCTATGCTTCACATACTATAGGATTAAAAAAAAAAAAAAAATTCATGAAGTTTTGACCAAGTTAAGGTGGTTAGACATACTAGTTTTTTATATTTTTTAAAAGTTGTAATAAAAAATTAATAATTAATTATTTACTTGGAAAAAAATTACAAGAAAATATGCATCACATCCGGACATGATTCCTCTACATATATCTAAAATCTTATAAAAAAATATTATCATTTTATTGTGGTTAGGGTGGTTAGACATACACCTACTTCTTTTTTCCCTAAAATTTAAGTACTACTACATTGAAATTTCAAATTTTCACCAAATAGATATTATTATTTTTAAATAAACCTTGTAGTTTAGAAACTACATTCAATTTTCTATAGATTCTATTCTTACATATTTTTGAAATAATATAGATAACTTATTCAAATTTTTATGTCAAGTTTCCTAACTCTGATTTTTCTAAATTTTTTGCCACTTAAGGGCCTATTTTTTCCATGATGATCCTGCACATACCCTCGAATCACTTTGAGCTACATTGGATAGACGATTTCCCTTAAGAGTCCAAAGTTCAAAAAGGTAGCAATCTTTGATGGGCTATTACCTTGAAACTGTGATTCTTATGGACTCTCTGTTAGAGGCTACAAGATTGTGTTGGGACCTTCTTCAATAAACTCTCTCAATTTTTTCTATCTCAGAGATGTTTTCCAGTGGTGATGAGTTCTCAGTTGAGGAAAAAGTTGTTAGATGTAAGCAATGTAAAGTTGAAAAGTGGTACAACTTTCGTTCTGCAAATCGTACGACCAAACAGACCATTCCAACATGTCTGGATGGGTACGTTTACACTAGGTATGGTCCTCTTTTGCACCCAAATAAGCCAAATCACTTCGAGCTACATTGGAACAACGATTTCCCTTAAGAGTCCAAAGTGCTAAAAGAAATCAATCTTTGAAGGGTTATTTCTCAAAAACTATGACACTTACAGACTCTCCATTTGAGGCTATGAAATTGTGTTGGGGTTTTCCCATAGTGGTGAGTTTTCCATTGAGGAAAACATTGTCAAATGCAAGTAGCGTAAAGTTGCAAAGTGGTGCAAATTTTGTTCTGCAACTCATATGACCAAATAGATTGTTCAAACATGTCCGTATGGGTACATTTATGCTAGGGATGGTCCTCTTTTTCACCCAAATATGACAAATCACTCTGATCTACATTGGACTGGCGTTTTCCTATGTTGTTGAGTAGTCAGTTGATGGAAAAAGGGTTAGATGAATGCGATGTAAAGGTGAAAAGGGGTTTAGGGTTCATTTTGTTCCTCATGAGTAAGTGAAAAAGTGATTCATTTACTCAAATACACTTAAGTTGTGAACTACACACATGAATACAAAGTATATGCATTGAAACACGTAGGTCATAAAGTATACATTAGAATACTCAAATACACTTAAGTCATGAACTACACACATGAATACAAAATATACACATTAAAACATCTAGGTCTTAAAGTATACACTTGAATACACATAAAGTGTACACAATATGCATGATATTATCATTCAATAATTGCTATAAAATATAGGATTTACAAAATACCACGTAGGCATACAACAAACGTCCCTAATACATAGTCATTTCCCAGTAGGGGAAGGAAATAGAGCATGCATTTTCTTCACAGTCGACACATTCTTCCACAAGAGTAGCATGTTGACGTTCTGAAGTGATAGGAATTTATACAAACCATCAAGGTAGCAGTTAAACTACATAAAATAGAAAAGATTCTTAGAATAACAAATCTATATTATTCTAAATGACCTAATTGATGATGAAATGGTAATGCAAACTATAAAGATGCTTACAATAACAAATCTATATTATTGTAATCTATCACATACCTCTCCCAAAGGATCAAAGTTGGTTATTGTTGTAGCAGGTCTATGATCAATTGTGCCAAGAACATCGCAATATACTTCAAATGAGAAATCTATATTGTCACAATAGAAAAGATGCTTAGACTAACAAATCTATATTATTCTAAACAACCTAAATGATGATGAATTGGTAATGCAAACTATAAAAGATTCTTAGAATAACCAATCTATATTATTCTAATATGTCACATACCTCTACCAAAGGATCAAAGCTAACCATTATTGCAATAGCTCCATGATCAATCATGCCAATAACATCACAATATACTTCAAATTATAAATATATATGGTCACAATAGAAAAGATTCTTAGACTAAAAAATCTATATTATTCTAAACAACCTGAATGATGATGAATTGGTAATGCAAACTATAAAATATGCTTAGAATAACCAATCTATATTATTTTAAACAACCTAAATAATGAATCTTAGCAGATAAACAATATCAAAATGTGATTAACAACATCATACTTGTCCCATACAACAAATGATTTGCTACTCAAGTGTTCCTATAGGTTCATCTCTTACCTTCAAAGTTTCTAGTAATGATTCATGATCAACACTACTAATTTTCCATAGTTTTTTTATTTTTGATCTAGCATGATGTCTCAATAACTTAACATTTGTTTCTATAACAAGGTGTGAATGCATGAGAATGGTTTTGTGTTTCTCATAGTCTTCAAATGTAGGTATGTCATTCTTTCTAACCACATATGTTTGCAACCAAGTTTTGAAAACAGGAGCTGAACCTATGTGATCATAACTTTTTTATCAACATCTAAATATAGTTAGAATAAAAAATATATATATTGTTGTAAACAACCTAAACAATGATGAAATGGTAATACAACCAAGTTCAAGAAACAACAATTGAACTGGTAGGATACATGAATCCATCACCATCTATCATCAGTTGTGTTAGCTTTTTCTTTCCCTATACACATCGTTCCAACCAATAGTCTGATACCTCTTCATTCCCCTATGGTGCTACAACTGTATAGACATGTCTTGGCTATACAAGATCTTGAAGATGATCGTAGTCAAGTGAAATTTCCATTACATCTTGTCATGAGGATTATGCTATAGATAAAGGGGTTAGGTACTATGAAATCCATGTATCTACCCACTCACTTGACTTGCACGAATCCCAATCACACTGAATACAATTCTAACAAAAACAAGCCATCTCTTGTGTCCATATGGTCCATGCACTCACATCTGAGCTTCAAACTGAATGCATATTTGAAGAATCTCTAATTGTTTGACATTTTATTATGTCTCCCACTATGCCCTCCTCAACCAACCAAAAGAACCTACACACTTTTGAATCAAGTGTCCCTCCTCGTGATAGTGCATAAGTACACCAATCCACAATAGAACGTGCATCACTGAATTTTGCACCACCTCTAATCTATTGAAGGTATGAGAAAGTTTGGTGGTGTTATTATTGTTGTCATTGATGTCAACACAATTCAGTATGTTGCAAATTGTACATCTATAGTTGAGATACTATCGAGATGTTGTGAGTACATGGAGTTATCCTTATGATGTTACAGATGCATTAAATTGATGAGTTTCCAAGTACTTTTGAGAAAATTAATAAAGAGAGAAGTCAGAGTTATGAATGTGTTCAGAATGTGCTCCAGTATGTACTCTATGTTTCTCCTATGTTGATCATATGCTTATGTGGATCTTAAGGTTTTCTAATGGTGATCTAGTGGTGATATCTCCTAAGTTGTAGCTTTTGGTTTGATGGGATGTGAAAGTTATGTTCATCGGTGTGTGAACTATTCTGGCAGAGTTGGTCTTCTATGGATTGGGAGAAAAAAAAATTCTCTGCATTCCTCCATTGTTCTATTTTAGATCTTTTGGATCTAGAATGTGTCTTATAATGGTGTTTTCTTGGTTCTCGAAAAGATGTGTGCGGTTTGGTGATCCATAAGACAAGTTTCAAAGTAGTTGTATGTGTTAACACAGTCTGAATGGACTGATGGAAAGAGTTCGGTGTTTGAAGATTGTTTCACTTGTTGTCGATGTATATGAAGGAACCTGAGATGTGTTCTCATGCATAATGAAGCATTTTGCATTGTCCACATGATATCTTCTTGTTGGGAAGCATGTACATCAATGTTCATTTGTGTTTTCATTAGGTTTGGCTGACCTGGTGTTTACACTTCATATGAAGAATAAAATTTAATTAAGGAAGCATGTTTTTGATCTAAGACAGTATCTTTTGGTATTGGATAAATGTTTTATTGGTCCACTCTCATTCCTTTCCACCACGGGAATGTTAATTTGCTGACCTAATTTGAATTTATGAAATGAAGATTATGTGGCCGACCTTGGAGAAAGTTTCTAAGGTTGAAGATAGTATAAATGCAAGTTGAATTGGTAGGTGATGCACAGTGATGAAGTAAGCCACAAATCAAAAGAGAAGAAGTGTGTGAAAGTGAGTTGAGGCAGTAGTACTTCATTGTGTTAGATTCCTGAAGGTAGTGAGCTGAAGGTTTCTGCAATCTTTTAATCAAGGTTGTGGATGTGTGTAAATTGATGTGGTGGATCTTTTTTTCTCTTTTGTATCAGTAGGCAATGAGCCTCCCTATTGGACAATGAGTCCTTTCTATAGGCAGTGAGCCTTTGTATTTGGACAGTGAATCCTCTTTTAGGTTTGTGAGCCCTTGGTAGTAAGCCTCTGTATTCAGTTTTGTAATCTCTTTATATTGTGAGTTAATCCTCACCATTTATTTTCCCTTATTGGGTTTTCCACGTAAAAATTTGGTGTTCATTGTGTTGATTTTACTTTCTGTTATTTATGTTTCATGTTCATACTTAATGATATAATAGTGTGGTTGTGGAATTGATAAGTGTTGAAGTTTTAAGTTTGAACTTTTGTGAAAACTGATTCACCCCCCCTCTCAGTTGTCATGCGCCTTTTAACAATTGGTATTATATCTTTAGTTCCTTGGTGTAGAGCTTAATTATAGTGATTGGAAAGTACAGATGAGAGGATATATTGTTTCTCTTGGTTACAAGACCTAGAAGGCTATTGAGTTGAAGTATGTTGCTCTGGCAAGTGGTCCTACTACTATAGATGAGGTTTCTGCTTATGAGGAGAATGAGAAAGTGAAGAATGCTATTTACAACACTTTATCTAAAACTGAACGAACTAAGGTTCTTTCTTTAGGAACTACTCATGAAGTCTGGAATAAGTTGGAAGAACTATATGAAGGAAATGAAAGAGTAAAGTTGACAAAGAAGTTAGCGGAAAAGCATAGATATGAGATTCTAAAAATGGAAGAAGGTGAAGAGTTCACAAGCTATTTCTAGAGGGTTGAGATGATAGCAAATGAAGTTAAGAATCAAAGGGGAAAACTAACTAATGAAGATATAATTGAGAAGATTCTGATCACCCTACCAAATTGCTACAGTGATAAGATCTCAGTTACTAAAGAGATGTACAATCCTAAGAAGTATACTAAAGAATAGTTATTCAACACCTTGACAACATTTGAGATGAGAAATTTTAGGAAAGAAGAAAAGACCAAAACAACATTTAAAGAAATGAAGATTGAAGATGATCTGGATAGTGATAGTTTTGATGAGTTGAAAGCGAATTTCACCAGAAAGTTGAAGAAATGTACCAAAAAGTATAAAGGTATTTTTCCCTTTAAATGTTTCAATTGTGTTAATATTGGTCATTATGCTTCAATACATCCTAATAGAGTTGTGTATAAGAAGAACAAGGATTATAAAGATAAGGATTGAAAGGATAAGAAATACAAGAAGTTATATTATGTTAAAGAAGAAGCTCAAGTTTTTGATGATGAATCTGAAAATGAGGGTGATGATAGTGAATGCTTGTTTTTAGCTTTGTAAAACAAATATATATCTGCTATCCCTGGAAAATGTGTAAGGAAGAATGCTTCGGAGAACAAAAATAATAATATGGAAGGGACTTTGGTCACCACCTTTCATGCAAGATAGGATGAAGACTACTAGGTGATTGATAATGGATGTTCTAATCATAGTACTAGAGATAAGAGTAATTTCACTAAACTTGAAAAATATGATGGTGGTTTGGTCATGTTTGGTGATGATTCAAGATCTTAGATTTGTGGGAAAGGTACAATTATTTTTGATGGTGTACATAGCACTGATGATGTATATTATGTAAAAGGTTTGATACATAACCTTTTGAGTGGTGGAAAGATGTGTAGCAATGGTTTTAAACTTTTGATTCAAAATAACACCTGTGAAATCATAAAAGGATTCAGAGATATGGTTATTGCTAGAAGTAGAACTCATGGAAACATCTATCAGCTTAAGGGAGTTGATGGTCGATGCCTTGTATCTCAAATCAATGAAAGTTGGTTATGGCACCAGAGAATGGGACATGCAAACTTTTATAATTTGGTCAAAATCAGTTCAAGAGATTTTTTCTAAGGTCTTCCTAGAATCAAAAAGCTTGCTAATACTATTTTCCAAAGTTGTCAGTTAGGGAAATAGACAAGATGTAGCTTTAAGGAAAAAGAGCAATCTACTACTGGAATGTTGGAGTTGATTCATACTAACCTCTGTGGTCCGACTAGAACAAGAAGCCTAAATGGTGATAGGTATTTCATGCTCCTTATTGATTATTATTCTTGAATAACATGGGTCTCTTTTCTTAGAGAGAAGACTCGGGCTCTGGATAAGTTTAAAGTGTTCAAAGAAAGAGTGGAAAATGAAGTGAATTTGAGAATCAAATTTTTGAGATCTAATAGAGGTGGAGAATTCACTTCCAGTGAGTTTAATATATTTTGTGAATGTAGCAGGGAATAAAAAGACATTTTTCTACTCCGAGAACCCCTCAATAGAATGGGGTAGTTGAGAGGAAAAATTAGACAGTATAGGAAGATGCAAGAACCATGTTGAAAGAATCAAATGTACTGGATGTGTACTAGAGAGAGGAAATACACACTATTATTTATGTTCTTAATAGAGTTCAAATTAGAGGAAACAACAGAAAGACTCCTCTTGAGTTATGGACTGGTAACACTCCTACTGTGAAGTACTTCAAGATATTTGGAAGTAGATGTTACATTAAAAGAGATGATGCTAGATGTGATGAAGGAATTTTTCTTGGGTACTCTACTACCAACAAAGCATATAGATGCTTCAATAAAATATTGAGCAAGATTGTTGAAAGTGTTAATGTGAAAGTTGATGAAGACATGCACAGACCTATTGAGATAAGCGAAGTTGAATCTGATGATCATATATGTGGACAAGTACCTAAAGAGAATAAGGAGAAGGAAGAAGAAGAAGAAGAAATCCTGGAACCTTCTGTTAAGACTCCTAAGTATGTGCAGAAGAATCATTTGGAGGAATAGATAATTGGAGATAAGAGTGAAGGTGTGAAGACAAGAAGTAAAATAGTAGGTGAGGTAAATATGTGTTTACTCTCTAAAATTGTACCTAAGTCTATGAGTGAAGCATGTGAAGATGAGATTTGGATGAAAGCTATGAAAGAAGAGTTGCAACAAATCAAAAGGAATCAGACATGGGAATTAGTTCCTAGACATGTGAATAAGAATGTAATTGGTTCAAAATGGGTGTTCTAGAATAAGATGAATGAAAATGATGATGTTATAAGAAATAAGGAAAGAATTGTATGCAAAGGATACTCACAAGTTGAAGGCATAGACTTTAAAGAAACATTTTCCCTTGTGGCTAGAATGGAAGCTATTAGAACATTTTTAGCATTTTCTTCCCATAATGATTTCAAAGAATATTAGATGGATGTCAAGTTAGTATTTATGAATGGTGAATTGGAGGAAGAAGAATACATGGAACAGCCTAAAGGATTTGAGTTATCTAACAAACCGAATATGGTTTGTAAGTTGAAGAAGGAATTGTATGGATTGAAACAAGCTCCCAGAGCTTGGTATGCAAGATTGGATAGATACCTGATAAAGAAAGGATTCAACAAAGAGTTTATTGATAGTAATCTTTACTTCAAAGTGCAAGGTAACAAAATGTTGATAGTAGTTGTATATGTTGATGATATCATCTTTGGTGGAAATGAAGGCATTTGTAAAATATTTGCAGAAGAAATGCTAAAATAATTTGAAATGTCCATGATCGGTGAGTTGAATTTCTTTCTTGGTCCTCAAGTAAATCAAACTAACAAGGGGATATTCATTTCATAATCTAAATACGTGAAAGAGATGTTGAAGAAGTTTGGAATGGATGATTCCAAGCCGGTTAGTACTCCTATGGTAACCGGATGTAAGCTGAGTAAAGATGATGAATCTGCTAAAACTAATTAGAGAAAATACAGTTCTATGATTGGTGGATTTCACTATCTTACTGCTACTAGAATAGATATTATGTATGTAGTATGTCTAGTTTCTAGATTTCAAGCAGATCCTAAAGAGGCACATGTTATAGCTGTAAAGAGGATATTTAGATATCTTAAAGGTACACTAGATTATGGCTTATGGTATCCTAAGAGTGTTGATTTCACCTTGAGTGCTTATACCAATGCAGATTGGGCTGGTTATGTGGATGACCAGAAGAGTACCAGTGGAGGTGCTTTCTTTCTTGGCAGAATATTGGTTTCTTGGTTAAGTAATAAACAAGACTTAGTTTCTTTATCCATTGTAGAAGTAGAATATATTTTTGCAACATCCTGCTACACATAGATTTGGTGGATGAAGAAAACTCTAAAAAACATTGGAGTAATATGTCATGAGCCTATTCCTATTTTTTTGTGACAACATAAGTGCTATAAAAATTTCAAAGAATTTGGTTATGCATTTAAGAACAAAAAAAATATCTATCAGATATCATTTCCAAAGAGAAAAGGTGTTGGAAAATGAGGCCAAGTTGGAGTACGTGACAACAAAGGAACAAATTGTAGATATATTTACTAAGGCTCTTCCAAAGGATACTTTTGAATATCTTAGGGAGAGGTTGGGGGTCATTGGACCTCCAAACTAGGTGCACATAAAGGTGCATCAGTCCAGTGAATTCACAAATTCTTCATTTATCTGTACTGGTGAATGGGTCTACTCCACAAGGGGAGTAGAAAAGGTTTTCATTGTTGCAATATGAGTTAAATGGGTGTACTCCTAAGGGGAAGTAATCATATTTTTTGATATTTTCCATTGATTTCAAAGGGGGAGAGAAAGTCATGTGAAAAATAGTAGTAGAGGAAGAGAAGGTGTTCTCCCAGAATATTGTGTAGGATGTTGTATTTGATGGTTTTTCACATCATGTGTTTCCATCAATGACAAAAGGGGAGATCGTTGCAAGTATGAGCAAGTTTGGTGGTGTTGTCATTAATGTTGTCATTGATGTCAACACAGTTCAATATGTTACAGATTGTACATGTATAGTTGAGATACTATTGAGATGTTGTGAGTACATGGAGTTATCCTTATGATGTTGCAAATGTGCTGAATTGATGAGTTTCCAAGTGTTTTTGAGAAAATTAATAAATAGAGAATTCATAGTTATGAATGTCTTTATAATGTGCTCTGGTATGTGCTCCACGTTTCTCGTATGCTGATGATATGTTTGTGCGGATTTGAAGGTTTCCAAATGGTGATCTAGTGGTGATATTTCTTGAGATGTAGCTTCCGGTTTGATGGGATGTGAAAGTTACATTCACCAGTGTGTGAAATGTTTTGGCAGAGTTGGTCTTCTATGGATTGGGAGAAATGTGTCTGCTCCGTAGTCCTTCGTTGTTCCATATTAGATCTTCTGGATCTAGAATGTGTCTTATAATGATGTTTGCTTGGTTCTGAAAAATATGTTTGTGGTTTGGTGATCTGGAAGTCAAGTTTTAGAGTACCTATATGTGTTTGCACAGTCCGGAGGTATGTGCAAGATCATCATGGAAAAAATAGGCCCTTAAGTGGCAAATAATTCAAAAAATCAGAGTTAGGAAATTTGATGTATAAATTTGAATAAGTTATCTATATTATTTTAAAAATATGTAAGAAGAGAATCTATAGAAAATTGAATGAAGTTTCTAAACTACTAGGTTTATTAAAAAAGAAAAGCTATTTGGTGAAAATTTGAAATTTCAATGCAGTAGTACTTAAATTTCAGGGAAAAAATAAGAAGTAGGTGTCTATCTAACCACCCTAACCACAATAAAATGATAATATTTTTTACATGATTTTAGATATAAGTAGAGGACTCGTCTAGATGTAATGCATATTTTTTTGTATTTTTTTCCAAGTAAATAATAATTTTATTTTTTTTAATTACAAATTTTAAAAAATATAAAAACCCATATGTTTGACCACCTTAACTTGGTCAAAACTTCATGAAATTCAATTTTTTTTAAATCCTATAGTATACAAAGCATAGAATGTGACACATGTTTTGGATTAAAAAAAAGATACCATTTGAAAGATATATATGTTTTTCAATCAGCCTATCAATCAAGACTTTAGTCGTAATTCAAATAGAAAATGAATAATAATTATTTATTAAATTCAAAGTAAAGCATAATTTATATTGGTGGAAAGCTTTGAATATCCTTTAAAAACCTTTTTCATTTCATGAATTTTGCTAAAAAACAAAATTTGTCAACCACATACCCTACACATACCCATCATATCGACATTTTTTATCCCATCATGATCTTGCACATACCCTCGGATGGAATGATGGAAGGAGTTCAGTGTTCAAAGATTGTTGCACATACTGTAGATGTATTTGAAGGAACCTGAGATGTGTTCTTGTGCATAATGAAGCATTTTTCATTTTCCATGTGCTATCTTCTTGTTGGAAAGTGTGTACATCAATGTTCATTTGTGTTTTCATTAGGTTTGGTTGATCTGGTGTTTACACTTCATATGAAGAATAAAATTTAATTAAGGAAGTGTGTGTTTGATCTAAGACAGTATTTTTTGGTCTTGGATAAATTTTGTATTGGTCTACTCTTATTCCTTTCCACTGTGGGAATGTTAATTTGTTGACCTAATTTGAATTTATAAAATGAATCTTATGTGGCCAATCTTGGAGAAAGTTTCCAAGGTTGAAGATGGTATAAATGCAAGTTGAATTGGGAAGAATTGGCAGGTGATGCAAAGTGACAAAGTAAGCCACAAATAAAAAGAGTAGAAGTGTGTGAAAGTGAGTTGAGGTAGTAGTACTTCATTTTGTTAGATTCTTGAAGGAAGTGAGCTAAAGGTTTCTGCAATCATTCAATCAAGGCTATGGATGTGTGTAAATTTTTGTGGTGGACTTTTTGTTCTCTTTTGTATCAGTAGAAAATGAGCCTCCTTGTTGGATAGTGATTCCTTTCTGTAGGCAGTGATCCTTTGTATTTGGAAAGTGAGTCCTCTTCTCAGCAATGAGCCTCTGTATTTAGGTTTGTAATCTCTTTATTTTGTGAGTTAATCCTTAGTGTGGTTTTTCCCTTATTGGATTTTCCACATAAAAATCTAGTGTTCATTATGTTGATTTTACTTTTTGTTATTTGTGTTTCATGTTCATACTTAATAAAATAATAGTGTGGTTGTGAATTTGATAAATTTTGAAGTTTTAAGTTTGAACTTTTGTGACAACTAATTCACCCCCCTCTTAGTTGTATTATTCCTTTTAACATGATCTTCATTTTTTCCTTAACCAAATCTCTCTTCACACATGCACCTGCACCATCATGCTCACCTTTTCCATGCCTAGCTTTGAAAAAAATCCAAATATGTGGTACACCCCTCTCTATATGCATCATGCTCAACCAATAAATCATGAGATCATTCTTGAATTGCCCTGTGTAGTTATATGACCAAATCATATGTTTACCCATTGCAATTCCTTTTTCCTGCAAGAACTCAAAAAAAAATTCAAAACAATGTTGTAAAAACTTAGATGAATGATATTTATCATCAATCATGTAAAAATTGTACTCCCTTATTGTCTTACTATCCTCTTCTATACTATTAGGGGCATGCCTATATGTTATTTGGAAAAAAATAGTAATTTGAATAGAAGTATAATATTGTGATTGAGCTTCATTTTGTGGTTGCAATGTGTAATTTTCAACAAAATAAACTATAGATACAATATTTTCAATGGGGAAAGAGTCCTTACACATCTTGAATTTCCAATCCAACCACTGCGACCTATGGCTATGCCTTGCATACTTATATAAAAAAGATTTTTCTTAAAATAAAAAATAAAATCAGAAATACTTACCTCTCTTGCAACCAACTCACATCTAGAACCCTCACCTCCACTCTTCAATGTGTATTTGACTATCTCATACTTTTTTTTCTCAACAATTTTGTTACCAAAATCATGACTGCTGCCCTCATGATAGCATGTTACAAACTTTGATAAACCACCACATTGCAAACACGCTTCATTTAAACAATCATTTCTATAAAATAAGAAACCTTCACCTCTAATGCATAAAAATGAATCTAACAACTCCCTAGATGACTTGGGAAGTTGCATTGCATGACACTCCTGTAACATTTTGTCAATATGCATAGTAGAATGAATATGGCATAACAATTCATGATACATTGAAAACTCAACATGGTATTTACAACATGTATTATGAACCTTAATAGGAACACAATAAAATGGCTTGCAAGACTCAAAATCCCTTTGTGATATTTGAAAATGTGGATATTTTTGACAAATTTGTTTGTAAAAAATTATTTGGCTACATTCCAAAAAATGTTTATGATGCGGTGTACGATCTCAATTACCAATTCATAAATTTAAACATCATTTACATTTAGTGATACTCTAGAGTGAAAATTCCAATATTGTTCAATTTGCATCTTTACGTTATCGGATAGCTTTTTATCAACAAATGGAAACCTCCCACTAAAAGCCCACGTATCATTTTGAAGAGTGTTGGCCTCCTACAATGATTTAATAACTAATCCCTTACAGACATGATTGAAAGATTGGACATCTAACCTGAATAGCTATTTCAATCATCATGAAGGTGCATTTAACTTGTCAACCCAGGGATGTGAACTTGAAATGGGTCAACACAATATGTGCACTAGGAACCCAAAGTAGCCATTTTCATTCTACAGCTAAGGAGCTCACAATGTTGAAAGTAAATTGCTTAGAAGGGAATACCATAAATTCCAATCATCAATCAACAACTACATCAAATAAAAATGCATAACAAAAATAAAATTTTGAGCAACAAGCAGGGAACTACTCTGTCTGCTTTGGTTGCAGGAACAGTCACAAAATGGAATTCTAGTGGTTGCAAGAATAGTTGGTGCCAAATTTCTAACTAATTACCAAATAGAAAGTAATACTAAGCTAATACTAAACTAAGAGGATGGATTACTCACCAAGTGGGACCCCTTGGATAAGTATCCTCTAAAACTAATGAGAACTCAGATGCTCAAACTCAAAACTTTATTTTATTCACTGTAAATAATGAGTACAAAAGAGTAATGTATCTGTATTACTAAAGACTTGAAAGTGAAAGTACAATATCAAATCATGCAACCCCTTAAGAAGGAGCATCAAATATTATTTATACTATGAACTAAATAAGGCAATCAACTCCACGACTGGGAGGACACCATTTAGGGAAAGTGGAGAAAGTGGAGTGGCGGCGGTTATGCGTGTGTGGAATTTGGTCAAACATGCAGGTCTAAACACAAATTTAGCACAATAGTAACACCTGCATCTGCTCAACCAACATTAAAGTCCACTACAAGGTGGTTACATTCAGTTTGCATCATAAATCCTCTATTGTCGACCTCCTTTGACCTTTGAGAAATTCCTTTGTTGGACGTTATCGTGCATGTCTAGCTGGTGGTGTCTTCCTCAACTTAGCATCCTCAAATTAAATCCGCATGGCAATGTCAGTACACACAATAACTGCATATATATAACCACCTTAAGGAACATTCATTAACCACATGCAAAATCAATATAGATAATACACATAATATTCCAATGTCATTAAAAATTGTAGAAATAGGATTAAGCCCAATGTCTATGGTTTGAGGGAAACATTATGAAAATATCAACATTTAGCATCAAAGTTCATGACAACTTCTAGCAAATAAACTATAGATTCTACCCAAAATTGGACCAAAAACTAGGGTCATCACTCCCCCCAACCTAATGTTTTGCTAGTCATCCAATAGGGGAAGGGTTGTTCTTCTACTTGGTCAAAGATCTGAAATTTGCAACTAATAGTTGTCCAACATTAGTGTCTATTGAGCGTGAATTAGGGTCCCAATAGAATCCTCCTAATCTGTCAAATTTTCTCCATCTCTATTTTATGTAGCAATGTCATATTGGTAGAACCTGAAGTTTGGTATGGGCCACATGAGAATGTGTTGCTAGAAAGTTAGGGGAAGCCAAAATCACCCCGTCATTCTCCCAATCTAAATATACCTATCAATTCTATTTAGTGTTGTAGCGTAATTGTGGATGGAATGAGGTTCAACCTATTTCAGCTCATCAGTTAGGTTATTCCATCTTTGTGATAGGTATCTTCTCATAATTCCCTCCTTTGTTGTTTCCTTTACCTCATACTCACTATAAACTGCCTTAATCCAAGGCATAATCCTGTTGCATAACTAGGTCTGAAAACCATTATGTGACATTCTCTATAAATATCCTTTGGGTTGCTTGATTTAGCCTTGATGGGTAGAGGGATGTTAGACTCCAATTGCTTATAAGCCCCATGTTGTCCCCAACTAATCTCATTTTGTACCCAAGACATAAATTCTCTTAATTGGACATCCCCAACATACAATAGTAGATTCCAATCATGGTCTTTAGTTACAACATAATTATGCAAGTATAACTCACATAGAAAATTATTCATTTCAGGGGAGGAAATCCTATAATCATTGAAAAATTCATTAGGAGTGTCAATAGAAGGATTCAAACTTTAGAAATCCTTGACATCTTAAAAGAGAGATATTTCTCTTTCAGGTGTAGAGCATAGACCCTTGGAAGGGTTCTGCATTCCAAAATTTGTGGTACCAAGGCTGCCATATCATCCACCCTCTTCTTCAAGGTGGAAATTTATTCATCTTTATCTTCAATTTCCTCATCTCTCTTTTCAATTTCCTTCTTCAATTTCTATTTTTCATTTTTTCCATTCTTCCTCCCTCCTTTGTATTTCTTTCCATAAATTCAAAATTTCCATATGTATTTTAAAATTAGGAGAATTATGAATTCCTACAAGTATTTTTGTTGATGGTTGCTCCCCATATAGTACTTCTGCATGGACTCAGGCTTTCTAGTTGTCTCTAGTTGTAGGGGTATTGTTTCTTCTCTCGCTTCTTGTTGTAGCTATAGGAACTCCTACTCTGGTTCTGGATATTGTTGTAGGACCTCTTGTTGTAGGAATTTTTGCTCATGCTGCAGGAAATCTTGATTTTCCTCAAACTCTTTATTTTCAACTTGTTATGTAATATTGGCAAGGTCAGCCAAAGTTATGTTTGTTGCTACCTTAAATATATCTTCCTCCTTGACATTCTCCTACCCCATTGGAGCTTCTATGTCCTCTTGTGGTATTTCTCTAGACTTAGGGATTTCTTGTGGAGGCATACCAAATGCTGGCCCAATTGGTCTTGATTTCTTGGGAAGTCTCTCACTTTTTTTTTTGGCCACAAGATGAACAATGTCATCCTTCTCCTTTTTAGAACTCGACACCTCTTTTTTTGTCGGTTGCCTTTTGGCCTTTCCTTTTCTCATTTTTACTTCTCTCTTTTATGCCCTATTTTTCATCAGGGTGCCAAGTGGAACATCATCATCAAAATATAAGGAGGAGCTTTCTTTTTCTGAGTGCTTTGTTCCAAAAGAACTAATTTCTATGGTTTCTTCTGCTACAGGAGGGTTTACACTAGGGCTTGCACCAAAGTTTGAAACACCAAGAGTGGCCTCAGTTGTGCTCAATCTCCTACTAGACCTATGAGATTGAGGCAAAACCCTAGGTTGCAAGTGCTCATGTCTAATTTGATCAACATTTATAAATTCTTGCTAGGACATTCTAAATACATCATGCAGAGACTTTTCAACTAGCAATTTAATTAGAAAATGGTGGGAAATAGAATTGTCCCTACCTTTTTGGGTCTTGGGTGCCATGATTGAGAGAATATTGTATAGTATGTTAGGCACATTCATCCTCCTCTTGTGCCTCATATGACTCAAGAGTTTGAAATGTATTGAATGCAGGTTTGACAGACGACCTTCACAGGTGAGATACCTTATAATGTAGATGGTTGCCTATTTCCATGGTTCAGGCAGAGAGGTTTTTTTGCACCTTGTTTATCCACACTGATTGGAGGGTCACCATGTATTGTAAATTTGACCCTAGCTGACCTAGCATCTCTAGAGGCAGGGTAATGTTCACCATCAGCAGGTAACCCTATAACCTCTACAATTCTTTCCTTACTTCCCACAACCTCCAACCCTTTTATTGTGGCTTTTCCTTCAGAAAATGTCTAGGCGAATTCTAGTGCAATGCTTTCATCAAAGCCATCCAACTTCAAGAAGTAATCTAACCATCCACAGTTTCTAAATTTTGGCCAGGCATTGTGCATTCTGCAATAAAACATAATGAACCAAGGGCTCATTTTGAATTAGCCCTCCTCCCATTGTCGGCAATCAACTATCACTCTACAAAATTTTCTTCCTATAATTCCTATCTAAAAGCCAAACACCTTCCTACAATACTTGCTAAATTTCCAATGCCAATATCAACTAAATTTTCCCTTTCTTTTGTTTTACCTTTTTGTTTGCAACCCAGAATTATGACAGGGTCAATAATAGAAAGAAAAGGAGTGATAAAGGAGAATTATGATGGGGTGAAATGGCGGATGCAGTTAGTGCCACTTCACACATGTGAGTCGTCCTCTAACTCAAATTTCAAATCAACTCCTTTTAAATTTTCTAACATAGCCTAGCATGAATTGACACATGGGCAATATATTCACATCTTTTTCTTTCCCCCCCAACCTAGATTTGGACATGTGTCTGCAAGTACGAGATGGGAGTGGTGTTTTGACAAGGAATAATGACATGTTATGTGAACGTCTATACTAATGTATAATTATTAAATAAATTCACTTAAAAGATGATTAAAAGATAGAAATTAATGCACACATACCTAAATTTGTGGAGGATTTGTTGCAAATATCGTGGAGAACATACTGTTCTCCTTTTTAGGGAATAAATTGAGCAATTAATGAAAATGAAGTGATGGAAGAGAGAGAAAGGTGACGATGGATGGGTGAATGGGTAGATGGGTGAAGAAATGGACCTCCACAAGAGCGAAAGTCTTCATTATGACAAGTGCATACCTTAATTAGCCAGAAGGAGGGACACTAGGTCCACTTCCTTTGGTTGTAGGAAGCTCAGGTACTGAATGTTGGGTGAATTGTTGTAGGAACTCTTCTTTGGAAGCTGGCTTGTGATATAATTTGAGGCGATGACCATTGACAAGTAACTTGAATCTAACAAGGTCAATGGTAGTAAGCTGAACAACTCCATTAGGAAAGACCTCAGTGACTTCATATGGTCCTAGACACCTTGTCTGAAATTTTCTTGCATTTTCCTAATATCTTGAGTCATAGAGCAGGGCCCAATATCCTGGTTGGAATTTCTTATCCTTGATAAATTTTTCATGTCACTTGATTCTCTAATTATGCACTACCTCTGTATGATGAAGGGATGCTCTTCTTATCTCATCCAAAGAATTTAGCTACATAATTCTTTCTCTCTGTGCCTCAGAAATATCCATCCTCAGATCTACTGCATTCCTAAGAGTCTTATAGTCAAATTCAATGGGCATCATGGCTATCTTTACATACAACAACTCAAATGGATTGAAGTCTGTAGTTGTTTTCCAAGTTGTCCTATAGGCCCAAATAGCTTCTGGTAATCTATTTTTCCAATCCTTTCTATGAATAGCTACCATTTTGGTCAGAATGGCTTCAATTTCTCTGTTGGTCACCTCAACTTGGCCATTAGCCTGGGGGTGATAAGGAGTAGACTTCTTGTACCTTATGTTGTATTCATTGACTAGTGTAGACACGTAAAATATACTGATTGACATTGTGCATCTGATCCCGACTACGAACATCGTTTCTTCCTTAACCATCCCTCATTCTAACAATTTAATCAAATCTCCTTATCTGATTAAATTCATCAATATTCCTCTCTTAATTGAATAAATCATTTTATCTAATTAAGTCAATCTCTTTTGTTAATTAAATCAATCCATTTGATCTAATTATCCCTATTTAATTAAATAATTAATTTTATTTGATTAAATCTCTAAATTCTATCCATTAAATTAAATAAATTAAAACCTTATTTGATTTAATCTAATACCATTTCTTTTAATTAAATAAATCAAAAATCTTTATTTAATTAATCTCTTATCATATTCCTCTCTTATTTGATTCAAATATATCCATAAATTTGAGTCAAATAGGTCACATCATCTAATATCTTATTAAATTAATTAACCCTTGATTAATTTAATCTCTTATCATGTCCCATCCTCTAGATTTTGCAAGTTGCACATGAAAATAGATTTAATTCATTTATTAAATCTCTATTTTCCTCAGAAGGCAACTTTTGGAATATTCTCTAAATTTGAATTCAAAAATGCCAAGTCAACATGTTCATCCAACAAGGAAATAACTTCATCTTACATGTCCTTTTCCTTGAGCCAAGTGGCATTTATTTTATTTTCTCTTCCCTCTTACAAGTCAAATCAACAAATTTGAAATTCAAAAATAAGCATTTATTGGCACAATCCCCAAATCTTGCACATCCTCCATCCATTCATTGATTGACAAGTGGCATCATGCCATTGGATGAATGTTAGTCCCACATTTCTAAAATTTGGACATTCATCCATCTTGGAATTCTATAAATAAAGAGCTCATATCCTCATTTTATCATCCACAAATTATGCAAAGTTATTATGCTAAAATATTTAGCCATTTTCATCCATCACCATTGAGTTCTTAGCTAGGTTTTTTGTAGATTTTGGCTTGGAGCTCTCATCCTTCACCATCAAAGTGGATCAATCATCATCAACATATCAAGCTTGCATCTTAGGAATTGGTAAAGGTCCAATTTTCCCATCAAATTGGCACCAATTCCCTCATGGGATCATGTGCTTGCTTTTCTAATTAGGATTGAATCTATATTTTCTTGTTTTATTGTTTTCTTCCTTTTTTTCTTTCCTAATTTGAAGTTTGTAAATGGATTTCATGGGGAATCCTTGTTCATGCTTGCAATATCGAACTTGAGTTATTTATTCTCTTTGTTTTGCAAGTATTCAGATTGGGGTTCACACAACTAGTGTTGCAACAAGGGTTGATGTGAATTGATCCCCTTGATCAGTCACTATTTCTCTTGGAACTCCATATCTTATGAAAAATATCCTCATAAAAAAATTATTCCACCTTGTTATCTCTTGCATGCTTCATGGTCTTAACTTCTACCCACTTTGTCACATAATCAGTGCATACCAAGATATAAGACTTACCATTTGATGGAGGGTCAATGGGTCCTACAAAATCCAATCCCCACTTCTCAAAGGGAGTGATTACTACCTGAGGGAAAAGTGGCATCTCATTAGATCTGGTTGGTCTGCCCATTCTTTGACATCTATCACAGTTTCTAGTATACCTTTCTACATCCTTGTGGAGTGTGGGCTAGTCATATCTTGTGTTCAAAATATTCATTGTTGTTCTCTGGGTTGCAAAATTTCCTCCACATGGTTCATTGTGGCATGAATGCAATATTTCATATGTCTCATATTCTCACACATCTCCTCATGACATGGTCTAGTTGTGTATAAAAGAAACATCCAACAATCTAGGAGAAAGGAAAATATTTTTCAATGAGTGACCTTTTCTCTTTTGGAGAGAAGTGAGAAGGAACTCTACCTATGACCAAATAATTGGCTATGTCAGCATACTAGGGTGTTTGTATACTGAGGGAGAATAGATGCTCATCAGGAAAAGAGTCATCTATGGGTTGATTGTATTTTGATGTAGTCAGTCTTGAAATAAAATATGCAACAACATTGGCCTTCCCTAGCTTATCCACAATGGTCATATCAAACTCTTGCATTAACAATAACCATCTTTCCATCCTACCTATGATCAAAGTTTTATTCATGATATATCTAATGGTTGCATGATTAGTGTGCACAAAGATTTGGTAACTTGTTATGTAATTTCTAAATTTTTCTAGTGCATAGATTACTGCCAGCATTTCTTTCTCTATCACTGTATAGTTGAATTCAACTCCTTGTAAATTTTTGCTGACAAAGTAAATGGAATTTTCAATAGCTCCTTCTTTTTGTCCTAAAACTGATCCTATGGCATAATTAATGCATCAATATGGATATGGAAAGGAAGTTCCCAATTAGGCCCTTTGACTATAGGAGCATGAGTCAAAGATGCCTTCAAGTTAGAAAATACCTTGTCACAAGCTTTAGTCCACTAAAATTCAACATCTTTAGTGAGAAGAGTATACAGTGGTGCTACTACCTTGCTAAAATCCTTGATGAAATTCCTATAATATGTTGCATGACCCAAGAAACTCCTAACATCCTTTTGTTTTGCAAGTGTGGGAAGATTTGTGATTACCTCAATCTTTGCAGGATCTACTTGAATTCCTTTGTGGGAGATGTAGTGGCAAAGGACTACACCTTCCTACATCATCATGAAGAACTTTTCACTATTTAAGGATAGGTTTTTGTCTTCACATATCTATAGGTCTCTCCTAAGATTTTCCAACGCTTGATTAAAATCAACACCATAAGTGGTAAAGTAATCCATATAAATTTTCATGGAATCATGAGAACTGTCTAAGAATATGCTAATGACTACCCTCTAAAAGGTTGCAAGTGCATTGCATAAGCTAAATGGGAGTACCGAGTAGGCATAGGGCCCCTATGGACAATTAAATGTGGTCTTCTCCTAGTCCTCTGGTGTAATTTGGATCTAGTTGTAACCGCCGAATCCGTCTAGAAAAGAAAAGTATCGCTTTCCTGCAAGTGTTTCCAAAACTTGATTAATGAAGGGTAAGGGAAAGTGGTCCTTCTTGGTGGCAGCATTAAGTTCTCTGTAATAAAAAAAACTTTCCATTTCCATCCTTTCTTGGGAAAAATCACTAATGGAGACACCCAGTGACTATCTGAAATGGGGTAGATAACTCCTATATCTAGTAATTTTTGCAATTCTCCTTTTACAATTTCTCTTAGCGTAGGGTTAATTCTTCTTTGTGGCTATCTTACTGGGGTGCAATCATCTCTAATGTAAATTATGTGTGTAAAATGTTTAGGGTCCAATCCCTTCATATCATGATAATCCCATGCAAATGCATGCTGATGAGTCCTTAATAAGTTTTCCAACAACAATTGTTGTTCTTCACTTAATTTACTGTTAGCATTCAGATATTTTCCTTCTGACACCTATACTTGTGTAGTTAACTATATCATGGATATTTCATTAACACATGGTACCTTTAGTTCATATGCAAGGGATGTATGGGACATACCTATTGCAAGAAGTCTGTCTACAGGAATAGTGGTTGCGGGAAGAGTGGTTGTAGGAAGAACATCCGTAGGAACAGTGGCTGCAGGAAGAGTAGGAAAAAGTGTCTTGACTGAAGTAGCAGAATGAGAAGATGATGCTTCCTCCACTTCACAACTATTTTGAATGATGTTGGCCAATACTTCATCTAAATCTTGGAGCTGCATGAAAGAGCTTATTCCTAGCATCATAAGTTGTGCCATAGAATTAACTTCCTCGGCCTCTTCACCAACATGTGGCCATACAAGATTATCTTCATCATCAGATGGCTAAGCAGGAGGATAAAGAAAAAACTATCTCATGCTCTTTCCATCTAAAATGGTCATGCCACCTGACCGAAATCCAATGTATCCATTTGCAGTTGCTAACCATGGCCTTCCAAGAATAATGGGATACCCGCCTAGTGTAGCTTTAGGAGAAAGAATCATAAAGTTTGTTGGGTACTCCCAGGAGTCTAAAACTACCAAAAAATCCTCCAATACACCATTAGGCTTAACAGTAGAGCTATCAGCAAGCTACAGGATAGTAGGAGTAGATCTCATGCTTGCAACATTTAGTTGTTGCAGGATGTCCTTGGTCATTACATTTATTGTTGTCCCTAAATCAATCAGACCATTAATTGCTTGGATTTCGTTTATAAAAATTGTTACCACAGGACTACTTGGGTCATTATACTTGGGGATAGTTACTTTTCCAAGCATGATGTCAGCTAGTTGTCCCACCACATGAACTGTAGTTGGGTCTTTCTTTTTCCTACCTAGCTTCTTGAGGCATGCTTCCTTGATTTCCTTGTCATAGATTGGAACATCCTTTATGGCCTGAAATAGAGGTATCTGGACACATATATGCTTCAGCTAATCCAAGATGTCAAAAGTTGTATCCTCCTTTTCTTCCTTCTTTTTGGCAACTTCCAATCTTTGAGGAAATGGTGGTTCTTGTTCAATCTACTTGACCTGGACTGGTTCAGGATTTTTAGGTACACTTGGCTGAATGGGATCATTTAGAGGTTCCTCCTCCTCTTCCATAGGAAGCTCAGTGATAATGGGCTTGGAAGGGGCTAGTAAAGTAGTTCCTGAACACAATTGGATGTCACTTACACTCATAGCATATGCAGGGAATTGATTTGAATTAGCTAATGTACGCTATTGTTGTAGTTTGTTATTTGGATTGGGTGTGGGCTCAAATGGTAGTTGAGTAGGTTTAGGTGCATTTGAGCTTGGATTAGTAGGTGGAGGCATTATAGCAGGTTGTTGGGCCTAAGAAGGTGATTGCATGGGTAAGTGCACCAAGATGGTTCCCAAAAAGGGGGCTTAAGTGGCCACTTTTTATCTGAAATTAGGAAATACTAACCTTGGACATGAAATTGAGGATAGCTACACTCAAAATTTTGAGATGGAACAAAAATAAGGGTCGAAGTGCTCTGAGTCTACTTTCTAAACTACTAATTTATTTTGAAAATGGTTGAGATTAATGGGTTCAAAAGAGGGATGTACGCAAATTTTTGTTGTTTTTGTCAAAAAACATAACATAACTCTTGTATGACTCTAGCACGGTGAACTTTTTTTAAGTATTTTTAAAATCGTTACGGTCAGAAGTTAGATAACAATATCTAGTTGATGCATAATTTTTCTGATAATTTTTAATGAATATTTGATTTTTTACTAATTTTCTAAGTGGGAACTTCCTGAAAAGAAAAAATTTGGCCGTGCTCCCCCTACAAATTTTGGAAAGTAATAGATTTTTTTTTTAAAAATAAAATAAAATTGTAGAATGGAGTCTAGTTTCTAAAAATGTAATTTATTTGAAATTTCAATGAACGGTTAATTTATAATGAAAAAAACACCAAACACTGCTTTTTAGCAAAAAATAGACATACAAACAAAAGAAATTATGGATGAAAGGCTTAACATTGTCGAAAAGTGAAAAAAATTACATCATTGGATAGCTAAGAGACAACCTAACATTACCCATGTTTTCGATTTTGTCAATATTGAACTAGATGCAATC
>VDFB02256132.1:55665011-55677836 GCA_007258455.2 Sequoia sempervirens | reverse complement strand
GGAGAGAGTGGGAGAGGGTGGGGGAGGGTGTGAGTGGGTTGGAGAGTGTGGGAGAGAGTCGAAGAGTGTGGGAGAGGGTGGGAGAGAGTGGGAGAGAGTGGGTTTAGGTCTCTCTCTCACTCACTCGCTCCCTCTATCTCTCTCCCCTCTACCCTTAACCCTCTCTCCCTCTATCTCTCTCCCACTCCCTCCCTCTCTCTCTCTCAACCCTCTCCCTCTCTTAGGTCTATCTATCTCTCTCAGTCACTCCCTCTTTCTCTCTCCCCTCTACCCTTAATTGTAAACCTTAAACTATTAACCCTTAAACCATAAACCCTTAAATCCTCTAAGCTCTACCCTTGGCCCTTCCCCCCTCTATCTCTCTCCCACTCCCTTCCTCTCTTTCTCTCTCTCCAGTCTCTCCCTCTCTTAGGTATCTCTCTCTCTCACTCACTCCTATATTTCTCCCCTCTCCCCTTAACCCTCTACCCTATAAATCTACCCTATAAATCTTTAAAAAAACCAACTTTATTATAACGCGAGCATGTTATGAATAAGAAGATACATGGTTGTTTTAGCAAGAAATAGTGTGCTTGCATTATAACGTGAGCACATTTTGTCTTGCACTAAAAAAGGTAAAAAAACACAATATACCCATGATGTCGGCCCACATTTTGCATATTCTCCTAGTTCTACACGTGTTTCGACAAAAAGTATCTTTTTGGTGAGTGATTGAAATGTGCATGCATGATTTTTAGATTCCACCACCTTTTTCATGATCTTTCCATCACCTTTCCATGAAATAGAAGAGTTTTCACGTTGAAAGGCATATAATATCAATTCAAGTTTGAATTACAGTGATAACTATTATACAATTGAAGTTTGGAGGGGAACAAGCTTTTGAAAAAGTCAAATTTTTGAGGAGTTTGAGGAAAGAAGAAGCAAAGGATACATAATTGGGTAGAACTCCTTCATTTGAAACTTTGGTTTTTTAGGTATGTGAAGTCTTTGTACATTTTCTTTCATTCTATTATGGCTTGCTTTCATTTTTGTTGTTTTACTTATTCCATGTTGATCAAATTGTTTGTTTGTCATGTTACAACCTTACGTTGTCAATGGAAATTTTAAATTACACAATTCTATACACTTTCCTATTAAATTTTTAAACCACATCTCTTTGAGGAATTTTTTTAAATTTAACAATTGAATTTATTTATGTATGCTTCCAAAGCTTTCATTGAGGTATTTTGTCAAATAGTTATACAAACCAGTTGATTGCCTTGTCTATGCTACCAAATTTTCCATACCTGTCTCTAAAAAATTGGAATATACTCCTAATGCAGTAGGGGGAGGCATGTGACACACAAACACACAACTCCAATCTACATACAAATTTTGAATTTACAATTTCATCAAGACCTCTTCTTTCAACAAATTCACATTGTTCAGGTTGTAGCATATCAAAGTCACTCAATCAGGTATAATTCCTGACACAACCTTCTCACTTCTCAGCAGGCCCCCAAATCCAAAAACAATCTTTACTTAGGTCTCAAAATAAAAGATTTTCCAGGTTTTAGGACCTTCCATGCTCAAATAGGTTTCCAATACAAAAACTCTCAATTTTCTCATAAATATCTAGGGTTTTCTATATTTCACAACTCCAAGGCCTTCCAAGCCTTAGCAAAGCATCAAAAAAAAATTTTAGGGTCTGCAAAAACAAAATAAACCTTCACTAGGCCTTTAGCCTCATTAGATCTCAAAAACACCTTATTATTAAAAGAAACATGAAAAATTGAAAGCAACATATTACAGGCCTTTCCTCTGAATCATAGGTCACCACAGTAGGAGGAAAGGCTCCATCTTTAAATTAATGTAAAACTCATACCTTGCTGGTCTGTACAGGCTGATAAGAAAGAATGGAGTTTTTATTTCATTGAAACAACTAAAGGAGTCTCAAAATATATTGAAGTCCAAGTTAAGACCTTCCACCACAGTGATTTATGAATTTCTAATCATGTGAGGCTTGTGCTAGGTCGTACATAGGAAAAAGAAACTGAAAACATAGAAAAAATACTTGAAACTCCATAGTTTAGGCATTGAGTAGAGCACCAAATCCTCAAAAGCAATTCATTGACCCCTTTATTTTGGCTTGTATGATGTTTTAATACATTTTCAAATCAGGAGTCCCAGCTTCCTTCAACGCCCATAACCACCCTTGAACCACCAAACCTTCATTAAGCCTAAAAGTACTAGTATTAGCAATGGTTTGCTTAATAAGCTTCATTATGCAAATTTGTTGTTCTACAGACCTAGGACCATTTAGAAACCTTTATTTTACCCATTACAGAGCCTTTCAACATATCCAACAATCACCAATGCTTGTTTTGTACCAAACTACACAAATGATCAAGTTTTCTAAACTTTTAAGGGCCCAAATTAGCCCACTTTTATAAAGGTACCACCTTCAAAACTTGTCCAAATCTCTTGAAACCTTGGGGCAGCACTTTGTATCTATCAACACTTCAAATTATAGCATTAGATTGCAGAGATTCAATCATTTACCATCCAAACCATAAAACCCTCTCCCTAGGCTTAGAAACCCTATGTTTTATTGAAAACTGTAGCACTTGCCAAACACTCCAAAACTTGACAACTATTGAAACAAGCCTAAAATACCCTGCTCATGCTCAATCTAACATAAAATAACACTTCCCAACTCAGAAACTCAATTTCAATCACCAAAAGCTCAATTTTGTTAAGGAAAACTCAACATTTCCTCATTTGGTTTGATGCCCAATCCAAGGATCATCCTCCATTCAAGTTTATCATGGCCTTTTATAATGTTTCCCTTTTAAAAAACCACTTCAACTTTGAAAACTAACATTTGAAAAAGGTGACCGTTGGTCTCCCTCTTTAATAGACTTTTACAACCCTTCACTATTAGTTAATTTGACTTGACTTAGCACTTTTTGCACAGGTAAAATTATTCGTCATGCCGAAGAAAGGAACTGTTAAAAGGAAAAATATAACAGATGATCAGCTTCAAGCCTTCAGATACAAAGAGAAAAACAAATGAGGGAATATCGTGAAAATCATAAATTGGGAATGATTGACGAAAATAAGCCAATTGAAGAGGAACCTCAACCGTCAAAAAGAGAAGAAATTGGCAGCACAAAGGGCATGAATGTGAAAGAGTCATGCTAGGGGAGATGAAAATACCATAGTTGGAGAAACACCCTCTACCTCAAGTGAATACAAAGGGACACCATTAAGCACAAGCGAATATGGAGGGACACCATCTACCACAAGTGAGTATGGTTGGACACCATCCACCACATCTGAAGTTGAGAGTACATCATCATTCGGATTTGATGAACAAGGTATGCCATCATCCCCACATGAACCTCAAGAAATATATTATATTCCATCCTCAATCGAAGGTATGAAATCTAGCCCACCTCAATTAAATATTGATGAAATTGCTAATGTTGAGATGTATGTACCTAAGAGAACACCACCTAGAATTTTGTGTAGAAAGCCAAAGTTTTTGATTAATATTGATGAGGATATTTTTCAGCACATGGAAGGTAAGATTCAAAAATGCACTTGTAGAATATATGTTGATAAGATTTGGGAAATCTTCTTTGAAAGGCTAAATGAGACTGCAAGATGTCAACTATTTGTTCAAATGATGTGAGGTTTAAAGTACAGAAACATCATGAAGACTCTTAGGTTGAGAAAATCCAATGCATCAAGTTAAAACACTATTGTGAATAGTCTAATGGATGCTTATGAGAGTGTGGGTAAGACCTCATGCTCAAAGGATAGTAATGTCACCCGATGTGTCATTACATCAACTTTGGTAAGCTATCAAATAAAGAGATCTCATCTCATTAAAAATACAAGTGAACAAATGGGAATTAGTAGAATTTTTTTTATCAAAAGTCATTCAAAGGTGACAAACAATTGAGGGCACTGATTCAAATGAGTTATGGGAAGTCTCAGGAAGACTGCCACATAAAGATAAAAAAGTTGTTGAAACATTGAGAACACTAATTGAAAATTATTAGAAGAATAATACAAGGATATCTCTAAATCAAAGGGATGTTGTAAGAAGGAGAATCGGTAGTCAAAACCGTGAGCCACATCCAAAGAATTTTTTGGATACGACTCAAACCCAATTTTTTCGTAAATTTCAAAATACTTATCCTCAAATTAGTATTTCTCAAATATTTTTTGAAATTCTTAAACATTTTATGTCAAGATAAATCACACATGCACTACTTTTTGTTGTAGACTACATATTGAATTCGCTAACCATTATCATGTTTATCATTCTATATGTTTAGATTTGCATACTAATGATGTTTTGTAGGATTGTGGCATAGAAGCCCCACCAAAATATTCAAGAGAGTTCTTATCAAAAAATTTATGTCAAATAGAGGATGGCCAAATATTCTATAGGATAGCATGCTTGGATGGTTCATGCGAGCGTTGTGGTGGCTTGCAACGAATTCCAGTATGTCAACATATGGAAAGCATAGATGAGGTGGGACATAAACTAGTAGATTTCGGGAAGTATAAAATAGTGGCATATGCTACAAAAGATGGGTCTCAAGAAAAAAGGTGTGATTTGGTTATTGAAAAGATTCTAGTGTATCATTTTATGTCTATGTCTCATGAGAATCTAGTGTATGAGTATGCAAGGCATACCAATAGAGCCCAATGGATGGACATGCAATTCAAGCTATGCAGGGACACCTTTCCACTTGGTAGCATAGTATCAGTGGTTGACTTTGCAGAGAACTACACTCTACAGCCACAGCATGAGGTGCAGTCACAGTATTACAACTCCACATAGGTTTCGATATTTGTGCACATAGCATTCATTCATGTAGCTGATAGTACAGAGGACCAAAGGAAGGTATTGAGGGAGTATCACTTTTATATTAGTGATGATCGCACACATTCTCTAGAGTTCATGCAAGGTTGCTTCCATATGTTCTATAGTCATTTGGCTCAGAGGGTCATAGCATACGGTCGACATATAATATGGTCAAATAACTATGCAACACGGTTCAAGAATGCGTGCATGTTCTACTGGTTGTGCAGGATGTATCTCACCACACGTGTTCAACATATGTGGAACTTTTGTGAGGCCGGACATGTAAAGGGGGAGCATGATGGTATATGAGCATGCATGAAAAGAGCATTAGCATGAGAAGAGTTAAAGTATAAATACAATGCACAATTGATAGATGCAAGATGAATTGTCGAGTGGTGTAATGCTTTGATGGGTCTAGGTAATGAAGGTACATCTTCAGTTCATATATTTTTTTGGTTGATGGATGATACTAACATTGCACCATATGAGGATTTTTGTACACTAATAGGATTGACTAAGTTGTACTCTTTCCTTAGCTCAAATTTAGGTTCATGGAGTATTGATACACATAAGATGGCATGATTTTGTTCTTCATGTACAATGTAAGCCTGGAATGATTGTGAGTTAGGGGATTGGGTTGAAAAATGGTTGACAAGTTATCTTAGCCCACTTCACACGTATCACCCTCTGACAGCATTGGAACTAACACAAATGGAATCATCGGTCGACTTTGACCATGTATCAGATCTAGTTCAACCAAGTAATGTATCTACTTGCTTAGTTTTTAAAATTTCATATTGTTATCTTACTTTGTACTATATTCATAATGTTGACTAATGAAGACAATGAAGAGGGAATAGACTATTACTTGTGTCATTGTGTTGAGGCCAAAAATAAATTGGAAGCCCCAATTATAGATGGAGAAAACATCGAATACCCTACAGGCTCAGTTTTTGTTACTGGAACGTGGCTGAGAAGGTACCCACATAAGAGTGTTAAACATTGGTTGTTTGAGGAATTTAACACGCATGGTAAGATTCTTCATTACTCAAACCTTGTCATGGCATCCAATGTTTGTTTGACCAAATATGGGGGTAGACGTTTGAACAAGACCTTGTGGAAGGTCTGTGAGTTTGACCATGAGGCAATACTTGACACAATAAAAAGTAGAGAAGACCCAGATGGTTCATGGGATTAATTTGTAAGTATATGCACAACAGTTTTTATTAATTTATACTGGTATCCACATTAATTTGGTTGATTCCAATGCTATCATCTTATTTTACTTTGTGTATCTATAAGTAACCAAGAAAACATTGTGTAGACACATAAAAATGGCCTAGGCCTACAAGCTTCATTTATACCACTTTCATTCTAGCATAATTATGACATTTAATTATGTCCTTAGTCCACATTCGACTATTAATTAAATAATTCATAATTGTTTAATTAATTCATGTCCTTTTATTCTTCATGATTATTAAATAAATAAATTTTATTTATTTATTAAATACGTCATTAATTATCTAAATCTTCCCCTAATTAAATAAATTTCTAAATTTATTTAATCATCCTTCTTCAGTCATTTCTTCCTGATTATTAAATAAATAAATTTTATTTATTTATTTAATATGTCACTAACTGTCATAATTAAATGAATTGATTAATTTATTTAATTATTGATCATATCTGCTAAATTAAATAATTATCTTTAATTATTTAATTGACAAAATTAATATTCCTCTCATTTTAAATAAATGAAATTATTTAAAATGTCATCACAATCTTAACTGACATTCCATTTTGGTAAATAATCTAAAAAAGATTATTTATTTATTTCACAAAATTCATATTTTGAGTTGATTGGTAGCTTTCTTCCAAAAATCAAATAAAGCAAGTAGGTTCTTGATTTTATCAAAATTGATTTTCAGTCCATCTTTTATGAATCTCACAAAGCAGGCTATCTTTATCTTCTCAATTTTGAAAATCTTTATTTTCAAAATTAATTATCTCCTATTTTCTCCACCACTGATTTAGTTTTCTTCTATGACATCTTGACCACTCACTTAAGGATTTTACCCTAACCCTGATTAAGGATTATCAGATTGAATCTCGTCCTCTGATTTTAGGTTTTTGTCAAGAGTTGATCTCGTTCATCCATTCAAAATTGTGTTTTCTATAAAAGACAATCTTGTTCATTATTTTGGGACCACTTCATTAATATAAGCATTATAGTCATTTATCATTCATTATAGTCATTTATTATTGTCATAGGCATAGAAATTTAAGATTCAAATCCTTCAAAGCTTGTTTAGGACAATGGCATAGTCAAATTGCTCACACACTCGATCTGAGGGCAACACAAATCAACAAGTTAGAAGGTGTAATGGAGATCAGCCATGGAGATTGAAGACACTGGGTGAGATTGTTCTATTTTCTGTGTTTTCATTTACTTTCCTTTGCACTTCATTACTTCTTTGGGTTTATTGTGCTTTCAATTCATTGAATCTAATCCTTAAAAATTTACCCTTAGTTACACATTGATTGGTGTCCCCTTGCATAAAATGCAGATTTATGAGCCATCCAAGAGAATCTCAGGCAAAAAAGCAATGCAACATCCTTATTTTGATAATCTTGATAAATATCAATTATGATTTTAAGCCATTACAAAAGTGTGTATGAAGCTTGGTGAGGCAATTTCAAGTTATTCATTTGAAGTTAACCTTATCATGACCACCTATGATGTAGACATTATAAGAGCATCTCGATTTTCAAGATATTCTATTCATGAGAGGTGTTGTGTGCAATAGGTATCTTGGAACTCCCAGTGAAGATGTATGACCAAGAATGACTAAGTTGAGAGACTACCATGCCTATCTTTAAGTGTCTTCCATCTATTTTGGATGAGCTATTTCTTTTTATTCTTTTACTTTGTGTATCTATAACTAACCTAGTAAAAATTGATTGGTCTCTCTTTGCGGAAAATGCTAATTTTTGAGCCATCAAAGAGAATCTCAGCCAAAAAAGA
This sequence comes from Sequoia sempervirens, assembly GCA_007258455.2. Lineage (NCBI taxonomy): Eukaryota > Viridiplantae > Streptophyta > Pinopsida > Cupressales > Cupressaceae > Sequoia > Sequoia sempervirens. The sequence continues at coordinate 55,669,944 of VDFB02256132.1, read as the reverse complement.
AATGCAACATCCTTATTTTGATGATCTTGAAAAATCTTAATTCTTATTTGAAGCCATTATAAAAGAGTGTGTGAATCTTTGTGAGAGAATCTCAAGTTACTCATTTGAAGTTAACCTTTAAATAAGAACCTATGATGTAGACAATAGAAGAGAATCTCAAATGTACATGAGTGACATTGTAAAATATCTGTGAGAACAACTCATACCTAAGGAATTGTAATGAGATTTACATGTATAATAACCTTCAATTCCTCCAAGGAGAGGTTTTTGGTTGATTTGTAACCCATTTTTTATCAATAAGAACATTATTTTCTAGAAATTTACTAGTTTTTTCTCACTTTTCTTATTGTTGTATGGTCTATACAAATGCTAAGATGATTTGAAACATATAGTATGTTTTAGATAGATGAATTAGCTTTCATTTTCACCTATTTAGAGGTTATAACTCTTTGTATAATGAAAGTTTTCTTGTTTTTACTACTGCTACCTACTTTCACACTGTTCTTGGATTGAAGGGTTGCATGATGTAATTCAACCATTCCATTTTTTGTGCCTACTATAACTTGTGGAATGGGTCCTCTAACTTGTAAAATACATGTATAACCTATTTAGAATGTTGTGGAGTTAAGGTTGGGTGTTTGGGATGATGTTTTAGGGCTATAGTATGGTATTTTCATGATGAAAATGAGGGTTTCAAGTGGTGTTTTGACAAAATGTGGGAAGGAATATCCATGTAATGTATTAGTCACCATGTGAAGGGTATTTTCATGATAAAAATGAGTGTTTCAAGTGGTTTTTTGACAAAATCTGGGAAGGACTGTCCATGTAATGTATTATTCACATTGGGGCAGCAATTCATATGCCCTTTAACTCATGTTTGTTCACAAAACCCTTCAAAACAGGGTATACCGGTTGTTCACAAGAAAATGATTAAAGGAGGCTTCAAGTTAAACCTTCAAACCACATATAAATCAATGCCAACACAAGCAACTATGTGGAAAGAAAGATTAAACAACATACATTAGTGTGTATGACCTGTACAACTTTGCAAAACAAGGAAGAAACACAAAAAATTTAAAGAAACTTAGAATTTCTTATTGTCGAAAACTTGAATCCCAAACCAAAATTAAAAATGATATCTTCTACTTCCCACTGAATTCCATCAAAAAGAGAGAACAATCACTGTGTACAGAATCGTACAGTTCCAGGAAACATCAAATCCCAAAGTGAAAAAGGGTAGCAATGTTTGATAGGGTATTACTTGGATACCATGGTGCTTACAAAATATCTATATAAACCTATTGGATTGCATTGGGGCCCTCTAAAATAACCTCTCTCGGTTTTTGTTATCTCAGAGTGGTTTTCCCATGGTGTCCAATTTTCAGTTGATGGAAAAAGTGTCAAATGCAAGCAGTGGAAAGATGCAAGGAGGTGCAAATTTCGTTTTGCAACTCATGTGACAAAACAGATTGTTCTAACATGTTCAAATATGAATGTTTACACTAGGAATAGTCCTCTTTCACACCAAACATGTGGAATCACTCTGAGCTATGTTCAACTGGATCGATCCCTTAAGGGTCTAAAGGGAAAAATGGCTGCAAACTTCAGCATGAGGTTACTCGGACACCGTGATGCTTAGAAACTTCTCATCTGATTCTATGGGATTGCGTTGGTCCCTCTAAAATAAAATCTCTTGGTTTTCATTATCTTAGAGTGGTTTTCCCATGGTGTCTAGTTTTTAGTTGATGAAAAAAGTGCCAAGTGCAAGTAGTGGAAAGTTGCAAGGTGGTGCAGCTTTCATTCTACAATGCCTGTGACCAAATAGACCATTCCAACATGTTTGAATAGGAATTTTTATGCTAGGCATGGTCCTCTTTCACACCCAAACATGCAGAATCACTTTGAGCTATGTTCAACCGGATCAATCCCTTAAGGGTCCAAAGGGGAAAATGGCTGAAAACTTCAGCATGAGGTTACTCGGACAACGTGATCCTTAGAAACTTCTCATATGATCCTATGGGATCTTGTTAGTCCCCTTTACAATAGCCTCTCTTGGTTTTCATTATCTCGAAGTGGTTTTCCGGTGGTGTCCAATTTTTAGTTTATGGAAAAAGTATCAAATGGAAGTAGTGGAAAGTTACAAGGTGGTGCAACTTTCATTCTGCAACTTGTGTGACCAAACAGACTATTCCAAGGCATCTAAATAGACATTTTTATGCTTGGCATGGTCCTCTTTCACACCCAAACACGCGGAATCACTTCGAGCTACATTCAACCAGATCGATCCCTTAAGGGTCCAAAGGGGAAAATGGTTGCAAACTTCAGCATGAGGTTACTCGAACACTGTGATGCTTAGAAACTTTTCGTCTGATATTATGGGATCAAATTTTTCCCCTCTACAATAACCTCTCTTGGTTTTTGTTATCTCAGAGTGGTTTTCCCGTGGTGTCCAATTTTCAGTTGATAGAAAAAGTGTCAAATGCAAGCAGTGGAAAGTTGCAAGGTGGTGCAACTTTCATTCTACAACTCATGTGACCAAATGGACTATTCCAATGTGTATGAATAGGCATTTTTATGCTAGGAATGGTCCTCTTTCACACCCAAACACACAAAATCACTCCAAGCTACATTCAACCGGATCAATCCCTTAAGGGTCCAAAGCAAAATGGTTGAAAACTTTAGCATGAGGTTACTCAGACACTGTGATGCTTAGAAACTTCTCATCAGATCCTATTGAATTTTATTGAGCCCCTCTACAATAACCTCTCTCGGTTTTCATTATCTCAGAGTGGTTTTCACATGGTATCCAATTTTCAGTTGTTGGAAAAAGTGTCAAATGCAAGCAGTGGAAAGTTGCAAGGTGGTGTAACTTTCGTTCTGCAACTCATGTGACCAAACCAACTGTTCCAACGTGTCCAAATATGAATTTTTATGCTATGCATGGTCCTTTTTCATACCTTAACATGTGGAATCACTCTGAGCTACGTTCAACCAGATCGATCCCTTAAGGGTCAAAAGGGAAAAATGGCTACAAACTTTAGCATGAGGTTACTCGGACAACGTGATCCTTAGAAACTTCTCGTATGATCCTATGGGATCACATTGGGTCCCTCTACAATAACCTCTCTCGGTTTTCATTATCTCAAAGTGGTTTTCCCATGGTGTCCAGTTTTTAATTGATGGAAAAAGTGTCAAATGTAAGCAGTGGAAAGTTGCAAAGTGGTGCAACTTTCGTTCTGCAACTCGTGTGACCAAACGGACTGTTCCAATGCGTTGGAATAGGCATTTTTACAGTAGGAATGGTCCTCTTTTGTACCCAAACACACAAAATCACTCTGAGCTATGTTCAACCAGATTGATCCCTTAAGGGTCCAAAGGGAAAAATGGTTGCAAACTTCAGCATGAGGTTACTCAGACACCGTGATGCTTAGAAACTTCTCATCTAATACTATGAGATTGTGTTGGCCCCCTCTACAATAACCTTTCTCATTTTTCCTTATCTCAAAGTGGTTTTCCCGTGGTGTCTAATGTTTAGATGATGGAAAAAGTGTCAAATGGAAGCAGTGGAAAGTTGCAAAGTGTTAAAAATTTTGTTCTGCAACTTGTATGGCCAAACAAAATGTTCCAACACATATGAATAGGAATTTTTACGCTAGGAATGGTCCTCTTTCTCACCCAAACACGCGGAATCGCTCTGAGCTACGTTCAACCAAATCGATCCCTTAAGGGTTTGAGTGTAGTATGTTGAAATAGGTCATTCCACCTATTGTTTAGGTTGTGTCTCGGTGATATGGGCCTGATGTAAGTAGGATTGGGAGTAGGAATAATAAAATAGAATTAGTAAGGGCATTGGAAGAGATTACTAATGTTGGCCTTGTTGAAAATTCAAAATTGAGGCCCCTTAAAAGCAAGGCTAGAAGAGGTGAAAAGAAGAAATTGCTTGAAAATAAGTTAGAATAGGTTGGAAATAGGGTGAAATTGTGGAGTTTGATGTGTTCAAAAGGTCTGCAAGGATAGGGAAGGCCAAAAGTATGTTATGGCATAACATGCCCTAGTTGGGAAAACAAGGGTTTTGAATGAAAAAGAGAGGTTTGAGGGAGTAAACGTGGGTAAAGTCAAGGGGAAACATAATTTGGTGGTCAATTAAGTTTGAACAGGAAAAATGAAGAGTGTTAGAATAGGTTTTGAGGTTTAGGTTCGAGGGTTCGGTTCGTTGATTTGGCCACATTTTTTTGGAGGGGGGTTCAGTTCGTTTTGGATTCGTTGGTACAAAAACATGTAAAAACAAAATATATATCTATGCAACCTAGAAGCATAAATTAGGATTAGAATATCACATATCATCATATAAACAACAAAACCACCATAAAATTGAATTTCATTTAAAACATGCATGATAAATATTCATCGTTGAAACTTGAATTGTGGTAGCTTGATATACATAGTCTATTGATGCTAGGGTTCAATTTGTATGATTTTGAAAAAAGAAGCCAACTGAATAGAGTTATCAACATTATTCATAAATCATAAGAATTTGTTTAGTACACTAGCCATTTTGGCGTCTTCTTATGATCAAACATTATTTTGTAGCATTGTTGCATTGGTCTTCAAGTGGCAGCTTAATATAGCTCCATAATACAAAATTTGGTTCACCTCTGTAGTGTAACAATGGCATAGGCAGATTTTTCTTTCAAAGAACCAAAGGGTGACTGCATAATTGAAGTGTATAAACCATAAAAGCAGAAATCTACAAAAAATCCCGATTAATCCTGATTTTTAAAAAATATGCATACTGGACGATTTTTTCCCCAATTTTTTGAAAAAATCTTTGACCTTTTGGTCAACAATTTTTTCCCATTTCAAATAGAAAAATTACCAAAAAGAAATGTGCTTAGAACCCGCAAAAAAATGTGAATAAAATCATGCTAATTTT
>VDFB02256132.1:55547947-55664911 GCA_007258455.2 Sequoia sempervirens | reverse complement strand
AATACAACTTCAGGAAAATTACAGACATCAAGGTCTTGGCTATTCCTTAGACATCAAATCAAATGATGTCAGTGGTACCTCCTCAATACTAGGGGAAACTTTGTCAGATATAAACATCAAAATGGATTCCATGAGAAATCCTTGTCATAAGATTGCTGCCAACACCCCCTCCACCCACACCATGAACCATCATTCCATCATAAATAAACCTTCCCTTTGGAACCAACAAAAACAAAAGTCTTACAAGTCAAAAGATCAAAATCAAATGTCAAAGGCCATTGAATCAAACAAAAGCACAAGTGGACAAATGAAATTAAAATGGATCCAAAAGAAAGATGGATCAAACAAAGACACCAAGTCAAATACAAAAGTCAATCACAATGTGGAGCCACAAGACAAGAGGAATCCCACATATAACACATGTCCACCTCCTTCAAAATGGTCATCAATCAAGGCATATAAAAGTGTTGGTTCCAAACACCATCCCTTCAAAATCTGTCATACACCATCTTAAGTTTGGAAAATAAAAAGTCATTCATCCAAACATCCAAACAATCTTTCCACGTCTACCATCATTCGTCATAACCCTACATCTCATTTAAAGTCCAATGATCCCACATCACAAATCCATCACATCTTGGCAGCAACTCTTTACCGCAAGGACTCTCATGGCACTCTATTGCGATGTGTGTATTCTAATAAGGACGATTCTAGTATCATAAAGGATCACAATGACATCGATCAGTTGTATACAAGCGCTATGATCCTGACAAGACAACTACTTCAGACAAGACATTATTGGCATATCATGGTACCAGTCTCTACATCAGCATTTTCAATGAATTCAGAATAGGAAGTGGTCATCTAAAGCATCCAGGCTATCCACAAAATCAGAAATACAAAAAAAAAAAATTAAAAAATGATAAAAATCGTCCTGCTTGATGAAGAGCGGCAAAGAAACGTCTTGGTGACACCAAAAAAATAAAAAAGTCAAGAAAATAGTAAAGAGAAAATTTCATCCAATGGTGAAAACCTGGCAAACAGGCACCCTAGATAAGTACCATGATGAAAACCTGACAAACAGGCATCATGTGTAAAATAAACCATCTATGTGGACTCTTACACTTGGGGGCAAGTCATCTCATTTCCCATGCCTTCCTCATGACATTTACGTCCATCTGAGCCCTATCATTTCCATGCATTTTTCCCACTTACCTCGGTCTTGACATAAAACTGACACACATAAATCATGCTTTGGGAAAAATCTTGACATGTCTATCCTTCGGTCATACACGATTCACAAAACATTAGGTCATTAATCGTCATAGTCGTATTGTCCTTATACGACATAGTCCTTGAAAATCATGACAATTCCATTAGTCTCATGTCTCCCATCTTTTACCAAGGCCAACCTCTCATCCTTTCATGTTTGTCACCTATCTTGGCTTTCCCTTGTCAAACGGTCTAAGGATAATCATCATCCCATCTAGTCCTAACCAAGTCATTCCAAATGCAACGAGTCTAATCCATACAAGTACATCATCCAAAATTTTGCTTGACTGCATTCTTGGCCCGGCTGTAGACCTCCATTGTCCTCATGTTGTTTCAGGATGTGTCCTTGCTGCATCAAACAACATTGTCATCACCTATCAATTGGTATTCAACTTGACTAGGGGCACAATCATGTTTGTCCTTGGATTCTCATGTGTAGGAATCAGTCACATGCATTTTTCATAATCCCCTTAAACCATTCAAAAAGACCAAAAACATGGTAAAATGTCTTGAAAAAATAACAAAAACATCAAAAAGTCCTAAAAAAAGACAAAAACATCAAAAAGTCCTAAAAATTTGAAAAAGTCCTAAAAATATATAATGTCCTGAAAAAAGACCTAAAAATCATAAAAGTCCTGAAACAACACAAAAACATCCAAATCAATGTCAAAATCTTAAAAATGGAGTCAAAGTTAGTCATGTCAGTTAGTCCATGTCATTGTCGAACTATGTTGTCTCTACACATTTGCTACGTAGGCGAGGCCATCAGTCGATGAGTCCCTGAGACATTAGGTCAGTCTTTTAGGTTGGTCCTAATAAAATCATGGCATTTGTCACAATCATCACATCGGTCAAATAAGTTAGACACAGTCAAACTCAGACACAAGACAGTCATTCAAAACATCAATGTCATAGTTGGTCAAAATCAGACAACACAAACCAATCAATCATACAGTCAACATCAGTCAACTTGCCAAAACATATTACTCAAAACAATGTCAGTCTCGTCACTCTTTGGTCCTCTTCAAGATGTGTCCTTCTTGGAGTTGGACCTCGTCAAAATGTCCTTTACCTTTTTTAGGATGTGTCCTTCTTGAAAATAGGCTTAGTCAAACTGTCAACACCGTCAAATTGGCAAAGCTCTTAAACTGTCAAAACTGTCAAATCAACATAAAATCAATCTTTGGCAAACAAAATTATATGGCTGTTAATCTTTTTGGTCTATCTTGGCTTATCTTTTTACTATCTTGGCTATTTTGTCTTATATTTTTACTGTCTTATCTTTTTGGTCATGTTACTAGCTACCTCAAAGATGTCCCATGGAGGATTTAGAGGTGCGATGATGTCTCCTGGCCTATTTTATTTTCTTTGACTATTGTCTATGGATTGTCTCGACAAAAAGACTGGGGCAACATGACCCTTAGTATGAGTTAGGACATTCCTTGTCTGTGACTATCTATTTTTCAAGTGGATGACCTTGCACATCTTGGTCTACGTCATATCATGGTGTTTGTTGTCCATTTGTGTCATTTTTACCACCCAATGATGATTAAGAGCAATAAATATTAAAGTCCTATGGAAATGTTTTGAAGGATTTGGTCTAGGAACTAACATGTATCTTCTTTAGTCTTGTCATCTTCTCTCGCTCATCTCATATAGGCATTGCATCCATATCATCATCCATATCTTTTGTACTAACATTTCTTTGTCTCTTCATATTCTAGTCTTCTCATCAATTTCGAGAGCACACACATGTTCTTGGAACCTGTCTGTCCTCTTGAGGGGGTATATCGTAACCGTCTTCGTCATTTTTCCTCATCTTATTTTGCACTGGGGCATATCTTTGACTTATTTTCTTTGTCACAATGCGACATGCTACATTATGACAAAGAGGGGCAAAATGTAGACACCTAAAAATGATCTAGGCCTGTAAGCTTCATTTTTACCACTTTCATCCTAGCATAATTAAGACATTCAATTATGTCCTTGGTCCACATTCGACTATTAATTAAATAATTTATATTTTTTTAATTAATTCATGTCTTTGCATTCTTCATGATTATTAAATAAATAAATTTTATTTATTTATTAAATACATCATTAATTGTCTAAGTCTTTCCCGTAATTAGATAAATTTCTTAATTTATTTAATTACCCTTCGTCATATATTTCTTCCTGATTATTAAATAAATAAATTTTCTTTATTTATTTAATGTGTCACTATCTGTCATAATTAAATAAATTGATTAATTTATTTAATTAATTAGTCTTATTTTCTAAATTAAATAATTAAATTTAATTATTTATTTCTCAAAATTAATATTCCTCTCATTTTAAATAAATGAAATTATTTAAAATGTCATCACTTTCTTAACTGTCAGTCCATTTTGGTAAATAATCTGAAAAAGATTATTTATTATCTCACAAAATCTATAATTTGAATTAACTCAATTCAAAATGGGAACTAATCTTCTAAAAATCAAGTAATTAGGCAGATTCTTGATTTTCCAAATCTGATCTTTAGTTCAACTCTTATCTTCTTGATCTTTCCAAAACTGATCTTCAGTCTAGTCTTTATCTTCTTCATTTTTGAAAATCTTTATTTTTGAATTGATTTCCTCATTTATTCTCCACTGCCAATTCGATCTTCTTTGATGACATCTCGACCGCTCGATTAATGAATTTTCCCTAACCCTAATTAGGGATTGTTAGATTTAATCTAGGCCTCTGATTTTAGGTCTTTGTTAGAAGTCAATCTCGTCCGTCCATTCAAAATGGAATTTTCTATAAAATTCTATTTTGCTCTCATTTCTAGATTACACACATAGATTAGGCAATATTTTAGACATAGGCATTTCAATTGTATTGACATAGTCATAGGCATTTAGGCATTTATCAAATCCTTCAAAGCTTGTTGTAAGACTTATACATTTATTTGTAGATTGCTCTCATGTTCGATCTGAGGGCAACATGTCAACCAACAAGCTAGAAGGTGTTACAAAAGTGAATCATGGAAGACTCGACAGTTTATAGGTATAATCGTTCTTTTTTTTAACTTCCATTATTTTTTGTAATTACTTTGGTTTATTTTATATGCTTTATTGATGAATCTAATCCAAAAATTTACCCTTAGTTACACTTCCCAATTCAACTTGCATTTATACCATCTTCAACCTTGGAAACTTTCTCCAAGATTGGCCACATAAGATTCATTTTATAAATTCAAATTAGGTCAACAAATTAACATTCCCACAGTGGAAAGGAATAAGAGTAGACCAATACAAAATTTATCCAAGACCAAAAAATACTGTCTTAGATCAAACACACACTTCCTTAATTAAATTTTATTCTTCATATGAAGTGTAAACACCAGATCAACCAAACCTAATGAAAACACAAATGAACATTGATGTACACACTTTCCAACAAGAAGATAGCACATGGAAAATGAAAAATGCTTCATTATGCACAAGAACACATCTCAGGTTCCTTCAAATACATCTACAGTATGTGCAACAATCTTTGAACACTGAACTCCTTCCATCATTCCATCCGAGGGTATGTGCAGGATCATGATGGGATAAAAAATGTCGATATGATGGGTATGTGTAGGGTATGTGGTTGGCAAATTTTGTTTTTTAGAAAAATTCATGAAATGAAAAAGGTTTTTAAAGGATATTCAAATCTTTCCACCAATATAAATTATGCTTTACTTTGAATTTAATAAATAATTATTATTCATTTTCTATTTGAATTACGACTAAAGTCTTGATTGATAGGCTGATTGAAAAACATATATATCTTTCAAATGGTATCATCTTTTTTAATCCAAAGCATGTGTCACATTCTATGCTTTGCATACTATATGATTTAAAAAAAAATTGAATTTCATGAAGTTTTGACAAACTTAAGGTGGTCAGATATATGGGTTTTTATATTTTTTTAAATTTGTAATTAAAAATAAATAAATTATTATTTACTTGGAAAAAAATACAAAAAAATATGTATTACATCTAGACATGAGTCCTCTACTTATATCTAAAATCATGTACAAAAATATTATCATTTTATTCTAGTTAGGGTGGTTAGATAGACACCTACTTCTTATTTTTTCCTTGAAATTTAAGTACTACTACATTGAAATTTCAAATTTTTACCAAATAGCTTTTTTTTTTTTTTAATAAACCTAGTAGTTTAGAAACTTCATTCAATTTTCTATAGATTCTCTTCTTACATATTTTTAAAATAATATAGATAATTTATTCAAATTTTTATGTCAAATTTCCTAACTCTGATTTTTCTTAATTATTTGCCACTTAAGGGCCTATTTTTTCCATGATGATCTTGCACATACCTCTGGACTGTGCAAACACATATAGCCACTCTAAAACTTGACTTCCAGATCACCAAACCACAAACATCTTTTCCAGAACCAAGCGAACACCATTATAAGACACATTCTAGATCTAGAAGATCTAATATAGAACAATAGAGGACTGCGGAGCAGAAACATTTCTCCCAATCCATAGAAGACCAACTATGCCAAAAAATTTCACACACCAGTGAATGTAACTTTCACATCCCATCAAACCAGAAGCTACATCTCAAGAGATATCACCACTAGATCACCATTTGAAAACCTTCAAATCTGCACAAACATATGATCAACATAGGAGAAATGTGGAGCACATACCAGAGCACATTATAAAGACATTCATAACTATGAATTCTCTATTTATTAATTCTCTCAAAAACACTTGGAAACTCATCAATTCAGCACATTTGCAACATCATAAGGATAACTCTATGTAATCACAACATCTCAACAATATCTCAACTATACATGTACAATCTGTAACATATTGAATTGTGTTGACATCAATGACAACACCACCAAACTTGCTCATACTTGCAACGATCTCCCCTTTTGTCATTGATGCAAACACATGATGTGAAAAACCATCAAATACAACATCCTACACAATATTCTGGGAGAACACCTTCTCTTCCTCTACTACTATTTTTCACATGACTTTCTCTCCCCCTTTGAAATCAATGGAAAAGATCAAAAAATATGATTACTCCCCCTTAGGAGTACACCCATTTAACTCATACTGCAACAATGAAAACCTTTTCTACTCCCTCTATGGAGTAGACCCACCAGTACAGATAAATGAAGAATTTGTGAATTCACTGGACTAATGCACCTTTATGTGCACCTAGTTTGGAGGTCCAATGACCCCCAACCTCTCCCTAAGATATTCAAAAGTATCATTTGGAAGAGCCTTAGTAGATATATCTATATTTTGTTCCTTTGTTGTCACATACTCCAAATTGGCCTCATTTTCCAACACCTTTTCTCTTTGGAAATGATATCTGATAGATATGCTTTTTGTTCTTAAATGAATAACTAGATTCTTTGAAATTTTATATAGCACTTGTGTTGTCACAAAAAATAGGAATAGGCTCATGACATATTACTCCAATGTTTTTTATATTTTTCTTCATCCACCAAACCTATGTGTAGCAAGATGTTGCAACAATATATTCTACCTCTACAATCGATAAAGAAATTGAGTCTTGTTTCTTACTTAACCAAGAAACCAATATTCTGCCAAGAAAGAAAGCGCCTCCACTGGTACTCTTCTGGTCATCCACATAACCAGCCCAATCTGCATTGGTATAAGCACTCAAGGTGAAATCAACACTCTTAGGATACCATAAGCCATAATTTGGTGTACCTTTAAGATATCTAAATATCCTCTTTACAGCTATAACATGTGCCTCTTTAGGATCTACTTGAAATCTGGAAACTAGACATACTACATACATAATATCTATTCTAGTAGCAGTAAGATAGTGAAATCCACTAATCATAGAACTGTATTTTCACTGATTAGTTTTAGCAGATTCATCATCTTTACTCAGCTTACATTCGGTTACCATAGGAGTACTAACCAGCTTGGAATCATCCATTCCAAACTTCTTCAACATCTCTTTCACATATTTAGATTGTGAAATGAATATCCCCTTGTTAGTTTGATTTACTTGAAGACCAAGAAAGAAATTCAACTCATCGATCATGGACATTTCAAATTATTTTAGCATTTCTTCTGCAAATATTTTACAAATTCCTTCATTTCCACCAAAGATGATATCATCAACATATACAACTACTATCAACATTTTTTTACCTTACACTTTGAAGTAAAGATTGCTATCAATAAACTCTTTTCTGAATCTTTACTTTGTCAGGTATCTATCCAATCTTGCATACCAAGCCCTGGGAGCTTGTTTCAATCCATATAACTCCTTCTTCAACTTACAAACCATATTTGGTTTGTTAGATAACTCAAATATTTTAGGTTGTTCCATGTATTCTTCTTCCTCCAATTCACCATTCAAAAATACTAACTTGACATCCATCTAATATTATTTGAAATCATTATGGGCAGAAAATGCTAAAAACATTCTAATAGCTTCCATTCTAGCCACAAGGGAAAATGTTTCTTTAAAGTCTATGCCTTCAACTTGTGAGTATCCTTTTCATACAATTCTTTCCTTATTTCTTATAACATCACCATTTTCATTCATCTTATTCTAGAACACCCATTTTGAACCAATTAGATTCTTATTCACATGTCTAGGAACTAATTCCCATGTCTAATTCCTTTTGATTTGTTACAACTCTTCTTTCATAGCTTTCATCCAAATATCATCTTCACATTCTTCACTCATAGACTTAGGTTCAATTTTAGAGAGTAAACACATATTTACCTCGCCTACTATTTTACTTCTTGTCTTCACACCTTCACTCTTATCTCCAATTATCTATTCCTCCAAATGATTCTTCTGCACATACTTAGGAGTCTTAACAAAAGGTTCCAAGAAGACGACTTCTTCTTCTTCTTCTTCTTCTTCTTCTCTTTAGGTACTTGTCCACATATAGGATCATCAGATTCAACTTCACTTATCTCAATAGGTCTATGCATGTCTTCATCAACTTTCACATTAGCACTTTCAACAATCTTGCTCAATATTTTATTGAAGCATCTATATGCTTTGTTGGTAGTAGAGTACCCAAGAAAAATTCCTTCATCACATCTAGCATCATCTATTTTAATGTAACATCTACTTCCAAATATCTTGAAGTATTCACAGTAGGAGTTTTACTAGTCCATAAGTCCAGAGGAGTCTTTATGTTGTTTCCTCTAATTTGAACTATATTAAGAACATAAATAATAGTGTGTATTGCCTCTCTCTAGTACACATCCAGTACATTTGATTCTTTCAACATGGTTCTTGCATCTTCCTGTACTGTCTAATTTTTCCTCTCAACTACCCCATTCTATTGAGGGGTTCTCAGAGTAGAAAATTGTCTTTTTATTCCCTGCTACATTCACAAAATATATTAAACTCACTGGAAGTGAATTCTCCACCTCTATTAGATCTCAAAAATTTGATTCTCAAATTCACTTCATTTTCCACTCTTTCTTTGAACACTTTAAACTTATCCAGAGCCCGAGTCTTCTCTCTAAGAAAAGAGACCCATGTTATTCAAGAATAATAATCAATAAGGAGCATGAAATACCTATCACCATTTAGGCTTCTTGTTCTAGTCAGACCACAGAGGTTAGTATGAATCAACTCCAACATTCAAGTAGTAGATTGCTCTTTTCCCTTAAAGCTGCATCTTGTCTATTTCCCTAACTGACAACTTTTGCAAATAGTATTAGCAAGCTTTTTGATTATAGGAAGACCTTAGAAAAAATCTCTTGAACTGATCTTGACCAAATTATAAAAGTTTACATGTCCCATTCTCTAGTGCCATAACCAACTTTCATTGATTTGAGATACAAGGCATCGACCATCAACTCCCTTAAGCTAATAGATGTTTCCATGAGTTCTCCTTCTAGCAATAACCATATCTCTAAATCCTCTTATGATTTCACAGGTGTTATTTTGAATCAAAAGTTTAAAACCATTGCTACACATCTTTCCACCACTCAAAAGGTTATGTATCAAACCTTTTACATAATATACATCATCAGTGTTATGTACACCATCAAAACTAATTGTACACTTCCCACAAATCTTAGATCTTGAATCATCACCAAACATGACCAAACCACCATCATATTTTTCAAGTTTAGTGAAATTACTCTTATCACTAGTACTATGATTAGAACATCCATTATCAATCACTTAGTAGTCTTCATCCTATCTTGCATGAAAGGCAGTGACCAAAGTCCCTTCCATCTTATTATTTTTGTTCTCCAAAGCATTCTTCCTTGCACATTTTCTAGGGTTAGCATATATAGATTTGTTTTACGAAGCTAAAAACAAGCATTCACTATCATCACCCTCATTTTCAGATTCATCATCAAAAACTTGAGTTTATTCTTTAACATAATATAACTTCTTGTATTTCTTATCCTTTCAATCCTTATCTTTATAATCCTTGTTCTTCTTATGCACAACTCTATTAGGATGTATTGAAGCATAATGACCAATATTAACACAATTGAAACATTTAAAGGGAAACATACCTTTATACTTTTTGGTACATTTATTCAACTTTCTGGTGAAATTCACTTTCAACTCATCAAAACCATCACTATCCAGATCATCTTCAATCTTCATTTCCTTAAATGTTGTTTTGGTCTTTTCTTCTTTCCTAAAATTTCTCATCTCAAATGTTGTAAAGGTGTTGAATAACTATTCTTTAGTATACTTCTTAGGATCGTACATCTCTTTAGTAACTAAGATCTTATCACTATAGCAATCTGGTAGGGTGATCAAATTCTTCTCAATTATATCTTCATTAGTTAGTTTTCCCCTTTGATTCTTAACTTCATTTGCTATCATTTCAACGCTCTAGAAATAGCTTGTGAACTCTTCACCTTCTTCCATTTTTAGAATCTCATATCTATGCTTTTCTGCCAACTTCTTTGTCAACTTTACTCTTTTATTTCCTTCATACAGTTCTTCCAACTTATTCTAGACTTCATGAGTAGTGCCTAAAGAAAGAACCTTAGTTCGTTCAGTTTTAGATAAAGTGTTGTAAATAGCATGCTCTGCTTTCTCATTCTCCTCATAAGCAGAAACCTCATATGTAGTAGTAGGACCACTTTCCAGAGCAAAATACTTCAACTCAATAGCCTTCCAGGTCTTGTAACCAAGAGAAACAATGTATCCTCTCATCTGTACTTTCCAATCACTATAATTAGATCCATCGAACATAGGGATTGCCAAGTTATGCACCATTAGATCTTCCTTAAGTAATTAAGCTCTACACCAAGGAACTAAAGATCTAATACCAATTTTTAAAAGGTGCATGACAACTGAGAGGGGGGTGAATCGGTTTTCAAAAAAGTTCAAACTTAAAACTTCAAAACTTATCAATTCGACAACCACACTATTCTATTATTAAGTATGGACATGAAACATAAATAACAGAAAGTAAAATCAACACAATGAACACCAAATTTTTACGTGGAAAACCCAATAAGGGAAAATAAATGGTGAGGATTAACTCACAATATGAGGAGATTACAAAACCAAATACAGAGGCTTACTACCAAGGGATCACAAACCTAAAAGAGGATTCATTGTCCAAATACAAAGGCTCACTGCCTATAGAAAGGACTCATTGTCCAATAGGGAGGCTCATTTCCTATTGATACAAAAGAGAACAAAAGATCCACCACATCAATTTACACACATCCAAAACCTTGATTAAAAGATTGCAGAAACCTTCAACTCACTACCTTCAAGAATCTAACACAATGAATTACTATTGCCTCAACTCACTTTCACACACTTCTTCTCTTTTGATTTGTGGCTTAATTCATCACTGTACATCACCTACCAATTCAACTTGCATTTATACTATCTTCAACCTTAGAAACTTTCTCCAAGGTTGGCCACATAATCTTCATTTCATAAATTCAAATTAGGTCAGCAAATTAACATTCTCGTAGTGGAAAGGAATGAGAGTGGACCAATAAATCATTTATCCAAGACCAAAAGATATTGTCTTAGATCAAACACATGCTTCCTTAATTAAATTTTATTCTTCATATGAAGTGTAAACACCAGGTCAGCCAAACCTAATGAAAACACAAATGAACATTGATGTACATGCTTCCCAACAAGAAGATATCATGTGGACAATGTAAAATGCTTCATTATGCATGAGAACACATCTTAGGTTCCTTAATATACATCCACAACAAGCGAAACAATCTTCAAACACCAAACTCTTTCCATCAGTCCATTTGGACTGTGTTAACACATACAACTACTTTGAAACTTGTCTTCTAGATCACCAAACCACACACATCTTTTCCAGAACCAAGAAAACACCATTATAAGACACATTATAGATCCACAAGATCTAAAATAGAACAATGGAGGAATGCAGAGATTTTTTTTTTTCTCCCAATCCATAGAAGACCAACTCTACTAGAATAGTTCACACACCAATGAACATAACTTTCACATCCCATCAAACCAAAAGCTACAAATTAGGAGATATCACCACTAGATCACCATTAGAAAACCTTAAGATCCACATAAGCATATGATCAATATAGGAGAAACATAGAGTACATACTGGAGCACATTTTGAACACATTCATAACTCCAAATTCTCTCTTTATTAATTTTCTCAAAAGTACTTGGAAACTCATCAATTTAATGCATCTACAACATCATAAGGATAAGTCCATGTACTCACAACATCTCGATAGTATCTCAACTATAGATGTACAATCTGCAACATACTGAACTATGTTGACATCAATGAAAACATTAATGACAACACCACCAAACTTGCTCATACCTTCAATAGATTAGAGGTGGTGCAAAATTCAGTGATGCACATTCTATTGTGGATTGGTGTACTTATGCACTATCATGAGGAGGGACACTTGATTCACAAGTGTGTAGGTTCTTTTGGTTGGTTGAGGAGGGAATAGTGGGAGACATAATGGAATGTCAAACAATTAGAGATTCTTCAAATATGCATTCAGTTTGAAGCTAAGATGTGAGTGCATGGACCATATGGACACAAGAGATGGCTTGTTTTTGTTAGAATTGTATTTAGTGTGATTGGGATTAGTGCAAGTCAAGTGAGTGGGTAGATACATGGATTTCACAGTACCTAACCCCTTTATCTATAGCATAATCCTCATGACAAGATGTAATGGAAAATTCACTTGACTACGATCATCTTCAAGATCTTGTATAGCCAAGACATGTCTATACAATTGTAGCACCATAGGGGAATGAAGAGGGATCAGACTATTGGTTGGCATGATGTGTACAGGGAAAGAAAAAGCTAACACAACCAATGATAGATGGTGATGGATTCATGTATCCTACCAGTTCAATTGTTGTTTCTTGAGCTTGGTTGTATTACCATTTTATCATTTTTTAGGTTGTTTACAACAATATATTTTTTTTATTCTAACTATATTTAGATGTTGATAAAAAAGTTATGATCACACAGGTTTAGCTCCTATTTTTGAAACTTGGTTGCAAACATATGTGGTTAGAAAGAATGAAATACCTACAATTGAAGACTATGAGAAACACAAAACCATTCTCATGTATTCACACCTTGTTATAGCAACAAATGTTAAGTTATTGAGACATCATGCTAGATCAAAAACAAAAAAACTATGGAAAATTAGTAGTGTTGATCATGAAGCATTACTAGAAACTTTGAAGGTAAGAGATGAACTTGTAGGAACACTTAAGTAGCAGATCATTTGTTGTATGGGACAATTATGATGTTGTTAATCACATTTTGATATTGTTTATCTGCTAAGGTTCATTATTTAGGTTGTTTAGAATAATATAGATTGGTTATTCTAAGCATATTTTATAGTTTGCATTACCAGTTCATCATCATTCAGGTTGTTTAGAATAATATAAATTTGTTAGTCTAAGAATATTTTCTATTGTGACCATATATATTTATAGTTTGAAGTATATTGTGATGTTATTGGCATGATTGATCATGGAGCTATTGCAACAATAGTTAGCTCTGATCCTTTGGCAGAGGTATGTGACAGATTAGAATAATATAGACTGGTTATTCTAAGAATATTTTATAGTTTGCATTACCAATTCATCATCATTTAGGTTGTTTAGAATAATATAGATTTGTTAGTCTAAGCATCTTTTCTATTTTGACAATATATATTTCTCATTTGAAGTATATTGCAATGTTCTTGGCATAATTGATCATGGACCTACTACAACAATAACCAACTTTGATCCTTTGGGAGAGGTATGTGATAGATTACAATAATATAGATTTTTTATTGTAAGCATCTTTTATAGTTTGCATTACCATTTCATCATCAATTAGGTCATTTAGAATAATATAGATTTGTTATTCTAAGAATCTTTTCTATTTTATGCAGTTTAACTGCTACCTTGATGGTTTGTATAAATTCCTATCACTTCAGAATGTCAACATGCTACTCTTGTGGAAGAATGTGTCGACTGCAAAGAAAATGCATGCTCTATTTCCTTCCCCTACTGGGAAATGACTATGTATGTAGGGACGTTTGTTGTATGCCTACGTGGAATTTTGTAAATCCTATATTTTATAGCAATTATTGAATGATAATATCATGCATATTGTGTACACTTTACGTGTATTCAAGTGTATACTTTATGACCTAGATGTTTTAATGTGTATATTTTGTATTCATTTGTGTAGTTCATCAATTAAGTGTATTTGAGTATTCTAATGTATACTTTATGACCTACGTGTTTCAATGCATATACTTTGTATTCATGTGTGTAGTTCACAACTTAAGTGTATTTGAGTAAATGAATCACTTTTTCACTTACTCATGAGGAACAAAATGAACCCTAAACCCCTTTGCACCTTTACATCGCATTCATCTAACCCTTTTTCCATCAACTGAAAACTCAACAACATAGGCAAACACCAGTCCAATGTAACTCAGAGTGATTTTTCATATTTGGGTGAAAAAGAGGACCATCCCTAGCATAAATGTACCCATACAGACATGTTGGAACAATCTATTTGGTCATATGAGTTGGAGAAAAAAAGTTACACCACTTTGCAACTTTATGCTGCTTGCATTTAACAATATTTTCTTCAATGAAAAACTCACCACTATGGGAAAACTCCAACACAATTCCATAGCCTCAAATGGAGAGTCTGTAAGTGTCACAATTTTTGAGAAATAACCCTTCAAATATTGATGCCTTTTAGCACTTTGGACTCTTAAGGGAAATTGTTTGTCCAATGTAGCTTGAAGTGATTTGGCTTATTTGGGTGCAAAAGAGGACCATACCTAGTGTAAACATACCCATCCGAACATGTTGGAATAGTCTGTTTGGTCATACAATTTGCAAAACAAAAGTTGTACCACTTTACAACTTTACATTGCTTGCATCTAACAACTTTTTCCTCAACTGAGAAGTCATCACCATAGGAAAACACCTCTGAGATAGAAAAAATTGAGAGAGTTTATTGAAGAATGTCCCAACACAATCTTGTAGCCTCTAATAGAGAGTCCATAAGAATCATAGTTTCAAGGTAATAGCCCATCAAAGATTGCTACCTTTTTGAACTTTGGACTCTTAAGGGAAATCGTCGATCCAATGTAGCTCAAAATGATTCGAGGGTATGTGCAGGATCATCGTGGAAAAAATAGGCCCTTAAGTGGCAAAAAATTCAGAAAAATCAGAGTTAGGCAACTTGACTTAAAAATTTGAATAAGTTATCTATATTATTTCAAAAATATGTAAGAATAGAATCTGTAGAAAATTGAATGTAGTTTCTAAACTACAAGGTTTATTTAAAAATAATAATATCTATTTGGTGAAAATTTGAAATTTTAATGTAGTAGTACTTAAATTTCAGGGAAAAATAAGAAGTAGGTGTATGTCTAACCACCCTAACCACAATAAAATGATAATATTTTTTATAAGATTTTAGATATAAGTAGAGGAATCATGTCCGAATGTGATGCATATTTTCTTGTAATTTTTTCCAAGTAAATAATTAATTATTAATTTTATTACAACTTTTAAAAAATATAAAAAACTAGTATGTCGACCACCTTAACTTGGTCAAAACTTCATGAATATTTTTTTTAAAAAAAATCCTATAGTATGTGAGGCATAGAATGTGACACATGTTTCAGATTCAAAAAATGTGATATCATTTGAAAACTATAGATGTCTTTCAATCATCCTATCAATCAATACTTTTGTCATAATTCAAGTAGAAAATGAATAATAATTATTTATTAAATTCAAAGTAAAGCATAATTTATATTGGTAGAAAGTTGAGATTCTCTTTTAAAAACCCTTTTCGTTTCATCAATTTTGTGTAAAATAAGTCATCAGCAACATACCCATCATATTGCCACTTTTTGGCTCATCATGATGTTGCACATACCCTCAATGTGTTTGGATGAAAAATAGGACCATCCCTATCATAAACATACCCATCTAGATGTGTTGGAATAGTATGATTGGTCGTACAAGTTGTAGAATGAAAGTTGTACCATTTTGCAACTTTATATTGCTTGCATTTGACAACTTTTTCCTCAACCGAAAACTCATCACCACAGAAAAATTACTCTAAGATAGAAAAAACTAAGTGAGGTTATTGAAGAAAGTCCCAACACAATCCTATAGCCTCTGACGAAGAGTCTATAAGCATCACGGTTTCAGGTTAATAGCTTTTCAAAGATTGTTTCCTTTTTGCACTTTGGACTCTTAAGGGAAACTACTAGTCCAATGTAGCTTAGAGTGATTCAACAAGTTTGGATGCAAAAGAGGACCATTCCTAACATAAACGTACCCATATAGTATTCTTAGTTTGATTAATGATGCTTTGTACATATACAAATTTGGCATATGCCTACTCAAAACAAGTTTTACAAGAAGTTTTACAAAATGTGGCATTTATGCCATCTCAAGATCTATCAAACCCTAAGTACATAACAATCTATAATATATTCTAATCCTATGTTGGACCATCAAAATTGAGCCTCCTCGAAGAAGTTAGTTGCTTTGAAGTTTCTTGTAGAATATCATTTCAAACCACAAATTAGATTAATTATGTGAATGGTTGACAAGTTAGACTAGTAAATAGAAACTGATATACATGTACTATATTATATCAATAATGAAATTCTTGTTTACCTCAAGTCTTGCTCTCTTTTTTGTGAGACGTTCTACGTATGATTGTCCCTTAGGAAGATTGGGAGTCCTCGTATAAAGTAATGGTCTCACACTCATCACAGTACTGAGTCGAGTAGATGACTATAGTAGATAAAATAAAAATGATACAAATTAACATATAATTGTTGACAAATAATCATATCTACTAATCACATATCTACTCCTATCTAAACATAAATGATCTACAATATTAAATAAACACATACCTGCTCTAATGCTATGACACTAGATGGGCTCATAGTGGATGAATAAGCTAAGATAGTTTCCTATATAAAAAATGACAAGAATGTAAATGCACATGCACATATAACTATAATTTCGAGAATAAAAAAATATATACCTATTGTGCAACTTCATCTAATGGGTCAGACCTAGTCAAGAAGACTTATAAGAACCAAGTTGTTGCATAAAAAGACAATATTACATCAGACTATCAATATATGTAGTACATGCATTTAAACATAATAGATTGCAAAAATTAACACCTAAAATAACAATTTAAATAATTTACTATATATTGATTCTCTAGCGCAAATGAAATGGCAGTATGTGTAGCCTCCCACACTTCCAACATCTATTCCTCTGTCAACATTTGTTAAAAAATTCAGCACATACACATATATTAGTACAAATATCTCTCATAAAATATGAAATAATTTACATAAAACACACAACAAAATTACTTTAATTCTTACCAGTCCTCCTATATTGTCCTTAGAAGTTGTTGTCTCTCCTATAAATGGTCCAATCCATGCTCTATCAACTCCTACATCTGACATATCATGAATCTCATAGTCAGATGTGTCTATGGAGGCCTCAGTGGACCATCAAAGAGGTCCCAAACATAAATTTTTGCATGTCATGCAACAATGAGGCACACAAGTATGCCCCAAAGAGGATGGTGTACCAGTGGGCGCTAATGACTATGTACCAGTGGGAGTTGATGCAGCAGCTACACCACCAACATGTTGGGATGCACTGCCAAATTTCTACACAACATGATGGATTTGCATGACCAAATGATCACTCAATGAATGTAACGCATAAATTCTTAGAGTCGCTGCATCTACAACAATCTCAAGGTAAGGTAGTGGAGTCGAGGTAGCAATAGACAAAGGAGGATGAAATAGGGTGACTTGGTGTGCTCTAGGTCTATCCTATGGCATCCCTCTACCAACACTCTAGAAATCTCGTATGTCAAAGTAATTGACATGTTTCCCTAGAAAAAAACTCAACATATAATTTTTGGAGAAAATATTGAGGGAAAAATCAAGATTGTTGTTGGGTGGTTTATCAAAAATCATCCACCAACTTCTCCAAAATTATCTAATATGCCTCTATGGGTTCACCATTTAAATGAAAATTTTGGTTTCTGCACATTAACATGTCCTCCTATTCTATAATCGATGAATAGCTGGGCTAATTGGGATTTCTCAATATCAAGTGCCATCACCTCATCATATGATAACCCATTGACATAAAATTGTATTTGTTCCTCTCACCACTATGCAAATCTATTATGCTAAGTTGCGAAAGTTTCAACATTTGAAATTATTGTTTCCAAATTATTTTTCATGCCCGATAGCTCATCGAGTGCTTCATAGATTTGACATACTTTTCTTCATTGATCTAAATTTCTATGAATAGAATCGTGTATTGTTGGTACATTTTGATTTGGAAACAATAGTTGTGGTGAAGGAGGATTTGGAGGGTTTTCATTTTGTGTAGGATCAGGGTTTTCATTTTTTGCAAGGATTGGGTTTTTATCTTCTGCAGGGTTAGGATTTTCATATTGATCCATTTTAAACCTGTTAATTGATAATTTTTTTCAAAATTAACAATGGTTTTAATGCAATAAAAAATGTATCAAATTTACCCTATTTTTGACTAAATAAAAAAAAAACAAAGTAAAATGAATAAAAATTGAATAAAAATTGAAAAATCCAAACATACCTTATAAATTTGATAGATTTTGATCAAATTTACCTCTCACAAATGGATATCCAAGTTGCAGACTTAAAAAATGTCCGCTCAAATAAATAAAATTAGCTCTCAAGTTTTCTTTAATTGGTTTATAACAAAGGAAATGGATATTTGTTTCTTGAATTATAGTTTTTTTATAATATGGTTGGGTCCGGGACCTGACCATATTTAATTGGTGATGGTTTTTTGAAAATATATAATATAATATAATATATATTATATTATATTATAATATAATATTTGATAATAACATTATATAATATAATATAATATAATATAATTTATATTATATTATATAATATAATGTTATTATAAAATATTATATTATAATATAATACAATACAATACAATATAATATAATATAATATAATATAATATAATATTATATTACTATATAATATAACATAATATTATAATATAATATAGTAAATTATATTATTATAAAATAATATATATATTATATTATAATATAATATATATATTATATTATATATTTCAAAAAAACCATCGCTAATTAAATATGGTTGGGTCCTAAACCTAACCATATTATAGAAAAGCTATAATTCAAGAAACATATCCATTTCAAAATGGATATCCATTTTCTGTGTTATATTTTAAAAAAATGAGAGGCAAAAAGGAATGGTAAATGTTATTTCTCATACACACTTACACTCAATCAAAAAAGCATTGGAATTAATGAAAGATGACTATTTGGAATTGCTTACGGATAGAGACATGGCTGTCAAGTTGGTGGAAGACAAGGATAGGGAGATTGTTGACCCTTGCCTTCAATTGAGTAAGTGTCATTACTAAATGCACAAAATAGAAAATTAGTTGTGTTGCATGAGCTCTCATTTTTTTAAAATATAACACAGGAAATGGATATCCATTTTGAAATGGATATGTTTCTTGAATTATAGCTTTTCTATAATATGGTTAGGTTTAGGACCCAACCATATTTAATTAGCGATGGTTTTTTTGAAATATATAATATAATATATATATTCTATTATAATATAATATATATTATGTTAATTTTAATAATATATATACATATATATATTATAAAAAATATAATATATATTATATTATTTAATATATATATATTACTTATAATAGATATATTCTAATATAATATTTTATAATATATTATATTATATTATATAATATAATACATTATATATTATATTATATTATATTATATTATATATATATATTAAATTATAATATATTATATTATAATACATATTATTAATTTTAGATAGAATTTTCGGATGCGAGCTCAGGCGAATTTCGGTGTTTCTCCTCGAAATCTGTGAAATACGGCAACAAACAATTGCCTTCCCCTAGAGGCGGCGAGTTAATAGGTGTGCTCGCTCCTTTTTCGTTCTTTCCTTTAATGCATTTATTATGAATGCATCCTCTCCCTCTTCCCTCTGCTGGTCGGCAGAGGCCATACCCCCTAT
Source organism: Sequoia sempervirens (assembly GCA_007258455.2). Taxonomy (NCBI): domain Eukaryota; kingdom Viridiplantae; phylum Streptophyta; class Pinopsida; order Cupressales; family Cupressaceae; genus Sequoia; species Sequoia sempervirens. The sequence goes on along the minus strand of VDFB02256132.1, from coordinate 55,644,941 downwards.
TTCCTCTTCAGCTGAACCAAGGTCATCAATGGCTTCTGACACTCTGAGCATAGGTAATCCCATAAGCAGTTCACTGCTTACAAGACCCAAATCATTCTCTGAGGTGGTGGCTAACTCTGGTATTACCATTGATGCGAGCGCTAGGTTTAACTTAGCAAAATTTCATGAAGCCTGCGATTCTGGTAAGAACACTGGGGCTGCTCCCTTACCTTTCTTTGTTTCTCCTAATCTGGAAATGCTTGTTGAAATTGGTAAGGAAAAAAATAGGCTAAGGAATTCTGCTATTTTCTTCTCTGTTGTTGAAGTGGATAAATGTCCTCCCAGGAAATTTTTAGATGATTAGTTCCATAACTATTGGAACCTGAAACTTGGTTTCCATATTTCATTTTGTAAACAAATTAAGAAAGGTCTATTTGTTATTTTATTTGCTAATCATGAATCCCAGGCCAAAATTCTTAAGAAGCAATACTAGACTATGGGCTCTACCTCCTTTTGCGCCCTAGTTTGGTCTCCTAAGACCATCCATGAGGAAGTCCTTACCCTCTCTGCCCCTCGATGGATTTTGGTTAAATAGATCCTGCCATTTCTATGGCGTTTCCTCCCTTAATTGCTTGAACCACTTGGTAAAGTCATCCAAATGGATGATACTGTGAGATTGGTCCCTCATATGGATGCCAGAATACTTATCTCGTTGAATCTGCGTAATGAAATTCCTTCTGAGGTTAACATTAAGATTTCTGATGACATTTTCTCCTGTCCCATAGATATTCTCAGAGGTCTAAACGCTTGCTTCTTATGTAGAAGAGAAGGGCATCTGAGGAAGGATTGCCCCATCCTTAAGAAAAGACCAGTGCCGACTAAGCCCTCGCCTCTCCAAAAATCCACTGGTTCTGCTAACCCTAATGTGGAGTCCTCAGTGAACAAAACCCCTCATGGTGCTGAGCCCTCTAATCCCCCCCACTTTGAACTCCATCTCCCTGTCCATCCCTGTTGTCCCTTCCCCTGCCTCTCTCTCGACTGACTCTTTGTCCCTCGTAAATGCGACTCAAAATGACGGATTCCAAACCGTGGCCAAAACTTCCAACAAGCGTAGATGAAAGACCAATAAACAGACTAACATCTCTATTGAGGACTCCCTGTCCTTAATTCCTTAGTCTACCTCCAACACGAACAACTCCGCCTTGACCGCTTTAAAAGAAACCCAAATATGTTCCACCCATCTAGTTTGATTCTCAAGGATCTCTATGACAGTTGCATTAACCCATCCCCTCCCCAGAACTTCCCTCAAAATTTTCTGAGAGCTTGGTGATGACTATTTGCTTGAGGTCATCCTTGCCTGCAATTATTCTTCTGGTTCTGTGTTTCTCCCCACAAAGCATACCTTGGACTTGGATATCCTATCCCCCGATGGTTCAGATAATGAGGATGAACTCAAAGGAGATCTTCCCACATCTAAATGATGGGGGAGACGGTTCAGATCCAAAAATAAGAAACCCTCCTATAAAAAGCTAGAGAATATCCCTAATGGCGAATTGGCCCCAATTGTGGGATCCACAGATCATTGTTCCCCCTACCCACATTTTTCCTCATGAATTGCATCTCTTGGAACATAAGGGGGCTTGAATCCCCTGACAGAAGATTTATCATCAAGTGGTATTTAGATACCTATAATTCCATGGATTTCTTGATGCTGCAAGAGATTAAAGCTATTGGCTATGTTCTTGATTCCAATCTTAACTTCCTTTGGAAAGATTCCATTAAGTTCTATACTAACCACCCTAGGGGTAGGGGTGAGGTTGCACTACTGGTTAACATGAAATGGAAGAATTATATCACTGGAAATGGGCTCTCCTCATGTAATAGAGCGGTATGGGTTACTATCAATTTCAATAATAATGTCTTTGGCATATGCTCCATTTATGCCTCAAATGATTTCAAGGAGAGAGCGAACCTTTGGGACTGGTTGGTTGCTCTCCCTAATATCCCATGGCTTGTGGGAGGGGATTTCAACATGGTTGAATCCTAGGAGGACAAAATTCATGGCCTTCCTTTTGCTTGGAAAGACCTAGAAAAAATACACTGGAATAGAATGAAAAATAAAAAACACTTATTTGACCCCTTGGCTCGAAATAAGGACATGAACCCTGGCTTATGGCACACCTGGTGCAATTTCCAACATGGTCCTTCTAGAATTTAGTCTAGACTTGACCGACTCTATGCTAATAAAAAAAAATTCTTGGTTTTTCCTGATAACTTGGGCAACTCTGTCCTCGTTACCTCCACTTCCCTCTCCAATCACCACCCTATCTCCACCTGTTTTACAATTAACAATTCCCCTATGTACAACAAGAGCTCCAATAACAAGTTTTTCCTTAACACTAGTCTTCTTAAAGATGAGGATACTCTGGTTGCCATTCATATCATTAGACTCATTAACAGGAATAACTTTCCCACTAGCTCTCACATGGATAGATGGAACATGAACATTCTCGCCTGGAAAAATCTGTTAAAAACCATTGGCCAAAAAAGGGCCAAAGATTATAGGTTCACCAACAAAAATCTTTCCTTTGACCTTTAGAAAGATGAAACTAACATCCAAGCCAATCCCTTGGACTATGATCTCATCTCTCGTGTTGTCAATGCTAAGGAAGCCCTTAGACAACACCAGCAGGTTAAAACTAGAGGCACTAAGATTAGATCCCATGCCCATTGGCTTCAGTTTAGTGATCAAGGATCTAAATTCTTCTTTAACCTCATCAAGCAAAATCAGTCTAATGAAAATATAAAGAGAATTATAGTTGATAATCATGATATAACTGACCTTGACAGCATCAAAGAGGCCTTTGCTAAATTTTACCAAAACCTTTTTTCTTTTGAGGATTTGGAGGAGGCTTCCTCCCTTAGAAATCAATGTCGCTCTCTTATCCCTAACAAGATATCCATTGTTGATGCTAACTTGCTGTCCAAAGATATCTCCTTGGAGGAAATTGAAAAGCCATTAACTCCCTTAATAATGACAAGGCCCTTGGGCCTGATGGCCTCCCGGTGGAATTCTACAAGGCTAATATTAGTTGAATCTGCAAAGATCTTCAAGATATTTACTCAAAAGCCCTTGCTAGAGGCTCCTTGGGTAGCTCCATCAATAAGGGTATTATTAAGTTGATACCCAAGGATGGGGACAAAGCTCTCATCAAGAATTGGAGACCCATCACTCTCCTCAATGTTTCTTATAAAATTTTTACCAAGATCCTGGCTTTGAGACTTGAGAATATCTTGCCCAATTTTATTTGTTCTACCCAAACTGGCTTCATTAAAGGAAGATATATTCTTGAGAATCTGATTACCAATTGGGAAGCCATGAATTGGGCCAACTACTCTTAGCAAAATTCTACTATGTTTCTTCTGGATTTTGAAAAGGCTTATGATAGGGTGGAATAGAGTTTTATCTCCATGATGCTTGAGGCTTTTGGATTTCCTAGTGTTTTCTGCAACTCTGTTAATATGTTGCTCAATGATGCCTTTGCCCAGGTTGATGTTAATGGCTCTCTTTCATATTCTTTCCCCCTAGGTAGATCAATCAGACAAGGTTTCCCCTTGGCCCCTGCCCTCTTTGTTATTGCCTCTGATGCCCTGTATTACATTCTTAGAGATAACTCTATCTCCCCTGCTATCAGGGGCATATATCTCCCTAATAATGAAGAGCTTATAAACTATCAATTTGCTGATGACACGACTATTTTCTTTGAAGTTATTGCTGACAAATTTGAGGCTCTGAAAAACAAACTCAAATTATTTTTCACTATTTCTAGCGCTCATTTATCCCACCACAAATCAATTTGTCTTGGTTGGGAGGAGCAGCCCCCTAATTGTTTTAAAAACTATGATTTTCTGTGGGGAGGCCCGCACAAAATTGTGAGATACCTAGGCATTACTTTCTCTATTGATCCCTCCCTTAAGGACATGTGGTCTTGGGTTAATAAAAAAATCACTAAGAAGTTGGATAAGTGGCACAACAAAGCTTTGTCCTTGGCTGGCAGAGTTCAAGTCTGCCAAAAAATTCTTTCCTCCTATAATATCTATTATTCCTTTGCTTGGATGTTCAACAATTACCAAATTTTGGAAATTCAAAAGGCAATCAGGAAGTTTCTCTGGTCTGATGGTAAAGGCAATAAAAAATGCATGCTGTTAAGTGGGAATGGTGCCATGCTAATAAGCTCCTTGGGGGTCTTGGCTTGAAGGATCTTAAACTCCAAGGGATTGCCCTTGTTGCCAGGTGGATCTTTCACTCTTTATATGGTAATGATCCTTGGAAGATCCTTGTTAGGAACAATATAGAAAGGGGATTCCCCAAAAATGCAAAATCTTGGAAGAATCTGCCTTTTCATGATCTTATTATTGGTAACTTTCCTATTGTTGTTCAAGGATTTGCTATCTTTAGATCCATTTGGAAAGCTTGGGATCATGTCAGAAAGTATATTACTAACATGACCTTCCATGATGATAGTCAGCTATATGGTGAAAGATCCATTTGGTGGAACTTACGCTCATTTGGAAAACTTCTCACCCTCTCCCAAGGCTACTCTGCTAGACACTGGTCTAGTAAGGGCATCTCTCAATTGGCCGACCTCTTTGAGCAAGACAAATTAATTAGCTGGGATGATCTTAGAAGCAATTTTGATATCCCCGCCTCCCAGAAGAAAACCTATAATATGATTCTCAAGGCCTCCAAGGACCTTCCTACTACTTGTCATTTGGAATCTCATAGATTTTTAAGTTGTAAATGGCTGGATGGGACCATTTTATCCAAAATCAAAGCTAAAAACATTTACAATGTGATTAGGCATACTGATGCCATCATTGATCATGTCAATTCTATTTGGTATTCCACCCTCGACGCCTGCTATTGGAAGAAATACTTTGATATATTGTGGAAGGGCCCTACTGAGCCTAAGCTGAAATGCTTCAATTGGCTTCTGATTCTTGATAGGCTCCCCATTAGAAAAGATATTTTTGTGGCTGATTACTGTAAACTATGTAGGTTACCCGAGACTGGTAGACATATTCTTCTTGACTGCATCTTTGCTAAGGAAATTTGGCATATGTTTGGTATCACTTATCCTATGAATTTTAGTATTCTTGAAATGGGCTTAAGAAAGACAATAATCTATTCTGGAAAATCCTCTCCTCTAATATTTTATGGCAGATTTGGAAATGTAAAAATGAAGAAAGGTATCAAAACAACCACAAAGTTCTTACTGAGTCTTTTCGAAAACTCACATACTTTAAAATCTTCTTGCAAGTTTGCAATACCATGATGATTGAAAAAGAAAAGCTCAAAAGGTTCCTGAAGACGGGTTATGCCACTTTCTTCATCTATGAGATGAAGGATGGATATGTTTGGAGGGAGCATATGGACAACTTGTAGATGTTCGAGAAGACTTGCAAAATGCTGAACCAAGAGGTTAAGGAAAACAACAACTCCAATACGGACCAAATCCTTATGCTTGCTCAAATCCAGGAGAAGAAATACATTGTCTAGATGGAGGGATCTAAGGGGTGGACTGCTTGGGTAGAGACCCTTGATGGTATCTTACACTAGTCTCTTGGTATCTCTCTTTTTTCTTTGTATAGGTCTTTCTGACATGTAATTTCGTGATGCTCCTGATGTGAGGTTTGGCCTCTCTTGAGCTATACATTTTGTTGTAATTTTTTTTGGTCCTTTTTTGTGACCCCCCTATATCTAATATATATATATATATATATATAAATATAGTATTATATTATTATATCATATGAGCTTTGTTTTTTTTTTTAAATTATAACACAAAAAATGGATATCTATTTTGAAATAGATATTCGTTTTATGTTTTATATTTTTTTAATATATTCTCAACAATTTTCTTTCAAACTTATACTATGAAAATATAATATAATATAATCTAATATAATATATTATTTTATAATAATATTATATTATATTATATTATATTATATTATAAATTATATATATTATATTATAATATAATATAATATTATATTATTATATAATATAATATTATATTATTATATAATATAATATATTATATTATTATATAATAATATTATGTTATATAATAATATATTATTATATATTAATATAATATAATCATAAAATATAATAAATATAATATTATAATATATTAAATATATTATGATATAATATTAAATTAAAAAACATTAGTAAAATGTTTTTTAATTTAATGCGTATATCATAAATATATTAAAAAAATATTATAATATATAAAATTAAATAATTCATCGGGGTTGGACCTGACAAAATTATAAACTCTTATTTAAATTAAATGGATATCCATTTAATATCATATATCCATTTTTAAATGAATGCCTATTTAGAAATACCAAACCAAAATGAATATTGTACTTGGGTCTGCAAAAATTCAAAGGCATGAATTTCACATTTTTGGGCGTGTTAAAAATGCCTTTTTTTCACATCGCCACTTTTTGGACCCCCATGATCTTGCACAGACCCCTTGGTAAATGATGAAAAGAGGTTATTTAGGTGAAATACATTAACAAGACCCTAGAAAAGTGTGAAAGTGTGTTACAACACTTTACAACACTTAAGGTACCATTTTAATCCTTTTAGTTCACAAGGGCCCAAGACCTAATGTGAATGTGTTATCTACATTAAAACACTAAATCAAGGCAACATTAAGCCAAAATCCATAAGAAAGACCCAAACAAGTGCAAAAAATATCAAAAGACTCTTTTTTTGACACTACACTAGGTTTTGTGAGTTGATTGTTAAATTGTATTTTCCAAGCTTTTGCTTGGTGGTGAATCCCTCAAAGCTTAAAGAACCCCCTCCTATATCTTCCTTGTTGAGAATTGACTCACATTTAGGGTTGATAGTTAATCCAATTTGGGATCTTAGGACATATTTGAGTGACAATTTGGGAAGTGTGGTGTTCTATGACCTAGGTTGTAAAGTATCCCCATTTCCACTATTGTTCATTTTGGTGAACCTAACATTCTAGAAAATTCATTCATTTTTTTGATTTGGAGTTCATTAAGGTCTTAGATCTAGATCGCATTCATTCTTGCATAACATCTTCCATTAGTGAAAGTGCATCTAGGGTTTCTCATATTTGCATTAGTGAAAGTGCATATAGGTTACATTTTTGTTTTCTTGCATCAATCTATCTCATTGAAAAACTGAAATGTGCATTTTAAATCATCCTAATTGCATTTAGGGACATTTTTATTGCATTCAAAATTTAAAAAATTGCATTCAACTTTCCATCCAATTGTTTGTCATTAGTTACTTTTTCTTGCATTCATTTGCACACTTTTCTTCTTCTAAACATCAGGTCCCTAGATAAGCAACTTCAGAACACTGTAGACAATCTATATTTTGCTATTTTTATTAAAAAACCCTTTACTAGGACTAAAATTCCTTTCCTGGCATCTTAGTCCCTTTGTGGGGTTTTTGCTCAGAACCCTGTCTGTGATGTTTGCTTCCTGTTCTAGTTTCTAAAACCTCATAATTTCATCAGTAGGACCAAGATGCCCTTATTGGCATTTTAGTCCCTATTGAATTTGACTTTCCAGCTTTTAGGTTTTGAAATTTCTTTTTGTGCTTCTATTTGTTGCTTTTAGTTTTATGTTACAATTTGCAAAATTATTATTATTTTATTTTCTTTCATTTCAAGTATAATTGTAAGCATAGGATATTGTGTTCATTGCACTTTATTTGGTTTATCCCTTGCATGAGTTTTACTACTTGGTGTCTTTCTACTAATACTTTGGTGAGATGAACTGAGAGACTCATGGCATCCCACGATAAAACATTCATTGTGGATCTTGGGTTATCTAGCTCTCTTACTTATAGTGTTGGTGATAGTTCACTAGGTATGGGCTATGCCTTTGATACCTCTTTTTCTATTCCTACTTTACCTACAAGTGTTATTCCAAGTGTTCAAACAATGGTTGATCATATCCCTCAAGAAAACATAATGAGAATGCATGAAGATCTAGCCCATTTACAAGATAGTGTTAGTACTACAAACATTTCCAACACTGTTATACTTGCCATAGATAGTATTCATCACATGATGGAAAGTGATGAAGGACTGGAAGTTGTGCGTAATATAGCTCAAATCTTTGGAAAAAATCTTCCTTCCACAACCAATTATGTTCAAGCTTCAAACAATGTGCAAAGACAAGGAGGAAATCAAAATCCTTTCCATTCAACCATAACCTCTATTTCCACCTATACCAATCCTCAAGTGACCACAACAATGGAACCAACTAGCAATATCTTTCCTACCTCAAACATTTCCACTAGTGATCCTTATACCTATGTGGCATCTAACCTTATATGTCCTGCCATAATTAATCCATTCACTTGTCCTCCCAACACATACACACCACCATCATATTCTCCTCCATCTCAAAATACACACAATGACCCTATCATTGACCACCTTTTATAAATCCTTTCATCCATTCAACGTCAAGTTTCCACCATAAATAAAAATAAAAATGGTCCACCTTCATACTATGTCAAAAGTAACCCACTATCTTTGGAGATATTGAGAACTCTAGTGCCACAAGGTATAGAAATCCCTAGATTTGAGAGATATGGAGGAAAGAGAGATCCTACTAATCATGTTAATGTATTTACTACTTTGTGTAGTGACTTTATCCTTGAGGACAAACTTTTGGATAAGCTTTTTCCTCTATCCTTGAAAGACATTGCCTTGGATTGGTTTTTTGCATCACCGAATAGCTCAATTCATTAATTTAATGAACTTGTTGAAGCCTTTATTGACCATTTCCAAGTGCATATGGCTCCTTAAATGACATTAGCTGATTTGATGAGATGCAAGCAAAATGAGGGTGAAAAAGTCACTGACTTTATTTCATGTTACCAATTGCTTTATTCCAAAATTAGTGTGAGGATTCCCAATTCTCACCTTCAAAATATTTTCATAGAAATTTACAAAGTAAGATATGAGACAAGCTTACCATGATGAAATTCCCTTCATGAACTTATGCACTAACCTTCAAGATTATCAAAATTCCATAGGTAGTTGTGAACCAAAAACCACCTCTACTCATCCTGAAAAGTTTGAACCTTCAAACCAAAACACCTACAAGCCTTTTAGAAGACAAAATAAAAGTTTCCTTCAAATAAATTCTACCTCCCAACCTACCCAACAAGTTGATACCCAAGTAGCTACTATAAAGCAGAGTAATCCTTATATATTTTGGGATCCACAAAGATAATTTACTCCCTTACCCGACACACTTTGAAACATCATGACTTGGCTATTAAAAAAGAACATGCTTACCTTATCTCTTGTTTGACCTCTTGACCCTAGCAAGCCAGTACCTTCAAGATTTAGACACAATGCTAATTGTGCTTATCACCAACAAAAAGGACATGATATAGAACATTGCAACATCTTAAAATATTGTGCAAGACCTCATTGATTCTAATCATATCCAAATTGGAGGTGTGAATGAAAAATGTAATAAGTCTATAGCTCCTCCTAACCAAAAATTTGTAATCTTTACCAATCCCATGCCTAACCATAATATTCCATTTTTTAAGGCTAGTGAAAATAAGCCTGATGTAATGAGTGTTGACACAAATGATGAAAACATGAATAATAATGAACAAAATCCTATGGATACTAATGATAAAATTCCTATTAGTACAATGATAGGAGTGATTGACATTGATCCTTGTAAACAACAAACCATAATTCCTATTTACATTACTTTCTCTTTAGAAGAAATGATAAAAAAATGCACCTAATGGTCCTCTTTACATAGCCCAAAGAATCAATGATATGCCCACTCCTGGGATTTTAATTGATCCCATCTATGGAGAGAGTGTGATCACATAAGAACTCTTATATGTGCATGAACTCACTCAAGATAGATATGATAAACTAAAAGAATGGATTAAAATGCATGATGGTTTTTCTCATGCTATGATGGGCTTGATCACACTCCCTTTACAAGTAGGAAAGAAGAAATCAAATGCATCATTCTCTATCATCTCTAATTCAGATCAATTTCGTGTGAAGTTAGGCTACAAATGGCTTCACTCCATGAATGTGGTCCCATTCGTTGTCCATAAGTGCTTAAAGTTTCCAGTCAATAATGAAATATTCACTGTGAACCATAGTGTCCTTAGACCTCCGTCTTCCCATGGAAATTTTTCCTTAGAATATGTTTGGATTTAGCCCATGGAGCCTACAAGACCCTATGAGAACTTCATTTTCCTATCCTACCAAAATTTCAAAGAAAAATGCATTTCCAAGTTATCCCTTGAAAATTTTCCTCCTCTACTCCTTGAAGAAAACAATATTGAGCTTAAAGCCCTTCTGACTAACCAAGAACCATCCATAAAATCCTTTGCCTATTTCCTAAAAAAAGGCCAAGAGAGAACCAAAAAATTCCTAATCCACCTCCTAAGAAAATTTATAAAGCCAAAGAGAAAGTGGTTGCAAAACCTTCCATGGTTCCTTTCATTCTTCCATCACAAGAAGAAAAGGAACCTATGGTTGAAAAACCCACTCCTACACAAGTGCAACTTGAAAATCGTAATAAAAGAAACTAAAATTTTGGAGAGTATAGGTGTAGATGTCATTCTATTGCTCAAAAAATGAACAAAGAGAACAACATAGAAAATCAAAATCCAAATTTGACATAAGAAATAAATGATGAGCCTCCTTCATTACCAGAACCAACAAATCCTTTGTCTCCAACACAACAAGGACCAACACCTTCTATTGATATTATTATTCATCCTCTTATTGTGATTAACTTGGAAGATGATAAAGAAACTACTAAAATTGATGAGGAAGTGCATAATGAGTTGAATTTGTTATTTTACTCTTCTATGAGCTTAGTTGATAACAAGCATGGTGATCCTCCTAAACCAAGTGATGCACCATGTATTGAACTTGGTGATTCTACTAGTACAACATTTTACATTGTCCCTCTTGTTAGTGATCTACATTCTACATATGTTGAACAAGATTGGGCTGTGGATGACCTATTGGATGGTTGAATCACATGTGCTTTAATAGTATTTTTTCTTTCTTTTTATTTTCTTTTTGGTTGATTGCATGTGTGTGATGTGATTCCCCGTGATGCTTTATTTGATGTTCTCTCTCTCTCTCTCTATGCACATTCCTCTATTTTTACCTTCATTCTTCCATATGTCGTAAGCTCTTTTTCCTTTTCATTGGTCTTTACCTTTTATTTTCATTTATCTTTCCATTTTTGTTTTTTGTTTTCCTTTTGGGGATGACGCAAGGCATTGAGACACCCTATGTCTCTTCCATGTTGACCCAAAATATTTTTCATTGTCTTTTCTTTTCCTTTTCATTTTTGTCTTGCGTTTTAATTTTGGGAATGATGCAAGGCATTAAGACACCCTATGTCTCTTCCATGTTGACCCAAAAGTATTTTCTTTGTTTTCACTCTCTTTGTGTCATTCTTCTAGTTCTATGCGTATTTGGGGAATAATGATAGTTTCAAGCTCTCTAATATCATTGCAACAAAGAAAGATATCTACCCCAAATCCATAGACCCCTTATGTGTTTCTTGGGGGCAACTGTCTTTTCCTTTTTCTTTTTCATGTTTTGGCTACTTTAAAGTAATTTCTCACAACATGGTGTTTAGCATTTTCTTTAAAGTTGGGGCATACATTGGCATTATTTTGGCATGATTTCATTTTCATTTGACTTCATGTTCCTTGATGTGATTTTCTTACTTCATGTGATGTGTTTTTCTCTTTGTGGTGAAATTGGGAGTAATGTCCTTCAGGAGTTTGATCTATCTCAACATACTACATTCTTTAGTGGTGATGTGGCACACTGCATTCCCTAAGTTATGAATCTTTTATCCTTTGATTGGTCCTCTCTTGGAGACATCAGGAAAAATGTACCCTAAGATTAAGACCTCACATGAACTAAGTAAAATCCCTTTGAACATCCCTCTTTCCTATTGCATGCATTTTATTTTTGTTCCTTATTAAAGTCATAGAGGTATGGCTTTGATATGGTCCCTTGGGGCTCACCTAGTGAACAACTGGCTTCACTAGCTATTGTGAGCATGCATTTTTTTCTATTTTTCCTTATCATTGTCATGAGGGTATGAATTTGATATGGAACTCTTGGGGCTCACTTAGTAAATAACTAGCTTCACTCATCCTTATGAGCATTTGTTTTGTTTGCATAGTGGACAATGCATTCCACTTGTAAACCTCTTTTGGAAAAATAGGCTAGACTCGGTCCAAAGCACATTGGACAACCAATTGAAGCTTGATCAATTGCATTTTTATTTTTATTTTTCTTTTTCCTTTTTCTTTTTCCTATCTTTGATGGTGTATGTTTGTGATCTGATTATGGCTTCATGTATCATCTGCATGTGCATTCCTTTGTGCCTATGTTGGTTTTTCATAGGATCTTGATCCTAGGGGCTTGGCCACCCTCTTGGTTATTGTCATCCTATCTTACTAGCATTCATACATTTGAACCCCTTTTGATTGCGTGGTTGAATACTTTAGTGTGATTTTGAAGCAAGTTCATCCTCTCACTAAAGTGGTCGCTAAATTTAGTGTAGGAAAAGGAATACCCTTGCATTTTCACACTTGTTTGGGCCTAGATTTCTTTATTTATCCCTATTTATGTCTTAATTTGTCCTATTTTGCATCCACAATCCTAATAAACCATATCTTTTTTATGGCTAATCTGGGCAATCATTAAAGGGAAAATGATAATTTAATGATCCTAGTTGTGTGTCCTTGATTTTTGGATTGGGACTAAGATGCCACCTAGGGTGTCTTTTTCCCCCAAAGGTCTTGGGACATTGATTTCAAATTCACCTTAATTGGGCCCCTTTTCAGAGTTTGTCCCCTAGGTTTCATGTCTTGAGACTACAACACCAACTAAGGCGTCTTAGTCCCCCTTAGGTTATTTCGAGATTCAATTTCAAATCTTGGTGAGATTTAGCATCCTTTAATTAATGAATTCATATGTCGGCTTGGTGTGGTGTAATTTTTGGATATTAAGCATGGATGAGTATAAATACAAGGTTCTTTCACTCATTTCTTAGCAAGCAAGTTGAATGAGCATTCCTAATAGCATAATTGAGTTCACAAGAGAATTCAAGAGCAATTAATCAAGCATTTGGAGCCATCATGAAGATTCAAGCATCATATCAAGGATATTCTTGCATCATGTGTGTTTTTGAGCTAACATTTGTGATGTAGGGTTTTGATTCAAGCAAGCAATTCAAGTTAAGATCTATCAAGCATTCCTTCGATTCAAGATCGACATTCAAGCTAGTCATTTCACACAAGTTTGTAGATTTCATAACAAGGTTTTTGTGAATTGAAACATAGAACTTTGTTTATTCATCATTTCCCTTCATTATTTCATTTCATTCCAAGGTTTAATTACCAACAAGGGGTTTGACCAAGGAAAACCCCCATTTACTAAAAATCAACAAGTTTTTTCTCTCTTGCATGTTTGTGTTTGTAGATTTAGGTTGAATATCATTTGGAGTGAAGATTTGTAAAGTTGCATTGCAAAGTTGTCATCTTCATAGAAACTCACCTATAGGCCAGATCTGTAAGTTTCAAAACCTAAGATCTGAGAAGAAGGAAGTGCAAACATTGAGCCTCAGGATCACATTCAAATATTTTAGAAATTCAAGATGGGACTAAGTCAGAAACAAGGGCATCTTAGTCCTCCAAGTGGTGTTTTTAGAGATTCTTTTAGATCCTATTTAGACATTTGAAGATTTTTCATTTTCCCTAAAAACAATAGTAGGACTAAGACAATAGTAAGGGTGTCTTAGTCTTCCTTTTCATATTTTGACAACATTTTTGCATTTCTAGAACCCCCATCACATTTATAGACTTCCCAGGTACACACATCCTAACTTGTTGTTGCTTAATTTCATCATTTACAGTCATTATTTGGCTTGGATTGCTAGGTTTTGTGATTTGAATGTTAAATTTTATTTTCCAATATTTTTCTTGGTGGTGAACCCCTCAAAGCTTAAAGAACCCCCTCCTATATCTTCCTTGTTGAGAATTGACTCACCTTTGGGGTTGATAGTCAATCCAATTTGGGATCTTAGGACATATTTGAGTGACAATTTGGGAAGTGTGGTGTTCTGTGACCTAGGTTATAAAGAACCCATTTCCCCTATTGTTCATATTTTATAAATAAGAGTTATGTTGATGAAGAATATTAAGATAGATGTGAGAGATGCAATTGATATGAAGTGCAATGTGTTAGAGCACGAAATTGAGAATTGTGGTGTGAGCTTTCATGTGTTAGTTTATTGGATGTAGTGAGAAAAAGGTGGTTATAATTCTTCAATCAGATTGTGGAGGTGTTGATGTAATTGTGATGAATTCTCTACTGCATTGAGATGTTTTTCTCTTTGTACCATTTTCTCTATCTTCTTTTCTATTTTGGAAGTGAGCCCTTTGGTTGTGAACCTTTCTTCTTTAGGCAGTGAGTCCTTTGATAGTGATCTCTATTTTATTTGGTGTTGATATTACTTAAATTGTGAGCTAATCCTCATCATGGTTTATCCCTTCTTTTGTTTTCCACGTAAATTTGGTGTTCTCTTGTGTATGGTGTTAAGTTGTTTTAGTTTTTGTTATTTTCTTTTCATGCTAAATCATCATACCATATTTAAGAGTTTATTGAATTGATGTGGATTTGAATGATGGTTTTGAAGTGTTAGGGTACAATGGATTCAACTCCCCTCTTAGTTATCCTGTGCATTCAATAGCTAATTTATTTGTGTGGGCATTTATTTTGAGTTCTATGAAATCACCACATGAAATGGGACTGTAACATAGAAAAATGGATCTTAGACATTTTCATGGTCATTTAGGTCTTTCTCTCAATATGTTTGACATATTTTTCTTTGATTTAATGTTGTAATGTAACTTATGCATTCACATTAGGTCCTAAATATTCAAATTATGATGTCTTGTGAAGGTGTTGCGAAGTGTTGTAACACATATCTACACTTTTCTAGACTCTTCTCATTATAATTCATCTAAAATCACCTTTTTATCCCTTATCAAGTCCTATTTCAAAGTGTTGTAAAGTCTTGTAACAAGCTTTCACGCTTTTCTAGGCTTGTTATCTCTATTTACACCTTTCTTATGCTTTATTTGGCCCCTTTATGCACTTTTAGGCCTTAATTAAGTGTATTTTTGAATATAAACCCAAAAAACAACATTAAATGCAACTTAATTCCTAACAACCACTTGCAAGCCTAGAGTAGGATCCATTCACCATTGGTGGCGAATGAGTCCCTCTTGGCTCAAAATTCAAAATAATTCAAAATTTATTTCCAGTTTTTATTCATTAAGACCTTATGTCGGTCTATGATGTTGTATTATTAGGTAATTAGGGAATAATTGTGTATAAATAAGTGTTTTTCCATCCATTGCAACCCCCATTCATTCACTAATTCATTCAAGCATTCAATCTCATTCATCCACTTAAAGCATCATAACATCATTCAATCAAGTGAATATCAAGCATCTTGGAGCAACATTGACATATCTTCAGACTTCAACAAAAATGTTTTAGTGAGTTTAGGACACTTTCATGTTGTTTATTCATCATTCCTTTCTTTTTTTCATTTCATTTCTTTATCAAGGGTTTGATTACCAAAGTGGTATTTGACCAAGGAAAATCCCTATACTCTAACCCATAGCCATTTCCCCCCTCTTTGCATGTGTGTTTGCAGGTCTTGTAGGTAGATTTTGTAAATAAATAGGTGTTGGAAAGTGGTCAACAAGTCATCAAATTTATTCAAGTCAACAAAACCCTAATTCAAGCTTGGAGACAACATATAGTTTGTTTTCTACAGATTTGACTTTGTTAACCCGACAAGGAGACAAGTGTAGATCTGGACCCATATGCTTGACTCTTGAATTTGTAGATTTTTGGAGGAGGACTAATCCACCATCAGTGGAAAATGAGTCCCACTTGTAGGATTAATTTTTTTATTTTTTCAAAATTCAGTTCTCGATAATCAAAAACCAGTTTCAAGTCATTTTACCAGTAGGAGGCTTGATTCATCGTCAGTGGTGAATGAGTCTCACTGGTCATAACAATTTTTTTTTTTCTAGTTTCCATAACCTTCCAGGATCAGCATCCAACTTCTAGGTGCATTCTATTCAATCCCATTCAATTTTTTTGCATTTGTTTATGTTTTTAGTTCATTTCTACCTATCACACTATGTTTTCAAACATTGCATATTTCATTAGTTTTGCATTCATAATTAGTCAATTTCATCACTTAGTTGCATTTAGATAATTTTACTTAGACAATTACATCATACATTCCTTATTTTGAGTGAACCACCTCAATTTTTGGGTTTTATCTCTCCTTTAAGGTGAAAAACCCTAAGAGTGCAAGAGAAGTACATATAACACCTTAAAATTTATGGTTCATTTTGGTGAACCTACATATTTAACACATTATATTTCTAATTTGCATTTTCATTTTCATCCTAGCACCTATAGCATGAATCTTTGCATTATTTTTGCATCCTAGGGTTTATAAACTTGCATTAGTTAATATCTCATATAGATTTCATTCTTGCATCCCAAAACATTATACAAACCAAAATTTTGCATCTGCATCTTCATTTTGCATCTAAAACACATAAACATCGTTTTAAATTTTTTGAAAAACATAAAAAAATCTCATCCCTAGACTCATTCGCCACCATGGGAAAATCAATCCATTTGCACATTCTGCATTGCATTTTCAGGCATTTTCAGGGTATTTTCTGCATTACAATTTTTTGTTATTACTTTCTGTCATACTTTCTATATATTTTTTTTATATTCTTTCTTGCATATTAGTTTACTTTCATTCATTGTCATCATGGATTTCTGATTTAATAAGTTTTGGAATTCATTGAAATCCTTAGTAGACATGTCCAATTGTGCCTTTGGCTATGATCCTAATGACCTTGAGCTTCCTCATGCTCCTTCAAATCCTTATGATTGTCCTCCTCATGATGTATAAATCATTGGAGAAGATGATGATATCATGAACAAGTTCTTAAATGAATTCCTTGACAACCTTGAAGCCAATGCAACCTTCTACCCATCTATGAAACATTCAACCCTTCCTACTATTGCAGCTCCTAATACATTTGGATACCTTCATCTTGAAACATGTAAAGGACCTAAGTTCCCTCCAATAGGTGTACCTAGTTCCTCTAACCAAGCAACTCCTCAACAATTTTATGATAACAAAGTTACAAACACACCAATTTGAAACCTTGAAGAAACATATGGAAAAGGCTTTAAACTATCTTAAGCAAACAAGGTTGTGACACAACAATCAAGCATAACATTCACCAACTTTTCGAACAAAAACCAATAGATGAAAACACAACTAGGCTAGGATATCAAGATTCTCCTCATAGCAACCGGTCTCCTTTTGAATATTGGAGGCTTCGAGATGATGGCACAGTGATCTTTGATTCCCCCCTAATTTGAATGTTCTCCTTCCACGTGAACAACCTTTACATGATTCCAATGACAAGGATGCCAGGGTCCCCATGGGTCCTCTTCCTCCTTCAATCCATGAAAAAGGTGAATCTAGTAAATGCAAATGACCTTACAAACTAAAAAAAAGTTTCCTCTCCATCCACCACTTGAATGTGAAAGGAAACTACAAATGCTTCTAAACAGAGGTCTGATACTCTTACCACCTCCCAATAGGTTGGTCATCCATCCTAAAGATTATAAAATACCATATTTCAAATATCATCATGTTCTTAGACACTAAACTAATGAATGTTGAACATTGAAGGACATATTGAACAAGTATCACTTCACTGATACCGATTGTTATCCTATCATCCCATAATTCCTTAAACCCAATCCTCTCATCATGCCATTGTTGTAGAATTTTATATTATCACTATTACACAAACCTTTCCAATCACCCACCTCAGCTCATTCTTGCCTTAAATTTAGTGGGGGAAATAATTTGTTATCCTTGTTCTAGTAATTCATTTGTCCTTGTCTCTTAACTGTGTTAATTCCCTTCTGCTTATACTATTTGAGATCGTGAAGCTAATAACTTAGTTGATGTTTGACTTGCATTTTCCTTGCTAACCTTTTGCATTTTCCTTTTTTCTTTTTATTTTGTGCTTCCATGTGTGTATCGTGTTCCCCCATAATGTGTGTTTGATTTTCTCTCTCTTTGTGCACTTCCTCTATTTGTACCTCCATTCTTCTATATGTCATACATTGCTTTCACTATTTTCCTTTGTTTTGTGTTTTTCCATTTTGGGATAATGCAAAGCATTGAGATGCCCTATGTCTCTTCCATGTTGACCCAAATAGTCCCTTTTCCTTTTTATTTTTCCTTTTCTTTTTCCTTTTCCTTTTGGGGATGATGCAAGGCATTGAGACCGAGATGTCTCCTTCATGTTGACCCAAAAGATTTTCCTTTTCTTTTTCCTTTTTATTTTTCTTTTGTCTTGAGTTTTCCTTTTGGGGATGATAGAAGGCATTGAGTCTACAATGTCTCTTCCATGTTGACCCAAAACAAACTTTATTTCTCTTTTGTTTTCACTCTCTTTGTGTCATTCTTCTAGTTCTATGTATTTTGGGAATGATGACAATTCCGAGCTCTTTAATCAAAATATTGCAGAAAAAAACATACTGACCCCAAATCCATAGATCCCTTATGTGGTGTATTCCTTTTTGGGGGAAACCCCTCTTTCTTTTGTTCCTTTTTCATTTGCATGATGTAGCCTTACTTGGAAACATATGACTTGGCATAGGGGCTTTCCTAGTTGGCTCTCATGTCCTACTTGCATTTTTCATTCGCTACTTTAAAGTAATTTCTCATAGACCAATGTGTAGCAATTCATTTAAAATGGGAGCATACATTGACATTATTCATTTACATTTTTCTTTTTTCTTAGTTCTTAGTGCAGCCTTGTTAATTCATATGATGTGTTTGCCACTTTGTGGATTACATTGGGTGTGATGTCCTTCATAAGCATGATCTATCTTAGCATATTACATTCCTCTTAGTGGCCTAAAGCAACACACTGCATCCCCTAAGTTGTGGATATTCTATTCTTTGATTGGTCCTCTCTTAGAGACATTAGACATAATGTTCCCTAAGTTAAGATCTCACATGAACTAAGCAAGGCTCATTGGAACATTCTTTTGCATGTTTTATTTTGTATTTACATGGCCACCTTGCATAACATAGCTTGCATGCTTGTGGTGCCATTGCATTTGTTCATGAGTTCTAAGAATACGAATCTTTGCTTCTCTCATGAAGCGTGAAATTTTTATTTTTATTTGTGGTGCCTTATTAAAGTTATCAGGAGGTATAACTTTAGTATGGTTGAGCGGGAAAGCCCATTCTGAGGCATGACTTTTCCCCATAGCCACCTTGTGGATTTCTCACCCCATGGACAACCAAAAGTTCTATGACCTTAGAGTGAGTATGCTTGGGCCTTCTCACACAGTGGAAAAACATGAGTTTTGTTTCCCCAAAGTGAGTATGCATTTCCTTTTTCAGACAAACAGCCTAGATCTGATCCACAACTAGTTGGACAAATGATCAAAGCATGATTTGAATTTTCCTTTTTTCTCTTTCTTCTATCTTTCTCTTTCACATGTGTGTTACTTTTTTCTAATGTTTAGTTTTCCATGGAATCTTCATTCTAGGGGATTGATCATCCCTCTTGATTGTTTTCATTCCATCTTGCTAGCATAAGTGCATTTAGACCTCCCTCTAGTGTGAGTTTGAAGCAAGTTCATCCTCTCACTAAAGTGGGGGCTAAATGTACCATAGAGAAATGGATCTTAGACATTTTCATGGTCATATAGGTTTTTCTCTCATGATTTTTGACCTACTTTTCTTTGATTTAATGTTGTAATGTAACTTATGCATTCACATTAGGTCCTAAATATTCAAATTATGATGTCTTGTGAAGATGTTGCGAAGTGTTGTAACACATTTCTACACTTTTCTAGATTCTTCTCATTATAATTCATCTAAAAATCACCTTTTTATCCTTTATCAAGTCCTATTTCAAAGTGTTGTAAAGTCTTGTAACAAGCTTTCATGCTTTTCTAGGCTTGTTATCTCTATTTACACCTTTCTTATGCTTTATTTGGCCCCTTTATGCACTTATATGCCTTAATTAAGTGTATTATTGAATATAAACCCAACAAACAATACTAAATTCAACTTAATTCCCAACAACCACTTTCAAGCCTAGAGTGGGACCCATTCTCCATGGGTGGCGAATGAGTCCCTCTTGGCTCAAAATTCAAAATAATTCAAAATTTCTTTTTGGTTTTTATTCATTAAGACCTTATGTCATCCTATGATGTATTATTGGGTAATTAGGGCATACGTGTGTATAAATAAGTTTTTTTCCATCCATTTCAACCCCCATTCGTTCACTAATTCATTCAAGCATTCAATCTCATTCATCCACTTAAAGCATCATAACATCATTCAATCAATTAAATATCAAGCATCTTGGAGAAACCATTGGCATATCTTCAGAATTCAACAACAAGATTTTGGTGAGTTTAGGACACTTTCCTATTGTTTATTCATCATTCCTTTCTTGTTTTCATTTCATTTCTTTATCAAGGGTTTGATTACCAAAGTGGGATTTGACCAAGGAAAATCCCTATACTCTAACCCTTAACCATTTCCCCCCTCTTTGCATGTGTGTTTGCAAGTCTTGTAGGTAGATTTGGAAAAGAAATAGGTGTTGGAAAGTGGTTAACAAGTCATCAAAGTGAGTCAAGTCAACAAAACCCTAATTCAGCTTGGAGACAACATACAATCCATTTTCTGCAAATTTGACTCTGTCAACTTGACAAGAAGACAAGTGCAGATTTGAACCCATAGGCTTGACTCCTGAATTTGTAGATTTTTGGAGGAGGATTGATTCACCATCAATGGCGAATGAGTCCCACCTGTTGGCTAAAAAAAATATTTTGTCAGAATTCAGTTCCTGACAGTCGGAAACCAATTTCTGGTCATTTTACTAGCAAGAGGACTAATTTGCTATCAATGGCGAATGAGTCCCACTGGTCATGAACAATGATTTTTTTCCAATTTCTAGAACCTTTCAAGATCAAAATATAACTTCTAGGTACACTTTGTTTAATCCCATTCAATTCTGTTTGCATTTGTTTATGTTTTTAGTTCATTTCTTCCTACCACACTGTGTTTTTAGACATTTCATATTTCATTAGTTTTGCATTCATAATTAGTCAATTTCACCATTGCATTTAGATCATTGTACTTAGACATAATTACATCATACATTCCTTAGTTTGAGTGAATCACCTTAACTTTTGGCTTCTATCTCTCTCCTTTTAGGTGAAAAACCCTATTAGTGCAAGAGAAGTACATATAATACCCTAAAATCAATGGTTCATGGACCAAGATTACCTATATGCATGTTATATCTTATTCATTATTCTTTACCTTTATGTTCATATTTGATGGTGTTGTAGCTTGTTTCCTCTCTTTCATGTGCCACCATTTTTCTTAGGGAATTTTCATTCAATGGGCCCTAATCTTTGTCATGGAAGATGGACTTTTTCTCTCAACCCTACAATGGTGTTGGTGAGTGGTATGCGACATCTTTCTACTAGTGTATTCACTTAATGCAATTTGGCCCATGCTTAATGTGCTTATGTAAGAATTCTTATGTATCCAATAAAAATGGCCTCCCCTAATGGAATTCATCTTACATGAAGCTGAAAATGTTTATGTAATTAATAGTCAACACTAATATATTTTCAAATTCCAAAGGCCATTTCTAAAGTTTTTTCTTTACTATAATAAACAAAAACATTTATGGTGATTGCATAAGGAGAGTTGCTATGAATAATAAAGACATGCAACTAATCAAAGGACATTCTCCATACCTATTTTTACTTTTGGGTCATTGTTGAGCCTTGTTTGTCACTTAGGACCTTTCCATAGTTTTCAATTTAGGTGTTTCTTTGTTCTTTAGTGCAATGATAACCAAGACTATTACATAGGAGCCTTTTAGGATCAATGGAAATGTTGTGGTCTCGTTTGTTACATTTGAACATGGTTTGATTGGAAGTTTGGTCATATTTCTATATTGTAAATGTATGTGAATTTAGAAGCCATGTATATGGTACAAGTGGTTACATTTATTTGGAGTTCACAATTTTGAATTTAATTGATTGATTCTATATTATCTAGTCTTGGTTTTAGCAAATTGTTTTGGTTTTTTTTTTATGTTTTAGTTTTGTGTTCTCAATTTGGTAATTTTTTGGTTTTGTGTTCTAAAATGAATTTGGAGATTAATTTATTTTACAAAATTTATTAAACCTCAAAATTTAAGTATTTAAAAACTATCATAGATATTAAACCCTAAACATGTAAACATGTAAACATTAAAATATAAACTATTATTAAAACCTAAAATCAAGATATTTTAAAAAACTAAACTATAATTTTTTTTTTCAATTTAAAAGAAATAAAAAACACAAAAACTAGAAAAAAATTGTAGAAAAGACTAACTTTTAGGGGTTGGTGGTCGAATGTGAGCACTATAGATTAAGATCCCATTTTCTTTCTCGGTTGTTGTTGGAAGAAGATGACCTCGTAGTCATTTTCAAAAAATAATTTTTTTTTTTCAAAATGGGATCCCATTTAGTAGAAAATGGGATCCCATTTTGTAGTCCTTGACTCGAGATCCCACCATGAAATGGGATCCCATTTTAATTTTCAGCTTAGGCTCCTAAAGAGAAACAAGATCTCATTTCATAAAAGTAGGATCCCATTTTGCTTAGCTTGATTTTTTTTCTAAATTTAAAACTTCCACACTAAGTGGACCCAAATTTTTGCATTTACCCTTTAATCGTATATATATTGTTATTGAAAGGTGGAAAATAGTACCTCTTATGGTTTAGGACATAAAACTACAAGTTTTCTTCTCTCATTCAAGGAAACCCTAGAGATCTCAATCCAAGGATGAAATGAGGGGGGGGGGAATCTATAATAGGGTGTCATAGGGTCTGATTGATAACTAAAGAGGGGTTCACCACCAAGCTAGAGCTTGGAAGATAAATGACATGCAAATCCTAATGATATGAAAATATTCATTAAATGACCTAGAAATGTATGCAAAATAGAATAGAAAACTAGAAAAGTACAAAGGGGCACCTGGAAACCTGTAGTAACTTGATTTAAGACTTGAAATATTGAAAATGTTGAATTTAATGTCTATTGGGACTCATATGGGAGTTTGGATGATTTAGTCCTAGATTAGGGTTTCTGGGCATGGACAAAAATTTGGTAGACATGTTTGGAACACCTGAAAACTAGAAATTTGATTGAACAAGGACTCATACACGAGAAGTGGAGTGTTAGTCTAGTTTGTATTTTTTGGAGGATTTGGATTTGAGTCTACACTTCAACCTCTACTCTTTCTTCTCAACCTAATTTTTGGATCTGAATAGCTGAATTCTACTCTATAGATGTCTTTTAATGATTTTCTAAACAAGGTGACAACTTGGAAAACTTTGCAACCTTGACAACTTCTTTCCAGTCTATCTCTTCAATATGTCTTCAACCTAAATCTGAAAATCACATACTAAAGAGAGAATAAAATGTTGTTTTGTTAGTGGAAAGGGGTTCCCTTGGTCAAAGCTTGTTTTGGTAATCAAAACTTGTAATGAAATCAAATGAGATAAAGGAATGATGAGTGAATAAAATGATATGCTGCAACTCACCAAACCCTAGTAACAAAGTGCTGCAAACATGTATGAAGTGGCTCCAATGGATGTGGATCTTGACTTTTTCTTGAATGTTGTAGATCTTGAATTGAATGCTTTCTTGAATCATGAAACCCTACATCACAATTGTTAGCTCAAAAACAAACATGATGTATGATGAATTTAAAATGATTCTTGATACTTAAATAATTCTCCAAAATACTTGATAATCAACTCTTGAAGACACTTGAATTCTCTTGTAAACTCTTGAATTCTCTTGTTAACTCAAATTTTCTATAATGCATGAATACTCAATTTTCTAGGTCACTTTATTTCTTGTTAGGAGAACAATGAGTGAAATAACCTTGTATTTATACTTTTTTATGCCAAATGTCTCAAAATTACAATACTACAAGATGACATCAAATATAGGAAGATAAAATCCCACCAAGAATTTGAATTTAATTTAATTTTAAGCCACATGTGACTCATATGCCAGAAGTGGCATATGAGTCCCATTAGGCTAGGCTTTGGGACACATTTTTCAAAAAATGCTTAGATTCATATGAAATATAGGCCAAGGCCCTAAAACCTAGGTGGGGCCCATACACCCAAGGTGGCATATGAGTCCCATATCAAAAAAATTTGGCCACATAATCCAAAAACAATAATTTATGATTGGTCATTACATATGTGTCTAGATTATCCTTGAAAAGATGCATTAAATGAGGCTTGTGGATGCAAAATAGGGCTAAATAAGGCATAAAGAAGCCAAATTTATAATGAAAACCTAGATTAGTGTGAGATTGTTGTACCACACTTTACAACACCCTAAATAAGGAAAAAATAGGTTAATTTAGTTCACAAGGTTCCAAGACCTAATGTGAATGTGTTAAACACATTACAACACTAAATCAATGCAATATTAAGCTTAATTTTACAAGGAAGGCCCAAACAAGTGCAAAAATGTAATAGACGATAGTTTTCAATACTAGATTTAGCCCCCACTTTAGTGAGAGGATGGAATTGCTTCAAACTCACACTAAATTAGACAAGATCACATCAAGAGGGGTTCAAATGTACCAATGCTAGTAGAATAGGACAACAATGATCAAGAGGGTCACACAAGGCCTCAAGATCAAGGTCCTATAGCAAGTTAACACACACACAAAAGAACACACATGAAGAAGGATAAAAAGGAGCAATAACAAGGTACAAGCATGCACTACCAAAGACATAAGGTGTAATGTCAAAAAATATCACCAATGACATTTTCAAACTTGTTTAGCTCCTTGTTAAATTAAGCTTAAAATTTTCCTTTATTTAGGTCTTGGGCCCTTGTAAACTAAATAAAATGTATTCAATTTGTTCCTTGTAAAGGTGTTGTAAAGTGTTGTAACCCACTTTCACACTTCTCTAGGAATTTATTAATTATTTTAGTCTAATGAACCTAACTTATCCTTAATTTAATGTTGTAAAGTGTATTTATTTACACTTTAAAATTAAATTTAGAAGGATTGTAAGTTAAATGTATCCCTAATCTAGTGTTGTAATGTGTTGTACACATTCACACTATATTTTGGGCCTATGGACACTGAAAAATTAACCCTTCTACTTTTTATATCTTGTTTAGGTCCTCCTTGTGACTTTGGCCTAGTTGTGCCTTGATTTAATGTTGTAACGTAGTCAACACATCTACATTAGGTCTTGGGCCCTAGCAAAATTAAAAGAATTCAAGTGGTTCCTTAAAAAAGTGTTGTGAATAGTTGTAACCCACTTCCAAACTTTTATAGGACCTTATTAATATAATTCACCTAAATAACCTCTTTTTATCACTTACCAAGCCTTATTTCAAAGTGTTGTAACAAACTTTCATGCTTTTCTAGGATTTTCATCAATAATTTGACCCTTTCTTATGTTTAAATGACCCCTTAATATACTTATAGGCCTTCCTTAAGTGTGTTTTAGAGAATAATCTTGTTAAACATCATTTAATACACTTTAATTCCTGACACCCATTAAAAATTCCCTAGTGGGACCAAGTCGCCACTTGGCTCAAAAATCAAAATAATTTCAAAATTATCGTGGGATATTATTTTCTAAACCTTGAGGTCAGCCTATGATATGGTGTTTTCAGGAAATTTTGTATTATCATGTATAAAAATAGGGCTTTCCTCTCATTTTTCATCTTCTAATCTCCTAAAATCTCTTTAGTCTCATAAGCTTTTCTAGTGTTCTAATCAAGAAATCAAGTGATTTTGTATTCAAGAACTTTGGAGCCACTACTTGCATATCTTCATATTTCTACTTCAAGGGTTTGGTGAGTTGTAGCATTGCATGTTGTTCATTCATCATTCTCTTTCCATTTCATTTCATTTTCAAGGGTTTAATTACCAAACTAGGGTTTGACTAAGGAAAACCCCTATTCATTAACCCTTTCAAACCCTTTTCCCTCTCTTTGCATGTGTGTTTTGTAAGTCTTGTGTGCATATTTTCAAAAATAAAGGTGTTAAAAGGTGTAAAAAATTCATAAAAGTATTTCAAAGTTAGAAAAACCCTAAAAGAAGCTTGGAGATCACCTACAAACCATATTCTATAGATTCAGATCTGGAAATCTGTTAGGAACTTAAGAGCAGATCGATAGCTATAGATTGCATCTTTGAATTTCACTAAAGCTGAAGGTGGACTAAAACACCATTAGTGGTGAATTAGTCCCACTACCAAGCCTAAAAAGTGTTTTCTACAATTCTAGATACCCTTTTGGCTAAAACCTATTCTGACAAAATTTACCCGAAACAAGACTAAGTCCCCTAGCTTGGTTTAAGTGTCCTAGTGAGCTTTAGAAGTGATTTTTGTAGGATTCCAGAGACTCTTTGCATCACTTTCTAGTTTCCAGGTGCACCTCTATATTCTCATTAAGTTCTGTTATAGTTTACTTGCGTATTTAGTCCATTTTGCATATCACATTATGTTTTCAAACATTTTGCATTTCCTGAGTTTTGTATCAATAATTTGTCTTCTTTATAAATTTATAGCCTTGGGAACAATATCCTTTGTTAGATTTTAATCTTCTTTGCATTGGAATCTAACGGAATTGTTCTTGAGCGTGAACATTGCGAAATTGGATTCCTCTTCCTTCATTCCCCTTTTAGGTGTGGATAAGAGAAGTTGACTCCATTTCAATTGTCCACATTTTGGTGAACCCAACTTCAGAACATTATATTTCTTATTTCAAGTGCATTTACATCCTAGGAATAGCCTACATTAATATTGCATTGCATTTCATTAAAAATAAACAAAATTATGTATTTTCATATTATATCTGCATCTAAAAACCTAAAAAATCATAAAATCCAATTTTTTTTTTTTGAAAATTCTCAAAAAAATCACTAGTTGGACTGATTCACCACACTAGGTGACTTAGTCCACTTGTACATTTTGCACTCTAATTTCTGTCATTTCTAGATCATTGTCTAGATTTCTATTTTTGGTTATTACATTTTTGTTACAGTGTCCAGATTTGTTGTTTTATTCCATTTCTTGCACTTAGTTTGCTTTCATTCATTTGCATCATGGCTGTGTTTTAATAAATTTTGGATGTCACTAAAATCCTTGGTTGACATGTAAAGCTATGCCTTTGGAACTGATCCTAATGAAATTGAACTTACTCATGTTCCTTCAACTCCTCATGAAGGTCCTCATGATGTTGACATCATTGGAGAAGATGATGACAACATGAATAAATTTATAAATGAATACCTTGACAACCTTGAAGCTAATGCATCCTTTTATCCATCCATGAAACAACATGACCTTCCTATAGTACCAGCTCTTGATATGTTTGGTTACTTACATCTTGAAACATATGAAGAGCCTAATTTCCCTACATAAGGTGAACCTAGTTCTTCTAAAAAAATAACCACTCAACCATTTTATGATAACAAAGTCACCAATACTCCAATCAACCTTGAAGAAACCTTTGGAAAAGGTTTTACCATTTTGAGCAAACAAGGATGTGATACAACTGAACATTACATTCATCAACTCTTAGAGAAAAATCCAAAAGATGACAACACAAAAGGGTTAGGATATCAAGATCCCCCTCATAACAATAAGCCTCCTAGAGAATATTGGAGACTTCGTGATGATGGCACGGTGATCTTTGATTCCCCTCCTGATTTGAATGTCCTCCTTCCTTGAGAGCAACCCTTATCTAATAACAATGGAAAGGATGAGAGGACCACTTTGGGTCCTCCTCCTTCCATTTGAGAAAAGGGTGAATCTAGCAAACAAAAGAGGCCTTACAAGTTACAAAAATTAATTTTTTCTCTCTGTCCAACACCTTAATGTGAAAGGAAATTGAAAATACTCTTTAAAAAAGGAATCATACTATTACCACCTATGAATAGGTTGCTAATATATCCTAAAGATGCTAACATTCCAATTTGTGCATATCATCATGTTCTTGGACATAGAAGTGACGAGTGTCGTCAATTGAAAGAAATACTAAGCATGTATCATTTCAATGGTGATAATTTCTATCCAATAATTCCATAAACCAACCTCCAACTCTTTATCATGTAATAGTTATAGAATATTCTCTTCTCACTATTACATGACCTTTCCCATCACTTACCTCAACTCATTCTTGTCTTGCACTCAATGGGGGAAAGAAGTTGCTAGCCTTTTCCTAGTAATGCATTTGCCATTGTCCCTTAGCTCTGTTAGTCACCTTCCTCTTATATTGACTGAGATTGGGAGGTAGATGACTTGCTTGATGGTTGAATCACATTTGTCTTACTAGTCTTTTGTATTTTCTTTTTCTTTTTCTTTTGTGTGTTTGCATGTGCATAATGTGATCCCCCGTGATGTATTGTTTGATGTTCTCTCTCTTTGTGTCATTCCTCTATTTGTACCTTTATTCTTCTCTATGTCATACATTTCTTTTTCCTTTTTCTTCTGTCTTTTTCTTTTGTTTTCCTTTTGGGGATGACGCAAGGCATTGAGACATTCATGTCTTTTTCATGTTGACCCAAAAGGCTTTTCTTTGTCTTTTCCTTTTTCTTTTGTATTTTTCTTGTGTTTTCCTTTTGGGGATGACACAAGGCAATGAGACATTAATGTCTCTTTCATGTTTACCCAAAAGGATTTTCTTTTTCTTTTCCTTTTTCTTTTTTCTTTTTCTTGTGTTTTCATTTTGGGGATGATGCAAGGCATTGAGACATTTGTGTCTCTTTCATGTTGACCCAAAAGATTTTCCTTTTTCTTTGGCTTGTGTTTTCCTTTTGGGGATGACGCAAAGCATCGAGAAACCCTATGTCTCTTCTATGTTGACCCAAAAGGTTCTTTATTTTTCTTTGTTTTCACTCTCATTGTGTCATTCTTCCAGTTCTATGTATTTGGGGAATGATGGCAGTTCTAAGCTCTCTAAACAAAACATTACAACAAAGAACATACTGACCCCAAATCCATAGATCCCTTATGTGTTTGGCATTTTCCTTTTGGGGGAAACCCCTCTTCCTTTCATTTTTCTCTCACATGACATAACTTTACTCAGAAACATATGACTTGGCATAGGGATTTCCAAGTTGGATCTCATGTCTTCTTTCTTGTTTTCATTTGCTACTTTAAAGTAATTTCTCATAGTATGGTGTTTAGCAATTCCTTTAAAGTGGGGGCATACATTGGCATTATCATTTTGTATTTTTCTTTTTCCTTGGTTCTTAGTTCAGCCTTCTTACTTCATACGATGCATTTTGTCACTTTGTGGATGAGATTGGGTGTAATTTCCTTCATGAGCATGATCTATCTTAGCATATTACATTCCTCTTAGTGGCTTGATGTGACACACTGCATCCCCTAAGTTGAAAATTTTCTATTCTTTGATTGGTCCTCTCTTGGAGACATTAGTAACAATGTTCCCTAAGTTAAAGAACTTGCATGAACTAAGCAAGAATCCTTTGAACATCCTTTGCATGTTGCATGTTGCATGTTGCATTTTTTATATTTCCACCTTGCATAACACAACTTGCATTCCTATGGTGCCATCACGTTTGTTCATGAGCTCCAAGCATATGCAGTTTTGCTTGTCTCATGAAACTTGAAAAGTCATTTTTCTTTTTTGGTGCCTTATTAAAGTTATCAAGAGGTATAACTTTGGTATGGTTGAGTGGGAAGCCCATTATGAGACATGAATTTCCCCATAGCCACTTGCATGTGTGTGAGTACATACCAACCATGAGTGAATGTTTCTCACCTTTTAGGACTTCTCACCCGACGGAAAACCATGATTTTTTTCACCTTAGAGTGAGTATGCATTTTTTTAGAGAAACAACCTAGATCTGATCCAAATCATGTTGGGTAAAAAATTGAAGTTTGATTCGATTCAATCATTCTTTCTTTCATTTTTCTCTCTTTCATCTTTATCATTGAGTGCTTGTTCCTTGTCATTGTTATCATGCATGTTCCCTTTGCACTTATGCTAGTTTGTTAGGAGATCTTGATCCTAGGGGATTGATCACCCCTCTTGATTGTTATTATTCCATCTTTCTATCATTGGTTCATGGGAACCCCTCTTAATTGTGCATGGGTCTACTTTAGTAAGAGTTTTAAGCAAGTTCATCCTCTCACTAAAGTGGGGGCTAAATGTGGACACTAAAAAATTAACCCTTCTACCTTTTTTGTCTTGTTTAGCTCCTCCTTGTGACTTTGGCCTAGTTGTGCCTTGATTTAATGTTGCAATGTGGTCAACACATTCACATTAGGTCTTGGGCCCTAGAAAATTTAAAAAAGTTCAAGTGGTTCCTTACAAAAGTGTTGTGAAGTGTTGTAACCCATTTTCACACTTTTCTAGGACCTCATTAATCTAATTCACCTTAATAACCTCTTTTTATTACTTACCAAGCCTTATTTCAAAGTGTTGTAACAAAATTTCACTCTTTTCTAGGCTTGTCATCAATAATTTGAACCTTTTCTTATGTTTAAATGACCCTTTAATATACTTACAATCCCTACTTAAGCGTGTTTTAGAGAATAATTTAGTTGAACATCATTTAATACACTTTAATTCCTAACACCCATTAAATATGCCCTAGTGGGACCAAGTTGCCACTTAGGGCGACTTAGTCCCACTTGGCTCAAAAATCAAAATTATTTAAAAAATCTGGCAGGATATTATTTTCTAAACCTTAAGGTTGGCCTGTGATGTGGTATTTTCAAGAAATTTTGTATAATCATGTATAAAAATAGGGCTTTCCTCTCACTTTTCATCTTCTTCTAATCTCCTAAAATCTCTTTAGTCTCATAATCTTTTCTAGTGTTCTAATCAAGCAATCAAGTGATTTTGTATTTTGTTGTGCAAATTTTGCACGCACGCCCCACTTGGAGTGGGGAACCTTTTTTTTAATTGCGGATGTCTCTTGGACCTTTGGTTTTTATTGGATTTTCCCTTTCAAGGTCTTGAGATGTTGGTCTTGCTTGTCTTGGTCTTACCCTGAGGGTTGAATTGGTCAAACTTGGTTTTTAATGGAAGTCCGGGTTTTGCCCTGGGTCCAGGATTTTCTGGTTCACCCGGATTTTCCCGGATCCTGGTTCATAGTCTGGTCGTTGTCGGAGTTTTTGAAGTATGGGATTTTTTGGCTCGGGTGGATTTTGCCAAACTTCGTCAGGGTCCCGAAGGGTGCGTTATTCGCGGAGTTCGTGCTCACTCGGATAGTCCGTCTGGCTCAATTTTTTTTGGTTTTTCGTTTTGAGCTCAAGTTTCCAGATTTCGTCAATATGTCTTATCAGCCATTAATGCTTGAGGTATGTTTGTTCTGGCATGAATGTAAGCGAGTTTAAAGGCTTCTAGTGATTTTCATGATTTCATTATTCATTTTCCATCTGCTCTAGTGCTTGAGTTTATTCATTTTGAGCTTTATTCAGTGGATTTGGTTTGCTTGCGCATGGATTCATAAGACATCTATGTTGAAATTTTTGTCGCTAAGGCTCCCTGATTCGCGGTGACTTCCTTGGGTTTGAGCTTCATTCAGAATTGATCCATGGTAAGTTGTTATTGACTTCCCTTTTGTTTTGCACCTTGATTAAATCTTTCGAGCTATTGAATGGTGGTTATTTGGGTTGGCCCTTGCTTGTTTCATGCTTGCTTCATGATTATATATTTAGTGAATTAGGGTTTGAACTCACCCTTCCACGGGTCTTATCATCCGCATTGTGAATCTCTTTGTTTATCAATTGAGTGTCGGGTATACCCCTGTGGCTAGGTGTTTTTGTTAGGGCCTGGCCTTGTTGGCACGTAGTCTGCTATGTTGTGAGGATTAGGGTTTCGGTATGTTTGCCTGAATTTCTTAAGTTCAGTGGAGTCGTCATGGTCCTCTTGTCTTGTGTTTTGCTCAACCTTGTTCACATCATTTGAGACCCTAGGGCACCTTAGTTTTATTGTTTTGAGGGATTGAGTTTGAATTTCGAGCTTGCTTCAACTCTCATGGTGGAGGTTTGGATGTTAAAGATTAGGGCATCATCATTTCGTTGTAGGAATCAATCACTTGAGAGTTTTGGGGAGTTAAATTCATGTACAGTCAAAATTTGGCTCATTGGGGTCGAGTTTATCTTCATGGAATCTAAGTAGGGAGATTTGCGTGATTACTCGGTTAATGGTCTGTGCATCTAAAGGTCGTCGGGTTTCTGAGGTGTCTGTAGAATTCCTGCGCACCCGGATTTTCCCAGATTCATCCATTTTCCTGAAGTATGATGAGTTCCCAAAATTTCAAGCTGTCTGCAGAAATCTAAACCATTCGAATTTTTTCAGTTTTCTGCTTAGTTTCATTTCATTTTGATTTTCGAAATTAGAGTGATGAACTAAAGGTTAGATGATGATTTCTTGTTGCTAAATGAATCAATATCATGGTAATTATACATCTCTTTTGTCCATATTGATGATTTGTTTGATGAATGATGTCTTGGCAGTGGGAGTCCATCTGGGTCAGATTTCTCCGAATTCCTCCTCGACTGGATTTTCCCGAATTACCTCATTTTCTCAGATTTTCAAGATCGATGATTAGTGATTAACCTTAATGATTTCATGTGGTTTCAAGGCTAACCTTTGGTCAAAATATGGATAATAATTGGATTCTCATGAGGTTCTTTTGTGGATACAAGCTGAATCAAGCAAAGCATCAACAAGAAAGGCCAAGGGAGACACAGAGGGATCTTCAGTGATAGATGCAGAAAGGTTAAGGTTAGATGTGAAAAGCCAGTTGCCTGACAGTAAAATAGCTTCAGTTTGGTCAGAGATCTCGGACACTAATGTAGAAGCGTGGATATATGAAGAATTCAAGGAAAGGATAGCTCAAAAAGACTTATCAGCCCTAACCAAGGGAATGATGAAGTCCGGACTGGCCCATGTGGCAGGATTTCCTCCTGTAGTTTAGTGCTATGAATTGATATTGGAGTGTGCCCGCCAATATGACTTTGACATGCAGAGGATTGTCAGCATTGATGGAAGAGTGTTGGCAAACTTTAATCTAGTTTCTATTGCTTAGGCATTTGATATGCCAGACTTACCATGTGTGTGTGCCTTGGACATGGATTTGGCTAGAACTTACTATGAGGATGAGCCAACCAAAGCCCAGTAGATGATCAATTCTTGGCTTGAGAAGCCAAAATCCCACTTCTCCAAGCTGCCTAAAGTAGTTGTACAAGGTCAAGTTCAGGCATGATATATATGATGCTATCACACTATTAAGCAGGGTGGCTGACTTGAAGAGCACTAGGGTGTTGGAGAATTGGATGGTGCACGTCATCAATAGGATTGACAAAGGTATCAATTATCACTGGGTGGGGCTTATTAGTACAATGATTGACATGCAGCTAAGAGATGTGTTGGAGGCAAAGAAGTTCACCATGTCATCTTATGTGATGTATGTACTTGCCAGGTTTTATCCATACATGGGTTTGGATCCAAAAGGAATATTTGGACAGGATATCATCTATGAGATATACCCTGAATTGCACCTAGGAAGTTAGAACTATAGAAGAAAAAATGATGCATTCACAATGCATATTACTAGGTTGCTCCAGAACGCAGAGCATGTGAGAATATCTGATGGAGCCAAGGAGCTGATAAAAAAATACAGAGCCTAGTTTATACAATTCCCCACCTTCTCTTATATCAAAATTGATGGATGTCAAACTACTCCATACAGATTGCCAAGATATCCTACTAACCACATTGTGCTATTGGAGGTTACTAGGCAAATATGTGACTTTGATGCTATTGTTAAAAGGGCAAAGCATAAGACAGGGTTTGGCAGAAACTCCTCTGAAAATTGGTATAAGTGAGGTTTGCCCTTCAATCCAGTGAGCTCATGCATCAGGAGAAGAATTGAGTGCTTTTGGTTTTTCTTTCTATTCTAAGAGGACAATTTTTGACATCACTAGAGAAGCGCAGAAGAAGGCAACTAAAGAATATCACCACAAGGATGATCTAAAGGATTACTGGGTGAACATCAAGGATGACTTTGAGGTGAGGAAGAAGAGATATTCTAGGCTTCCAGTTGATGTAATCAGAATGTATAATGTCAAGTTGATCCCTGACCAGTTAGAGGATGATGGGAATTTGGTTCAAGATCATGCATATGAGTTAGTTAAGGATAGATCCATTGGGGAGATAAATTGGTCAGAAAATGAGATAACTGAGCTGGAAGAATTAATGGCTCCTATTATGAAATTTACCAAGTCATGGTTGAAGCACAAAGTATGGGAATTGGAAAGCGAGAAGGTACCCTGTACCTTCAATTTGATGGGGAATTTGAATGCCCATTCCACTTCAGAGGAATTCGGTGAGGATGATTCTACAGAAAAAACTAAGGTAAGGTCACCTTTCAAGATTAAAATTAGGGGTCCTAAGGAGAGTGAGCCTGAAAAGAAGAGGAAACCTAGGGGAAAAAGAGGAGTTGTACTCTGAAAATAGGTAAGTCTACTGAGGAGGAAGAACTTGAGAAAGCAAAGAAAGAAAAAACCCCTCCAGAGCCCAAAAGGACAAGGACAACTAGGGTTTATAAGAAGAAAGGTTAGGAAGCTCCTAAGGATGAGGCAAACCCTCTAGTGGTTGATGTGGAGAGCTCAAGAGAGAAACCCCAGGTTTATTCGAGGAGGTCAAGGACTCCATCTCCTAAGGAGACCATGCAAAAAATAGATCCTCTACCAGTGGTATCCACTATAGAACAACATAAGGCTACCTCCCCTTCATTGAGTATACCTGAGTAGACAACTCACAAAGAGCATGAGACCAGTGGGGAGACAAAACCTTTCAAGGAAGGAGAACTCTTTGGTGCAACAGCTAAGCTTGAGGTTGAAAATGTGGAAATGCACCCTTCTCCATTGGTACAGTATGAGGATTCTCCTGCAAGAAGCAAAGATAACAAATCCCCTGAGAAGGAGGATGTTCCTGCTAAGACCTCATCACCCCTGCAAGAAGAAGAACCTGAGTTGAGGAATCAAGGTGATCAGTCTCTTGAAAAGGAAAAGGATGAGACAGTGGAACAATGTGAAGAGGTCAAGAAAGATGAAGTTTGGGTGGATCCTGCTGTTCCAGATTGGTTAGATAAAGAAATCAGGAGGAAGCAGGTCATTGTTGAGGACACACCTCTCAACTAGGACAAAATGTTGGCCAAGATTGGAAAGGGAAAGAAGAAGAAGGTGGACAAGGTGGTTTCAAAGATTGAAAGGGATGAGGATAGTAACAGGGTTATTCATATTGCTACCCCTACTGCGGATAAAAGTAAAAACAAGGTCACCGGGAAAGATTACAATATATAGACCATCAATCTTTTGCCTGCCTCCATTGAGCAAGATATTGAAGAATATGAGGGGTCCAGTGCAGTGATAATTGGAAGATTAAGGAAGGAAACACAATCCAAGCAAGAGCTAAAGAAGGAGAATGAAAGGCTAAGGAAATGTTTAGAAGATTTAATGAAGCCTTTACAATCTTTTCACCCATCTTCTTCTGGTGATGCTGGTTTCTTGCCCAAGGAAACCATCTTTGAAATAGAAAGGATGAAAGCCTCTACCAAGGCTTCAATAGATTGGTTGAAGGAGGTACAAACCAAGGGACATGATGCAATAAAGGAAATCCTTTCAACTGGAAAGGATGCAATAAGAGCTAAGGATTTATTAGGGCATGTTTTATCTCAAGACAACGAGGATATTGACCTTTTGTTGCAGAAAACTAAAGTGATCATGGAGTATGGTAAGGATCAGTTGGTTACTGATGGAATCCTTCCTTCATCTAGGGTTAATGAGCCTTGGGAGTGGTTTGAGGCCCTACAAATCTGACAGAAAGCCATTAAAAATATTTATAAGCAAAGGAAGTAGATGGATGGTGACTTAACCAATGTTTATGATGGATGCATCACCTTTTTTGAAGTAATGACTGGCAAGAGGAAGATTGATCCTAAATACTTAAGCTTGAAGCATTTAAGGGAATGGTGGCATGATGTCTATGCCCTTGATGTTGAAAACTTTGTGATAGGGCACCAATTGGATGATGCATCTACTTACTTAGCTGTGATGGACAAGTACCAAGCGCATAGGGGTGAGTGGGATAAAATTGTTGAGCAGTCAAAGGAAGAAATTGGCTCCATTGAGTGTCAGCTCAAAATCCTACCCTTGCCACTTGTTGCTAAGTTGGATAAGGTGTTTTTGAAGGTTCATGAGTCACTGGATTAGAACAAGGATAAGGGAGGCGGTAGTTAATGCCGACTTTGAGATTTGTGCTTCCCTATTATTATAGGGCATCTGTTGATCCGAGCTGCATTGGGGAGTGTGTTTTGGCCGACCTTGATGGTGTATCAACATTTAATGTGTGCCTTATTTTGAAATTCCTGAGGCCGAATTGTTTTGGCTACTTTATTTTGTAAATGTTTGGCTGGGCCGACATGTTTGAGGATTTTCTATAAATGGCATTCCTGCCTCATTTGTAAGATATAGTTATATAGATAATAGAGACAATCTAGATTAAGGAAGAGCTAGAGCATCTTGTAGTAGAGATAGTAGTTAGTTCTTTGGAGCAAATGCAATACACAGAATAGTGGAATTGTTGCTATATTCTGGTGATCTAATACAATTGAAGGAAT
Source organism: Sequoia sempervirens (assembly GCA_007258455.2). Lineage (NCBI taxonomy): Eukaryota > Viridiplantae > Streptophyta > Pinopsida > Cupressales > Cupressaceae > Sequoia > Sequoia sempervirens. The sequence continues at coordinate 55,607,962 of VDFB02256132.1, read as the reverse complement.
TGTGGTTTTCTGGTGAATTCTTTTGTGTTAGTTTACCCTGCATGGTTCCTATTGTTCTATCTTTTGAATTGCTTGAAGATATAAGATTTGATGTTAGATCTGGAATTAGATCAGTTTGGTGAATAGTGTTCATGATTTCATGCTTGGAATGTATGTAGCAATCTCTGGTCTATACTCCCAATAACTATCTGATTGTAGTAGGTTGGTGAAGTCAACCTAGACCATACATCTATTTGTGATTAGTTCGATTATGGATGAATGTCTATGATTTTAAAATCTGTATGCCTTAGAAGATTGCATCTTTCTTGTGACATTGTATTGTGGATTAAGCAAGAATTGGTTATTTGAGATTGGTCCATTCCAGGAATTTATCATTTGCATTGTTCATCCTAGAAATAGTTTATAGTTTAGATTTCATTACTTCTCTTGCACCCTCATCTTTTGTTGTTTCCTTATTATTTTAGTTAGATTTAGGATTTAAGATCGTCATATTGCAAGATTTGATAAATTGGAACAATATAGTTTGCTTGTAGTAAGGTCCGATTGTGATTACCAGCATTTTCACATATTATCTGAGTTGTTTATGCATTGTCATGACCTGACACCCAAGAGACCTTGGGGTGATTTTTAATAACTTGTTGTTTAAAATTACCTTTCAAGAGAGATAGAATATTGCATTCTGTCTGAGTTGTTGCTATGCAGAAAACACCATCAATATATTCAAGCACTTTGGAGCCATTACTTGCATATCTTAAAATTTCTACTTCAAGGGTTTGGTGAGTTGTAGCATTGCATGTTGTTCATTCATCATTATCTTTCCATTTTAGTTTATTTTCAAGGGTTTAATTACCAAACTAGGGTTTTACCAAGGCAAACCTTTATTCACTAACCCTTAACCATTTTCCCCCTCTTTGCATGTGTGTTTTGCAAGTCTTGTGTGCAGATTTTTCAAAGAGCAAGGTGTTAAAAGGTGTCAAAAATTCATCAGTATTTTAAAGTCAAAAAAGCCTAAAAGAAGCTTGGAGATCACCTATAGACCAAATTCTACAGATTTAGATCTAGAAACCTATTAGGAACTTAAGTGCAAACCAGGAGCTACAGATTGCATCTTCAAATTTATTGAAAACTAAAGGTGGAATAAGTCACCATTAATGGTGAATTAGTCCCACTATCAAGTCTAAAAAGTGTTTTCTATAGTTCTAGACCCTTTTGGCTGAAACCTGTTCTAGCAGAATTTACTCGAAATAGGACTAAGTCACCCAACTTGGCATAAGTGTCCTACTAAGATTCAACAATGATTTCTATAGGATTCCAGAGCCTCTCTACATCACTTTCTAGTTTCTAGGTGCACCTCTCTAGTCTCATTAAGTTCTGCTATAGTTTACTTTCATATTTAGTCCATTTTTCATATCACATTATGTTTTCAAATTTTTTGCATTTCCTTAGTTTCTCATCTATAATTTATCTTCTTTATCAATTTACAGCCTTAGGAACAATCTTTTTCTACAAATTTCAATCTTCATTGCATTGGAATCTCACAAAATTGTTCTTGAGTATGAACATTGCAAAATCATATTCCTCTTCCTTCATTCCCCTTTTAGGTGTGGATAAGAGAAGTTGTTACAACTCCATTTCCATTGTCCACAGGGCCTTTCTAAGCTAAATAGACCCAATTTTTCCTTAATTTAATGTTGTAAAATTTATTTGTTTACACTTTCACATTGGATTTTGGGACCTCTTACATTTATGACCCTAATGTAGGCTCGTATGACCGTATATTGTGCATCCCAAGGCATATTTTGATTAAAAAACCCAACAATATCAACATATAAACTTGATTTACACACTCCCCAACATTTTAGCAATCAAAATAGGCCATGTAAGATCCATTCACCATTTTGGGTGAATAAGTCCCATCCAGGTGGAACTCATTTTCACAACTTGGAAAATTAGTCCCATTTGGCCTATTTTCAAAGTTTGAGTGAGAAAAATTGGGTTTTAAGTTTAAATTTCATGAATTTTGACATATGGGATCCAATTAATGGGATATTAGATGGATTTACTATATAAAAAACCTTCCAAATCATTATTTAACATAAGCCTACATGATATCAAGTCAAGCAAGCAAAAGTTAAGCATTCCAAGACTTTACAAGATCATTAAGAGAGAATTCAAGATCATTTATAAGGCATTCAAGGGAAAAATTCTTCATCAATTGTTGCAGAAATTGAAGATCCATTATCATGTTAAGGACATCAAGCATCAAGCATGTTGTTGAGCTAGTTTTGTGATGTTGCATCCAAGATCCAAGGTGAAGCATTATTCTTCACCCATTTTAAGATCAAGATCTACATCTTTCATGGCCACTTCATGCTAGATTGTAGACTTACAAGACATCCTTTGAAGTACCATTGTTCATGTTTCATGTTCATTATTTCATCATTTGGTTTAATTACCTAAAAGGGATTTGACCAAGGAAAACCCTTATCCACTAACAATCAACAAGTTTTATCCTCTTTACATGTGTGATTGTAGATCTAGGCACCTTGAAGAATTGAAGATCATTGAAGATTAGGTTGCAAGATTGGAGAAAGTTGTTGGATTTGTCTCCCCATTTGCAAGGTTGTAATCTTCACTAAAAAGTCACCTACAACTCTAAAATCAGTGTTTCAGATCTAGAAACCTGGAGAAGTAGATTGAGCAGACTGAGAAGAATAGATTTAGACCTTGAAGTTCCAAAAAATCCAAACTGGACTCATTCGCCACAAGTGGTGAATGAGTCCCACTATAGGTGTTTTTCAATTTTTTTTGTAGATTCAGATACCCTTTTGTCTGAAACTTGTCAAAAATCTAGAACTAGGATTGATTTGCCCAGAATGGCGAATGAGTCCCACTAGGTCAAAAATTTAGAATTTCTAGCATTTTAAGACTCCTTCCTATCATCTTCAAGTTTCTAGATGCACACATTTCATCTTACAATTTGTTATTCTATTTTATATGCATTTTAAGGTCATTTAATTCAAGTTTGCATCGTATTAGGGTTTTACATCTCATCTTGCATTTCATTGTCTTTTCCAAGTCTTAACTTGGTGGTGAACCCCTCATTAGTCATTAATCAGACCCTAGGACAATCACTTAGTAGATCTCTTACCTTAATTCCACACTTGGGTTGAGATCTCTAGGGCATTCTTGAATGTTAGTTGGAGAAAAGTGATGTTCTATGTCCAAAACCATAAAGCATCCATTTTTTCAACTAATCATAAGGAAAAACAAAACAAATAAAGAAAAAGGAGGGTTGATCAAGCTTCAATTGTTTGTCCTGCATGTTGTGGATAAAATCTCATTTGCTTGTCTGAAAAATGCATGCTTACTCTAAGGCAACATAACTTTAGGCTATCTATTGGGTGAGTATCCAAAACAGGTGATACACATAAGCATGTGGCCAATATGTGTTCACACACACAAGCAAGTGGCTATGAGAAATTCATGCCTAAGTTTAGCTTCCTATTCAACCAAACCAAAGCTATACCTCTTGATAACTTTGATAAGGCACCACACAATAATGAACTTTGAGTTTCATGAGGAAAGAAAAGATTCGTATGCTTGACACTCATGAACAAACATGATGGCTCCATAGGTAAGCAAAGTGTATTATTCAAGGTGGCCATATAACTAGAATTGTAAAATAGTGTAAGGAATATTCAAAGGAGTCTTTCTTAGTTCATGTAAGGTCTTAGCTTAGGGAACATTGTGCCTAATGTCTCCAAAAGAGGACCAATCAAAGAATAGAAGATTCACATCTTAGGGGATACAATGTGTTGCATCAAGTCACTAAGAGGAATTTATAATATGCTAAGAGAGATCATGCTATTGAGGGACATCACACCCAATGTACCACAAAGTGAAAGAAACATCACATGAAGTAAGAATACTACACCATGAAACATAAAAAAATGCAAAAAAAATAAACCAATGTATTCCCCCACTTTAAAGAAATTTCTAAACACCATGCTACGAGAAATTACTTTAGCATAGCAGATGATAAATTCTAACAATAAAGAAGACATGAGAGCTAACTTGGACATCCCTATGCCAAGTCATATTCTTCCAAATAAAGCTACATCATGAAAAGGAAAAGAGGGGTTGCCCCCAAAATAAAACTCCAAACACATGAGGGATCCATGGATTTAGGGTTAGTATGTTCTTGCTACAATGTTTTTATAGATCTCAGAACTATCATCATTCCCCAAATACTCATAGAACTAGAAGAGTGACATGAATAGAGTGAAGATAAAGAAGAAAACCTTTCAAGTCAACATGGAAGAGACATCAATATCTTGACGCCTTGCATCATCCCAAAAAGGAAAACACAAGATAAATGAAAAGATAAAGGAAAAACTTTTGGGTCAACATGGAAGATACATGAATGTCTCAATGCCTTGCATTATCCCCAAAAGGAAAACACAAGACACATGAAAAGATAAAGAAAAAGGTAAAATATTTACGACATAGAGAATAATGTAGATACAAATAGAGGAATGCCACAAAGAGAGAGATACATCAAATATAACATCACAGGGGATCACATTACACACATGCAATCACAAAAAATAAAAATAAATGATGTAAACGACTAGTAAGGCACATACAAATCAACCTATTAGCAATTCATATACATCTCAGTTGTGTTCGTCGTATATGGAAGGCATACAACTAGCCAAAGGGACAATGAAAAATGCACCACTAGGACAAGGGTGTCCAATTCTTGCCCCCACTAAGTGCAAGACAAGAATGAGCTGAGGTAGGTGATGGGAAAGAGATCCTTGCATTTTGAAATGGTTTGCAATGAATGTAAAGCTTGTAATAGTGAGAATATGATGATTCTACAACTATTACATGGCAAGGAGTGAAAGGGTCCCACTTTAAGGGAGTGAAAGGGTCCCACTTTAAGGGACCATTTCTATGATATCAAACTTTTAAAATATTTGTTTTAAAGAATTCATACACTCATCAATACTGTGTCCAAGAAATCTATGGTATCAATAATGTGATCTGTGTTTGTATTATTGGGATTCGGAGATCAATCTTCTCTTATGGGGGGTAATGTAATCAATCCTTGGTTTAAAAGTATTTGCAAAGTTCTTTCAGTGGCAGTTGGTGGACAAGGGAATTTTAGTTTCTTTAGTTTGTAAGACATTCATTGCTTGCTATATTCACCAACTTAACTAGTTGAAAGTTGAGGATGAGGATCTAAGGTGATCCTCTCATCCTTATCATCGTTATGAACCATTGGTTGTTATTTAGGAAGAAGGATACTCATTTTGAGAGGAGGATCTTGATATCCTAACCCTTTAGTATCTTCAATTGGTATTTTCTCTAAGATTTGATGAATTTCATGTTCACCTATTGTATCACATCCTTGTTTACTTAAGATCATGAATCCTTTTCCATATGTCTCTTCTAAATTGATGGGAATTTTGGTCACTTTGTTAACATAGAATGGTTGAAAATTTTCTTGTTTAGAGGAACTAGGTTAACCTATTGTAGGCAAGTTAGGTTTGACTTGTATCTCAGTTTTAAGATGCAAGTAACCAAACATCTCGAGTGGTGGTATTATAGGGGGTGTTGGTTGTTTCATGGATGGATAAATGGATGCATTAGTCTCAAGGTTGTTAAGGAAATTGTTTAAGAAGGTGTTCATGCTATCATCATCTTCTACAATGATGTCAACATCATGAGGAGGATATGTATTAGGAGTTGAATGAGCATGAATAAGTTTAATTTCATTAGGGTCATTTCCAAAATCACAACTTGACACATCCACTAGGGACTTCAAGGACATCCATAGCTTACCAAAGAACATATCCATGATTAAATGCAATGCAAGAACTTAGAATAAAAGGTCTAAATGCAACTTTGAAATTATGCAATGGATGTAATGAACCAAATGAAGGTATATGCAATGAAATGGATGAAACAAAAATTTTGTAAAGTTTAATAGAAAACTAACTGTATACCTTGGAATTTTACCCTATTCTAGTGCATAAAATGACTCAAAATATGAATGATAAAGAAAACCAAGGACACCTCAAGATTAGCCAAAAGAGAGTGACAAAACAATAAGGAAAATAGATAACATAAGACACAAATGGTTTTACCTTCCTTGCTGTTGGTGTCTCTTTGATTGGCCCTTGCTTGGATATGTGTGCTCCTTGATGGCTCTTGATGTGGCTAAAATGGAAGATTTTACTATGTGCTTGGGTATGAATGCAAGTGAATGTAATTGAAGACTAGATGAGTGCACAAAATGGCAGCATGTAGTTGCAAAATGACTAAGTGTTGAAAATGCCCTTGAGGAGGGGGTATTTATAGAAGATTTTGAATTCTCTAGAGAATTCAATGGTTGAGATTGATCCAACAAGGTCAAGATGAAGGGCTATGGTGGGTTGAGAACCCACAAGCCCCCACATTTTGACATGTGGAATATGAGATGGCTAAGGGTGAGATGATGTGTAGGTGATGTGTCAAAAAGGTACATGAGGTGGAGGAAGGACAAGTACCTTCCAAGTACATTGGGAGATGGGAAGAATCTTGGGTGAATAAAAGTGAATTAAAAATTCACAATGATTGGAAGAATCTGGTGGATAAGACAATGTTCCCAAAAGGTGGGAATTTGTCACATGTGACTTGATGTGACAAGTCAAAGGTTCTAGAAGGTGCATGGGAAAAGGGGATTCTAGAAGGAATAAAATGTGAATTAAAAATTCACATGGGGAAGAGAGGAGCCTAGGGTGAATAAAAAGGAATTAAAAATTCCTTGGGAGATGGGGAGAGTTGACCAAGGTACTAATTAGGTTTAACTAATTAGTAATTAGAGGATAATTAGGGGTTAATGTGGATTAGAAGCCAACTTGCAAAAGTTGGAGGATGTGACACATCCTAATCAAGGATTAGGCATGTGCACATCCTTAATGAAGAGATTAGGAGATGGATTAGGATTAGATGAAAATGACATGTGGGGGATTAAATAAATGTAATATTTATTTAATTCATTTGATGAAAAGGGGATTAAGGAGGGTAAGGTATTTAATTAAATACCTTATGGATTTGGCAGAATTAAAGATATTAATTAAATAATAGTAATATTACTTAATTAACTAAGATAAGAGGATGTTTAGATGAAAAGTGATAAATTTGGATAAATTAAGTGTCCAAATTTGGATGTCTACATTTTGCCCCTCTTTGAGATGGTGTTACGAAGTAGCATCATTTCAAAGAATATTAAAATATAGAACCCAAAAGGAGATGGTTAGATTGGAAAAGATGCCCCAGTCATCAAAGGGATGACTAGGAAGAAAGATGATGGGGGTCAAGATGAAGAGTAGGGATAAGGATGCCCCCTTGAGAGGACATGCAGGTTCAAGAGAACACAGATGTGCTCTTGAAATGGATGAGATGATGCAAGGGGGGTTGAAGAAGATGATGCAATGTGATGGAAGTTTGGGAGGGGAGTGTGATGAAAGATGAAATGCAATCTAAATGCAATTTGCCATCTTCAGAGCATTGATTTTTGCTATAGCATAAGACACCAAGTGCCAGGGTATGTGGAACCAAGGCGTAATAGTGTCTAATGCATGAAATAAACACAATAAACAAGAAGGCTATCCCAACACCCCAAGGTCACAAAGACCTTGGTCGGGCTAGGTATTGAGATAACCACAAGCACAAAAGGATGCCCCAGCATAACACAAGACCTCAGGGATCTTGGTGGGTACTACATGGGACAACCAAGAAGACACAATCAAACAAAAGATCAAGATATGCCCCTATGTGGACCAATCAAAACATGCCATAATATGATGGATTATGGCGGCCTTGATAAGTGATGATAGGGAGCTCAAATGATAAACAAAAGGAAAAAGCATCAAAAGATCACAATCAATTTCAAATGTCCTTTGCCATAGGATCAAGGGGATAGATGGGATTGATGAGGTCTGTTAGGGAGGATGCATCTTGTTGAGACCGATGATGGATACTAAGCTAAAAGATCGATATGACGTAGGATATTCAAAACTGATTGGATTTGATGATACAAGTGGATCTTGTTGGTTAAGAACTAGCTAGATAAGGGCATAGCTGGACGACACGACACAAGGGAGACAAGACATGAGATTGACACATCCTAAAGACCTAGGGGCTCGGGGGTGGATCAAAGATTAGCCTTGCCTACGTGAAAGCGCAGAGCCCTCATAGTTTAGTAAAAGGCTGATGACTAACCATGATGGAGACCTGGATGGATGGTATAGATGGGAAAAACAAATAGGAACAAGATATGAAGATTGATGATAGATGATAAAGGATCAGATGGACAAAGTAGAAAGATTGATGATAGGCGATAAAGGGACAAAGTGGACAATGAAGACTGATGATGGAACCCTGGGGGTGGATCAAATGATCGACCTTGCCTACGTGAAAGCGCAGGGGCAACGTAGTTTGACAAGACCAAAGGAAAACAATGAATAAAGGATGATAAGATGATAGGATAAGTGGATAAAAAGGTGGGACCAATATGACAAGATAGGATAGACCTGTTGGATTGGATAGGATGATGATGATCAGATAAAGCTCAGGGATGGGATAATTATCCAAAGCATTAAAATGACTTAGGAGGATGATATGATAGATAGATGAGTGATAAAAAGTGATAGGAGATTGGAAAGATGTGCAAGAGAAGCAGGGGTGATAACGATGAGATAAATGGCATTGGGTTGCATGGGGGGAGGCCTATAACCAGATACCAATGACAAGGGATTGTGAGATGGGATGAGAATAAAGATGAAAGAATGGATGAAGGATGGGAGGGATTGTTTGGATGGATAGGAATATAAGGATTGGGAGAGGAAAGGGATGCTAGTATAAATGGATATGAAGATAAGGATGGGGAGATGGAAGGGATGCTATGATAGATAGACAAGGATATAAGGATTGGGAGATGAATGAGATGCTAGGATAGATGGATACAAAGATAAGGATGGGGAGATGGAAGGGATGTTATGATAGATGGATAGGGATAGAAGGATTGGGAGATGAAAGAGATGCTAGGATAGATGGATACGAAGATAAGGATGGGGGAGATGGAAGGGATGTTATGATAGATGGATAGGGATAGAAGGATTGGGAGATGAAAGAGATGCTAGGATAGGTGGATACAAAGATAAGGATGGGGAGGTGGAAGGTATGTTATGATAGATAATGTCTCCAAGGACTATGTCACAAAGGAAGTAGATGCCCCCACTCTAGATATGTCATATATGATGAGGCATGAGGGATGGGAGACGAGTGGATGGGAAGATAAAGGAGATAACTAGAGGAGGATAGGATGGGTGACTAAGGAATATGACAAAGGATGGATAAAGGGAATGTATACCAAGAGGTGGCCAAAGCATGTATAGATAGGTGCCCCTATTTTGATCAAGATCACAAGAAGGATGGAGGGAATGGGAGATAAATGGGATATGATGGTAGGATGCGGAAGATAGGTGGGATGGAGGGGTTTTATGAAGAGGACGGGTGCATAGCGGGAAGCATAGTGAGAATGCATATCAGGAAGTTGCCCCTAAGTGCAGATGGGGATTTACGCATGATGCCTGTTTGCCAGGTTTTCATCATGGTACTTATCTAAGGTGCTTGTTTTCCAAGTTTTCGCCATTGGATGGATTATTTCTCTTTACTTTTTTTTTTTTTTTGACTTTTTGGATGTCATGCAGAAGGAGATGGTAAGGATAAGGAAGTGGATAAGTAGATTTAGAAGACATGTGATAAGGATCAAGGTGTTATGAGCCCATGTTTGAAGTGACTGTTGGATGTTGGTACAACCTTATTAGGATAAGTGGATTATGCATGAGGATGAATTAGAGGGATTTGATGGGGTTGATACATGTGAGAGTGGATGGGATGCTGGAAAGGGTATGGATAGAATGATGGGGTGGAGATGTGATGGGGAGATGTGTTCAGGACCAACATTGGCACATGTGGTGGTGGATGTGAAAAGATAATAGGATTAAGGGATGGAGAATGTGGGGATAATGGAGGAGATGGAATGTTGAATTTCGAGACATAAGGACCCAAAACAGACTTAGGAGATGAAAGGGGTGTATGATTAGCTTTATGATTAGTGACTTTGGATGTTCTTATGGATTTTTCATGTGATAACATTGCATCTTTTTTCTTTGGGATCCACATGGTTTTGATCTTTGATTTGGTGGGCCTTTGTGGCCTATAGATTTGATTTGGATTTTGGATTTGATTTTTCTTTTCTTCAACATGTCGTATAGAGGGGACATGGGGAGCTTTAGATTCATGCGGATGTTTAGATTGATGCATTTTTTCTTTAACAACCAAAGTGCTTTTAGTAGCAATGGGATGGGTGTGAGAAGATGATGATGTGGAGTGATAGGGGTAGGAGTATGGGGATTATGTGTAGATGGAGGATGTTTAGGTATGTGCCTTTGTTGATCCTGATTAGGATGTTTATGATGGATGAGATGGATAGGTGATGAATGGATGAAACGATGGATAGGATGAGATGGAGGAGGTGATTTTGGGATATAGGGACCCAAAATAGATGTAGGACCTGGAGGAAACAAGGGCATGGTAGATGGAGGATTAGAGATGGTAGATGGAGGGATGTAAGGACCCAAAATGGATGGAGCAGATGAAGGAGGAAGATGGACGGTTGTTTTATGGTGATATGATAGAGGAGGAGGGATGGCCACATATGATCTGGTGGGGTGATGGGAAGAGCCGATATTTCTTTTGGACAAGGCTTGTTGAGGATGTCTAGAGGTTGTACCAACATTTTTGGATTGTGAGTCGTGAGTATTACATCCAAGACCTTGTGGATACAAATGTTCTTTAGCTTGGATGGGCTCTATAATACCTTGCTCATGCAGGCCTAAACCTTTCCCTTGATAGTTAATTCTCTTGAGTATTCGATCTAGGATAGGATTTTTGTTATTCTGGAAGAATGATGCGAGTTCATTATGAGGTGGAAGAGGAGGGTTGGTGTATATGCGTTGTTTTTCTTCTGTGAGGAGACCACCATGGAGGAATGTGAGAGGACCAAGGGGATATGCAAGTGGTGTGGGGATATCATTTTTAGGCGATGATGGGGGATCATGAGAAGGAAATGATGGGATAGCAACATTAGGAGAGGGAGTAGGGGTCATGATAGGATATGGATTTGTGGTAGTAGGCTCATGTGATGGAGATGGAGATGGAGCAGTGGAAGCTTGAATGACAAGGGGATCATGGGATGGAATGGATGGGGGATTGTGATCTTGAGGTGGACTAGATAGGATGGTAGGATCTTGATCTGGAGAAGGGGATATGTTGGCTTGCTTTGGATTAGACTCTTGGCATGACTCATCTTGTGTGGATGGCATGATGACAGATTCTTGTTGGGACTCTTCAAGTGGGGAAGATGGAGGGACGGAAGATCCATGAGGTTCATTGGAATGGGTTTTGGTGCTACTAGGAGTGGGAGGAGTGGATTGGATTTGGGTATCTTCAATGGATTGGGTAGATCTAGGAGTAGAGGGAGTGGATTGGAATTGGGTGTCTTCGATGGATTCAGTGGTTCTCATAATAGGAGATGTGGGTTCAATGGATTTGGTAGATGTGATGGTAGGAGATGGGGAATCAGTAGATTCAGAGGATGTGATGGTAGGAAATGGGGACTCAGTGGATTCTGAGGATGTGATGGTAGGGGATGGGGGTTCAATGGATTTGGTAGATGTGATGGTATCATCAATGATAGGTGTTGGATGGAGAAGGGTCTCATCACTAACGACCATGGATGATGGGTTGGGATGGCATGGTTCCATGACTGCAATGTGTGGAGTGGGAGATGTGTTCTTTGTTACAAGTCCTTGGAGAACTTTTGAAATGAGAGACTTGCATACTCTAGGATGAGATGGTGTGGTAGGAGTGGATGAAGGTTTATGGATTAGTGGGGGATTAGGACTAGGGATTGGTGGGCTAGGATTAGATAGGGGAATGGGATTGGATGCAGGACTGGGAATAGATGGGGGATTAGGTGAAGGGTTAAGATAGGGGTATTGGCATGGTGAATTAGGACACAAGGATGTGGGTGGTGGATGGAGATATTGAACTGCGGATGTGGGATTAGGATAAGTTGATGTGGATGTTGGATTAGGATACGAAGGTATGAAGGTAGGATTAGAGTGAGCAGATTGGCATGGAAGATTAGGGTAGTGGGTATATGTGGATGAAGGATTTAGATAGGAGGATGTGGATGGGGGATTAGGATAGGGGTATTGAGATGGTAGACTAGGATAAGAGGATGCGGGTGTTGGATAAGAGGATGATGTAGATGAAGGGTATGATGGATATGATGGATATCCCTTGTCAAAGGTAGCAGAAGCAACATGATTAGGCATGGACAAAGACATAATGGGATAAATCAAAAGGGTGATTGGATTTTGGAAAGTGGGTGGAGAAAGCTTACTAGCAATGATAGTGTCAAGGGAATCTATGTCATATTCCTCTTGATCGACAAGACTTTCGTTATCGTTGTTAATGTAATTAGGATTTCCCTTGACCACAATTGATGGAGGATAAGGATTCATGATGGTGAAAGGATAAAGAGGATGGGTCAATGATTTGGGATGGAAGTGGACTAATGCTCAAAGTGGGATTTAGGTTAAGCTCAGATTTGGATTGGATTGAAGCTCAGATTAGGATGATTATATGATGTGATGGGATTGATTTGGACGATCGACACTGAATTTGCTTCGAGATAGAAGCAAATTGATTAGGTCGAAGGTGATGTGATTGGATTGGATCGATTGATGATTGATAAGATCGACTGATGGATAGGATAAGATGACGAAATAGGCTACAAATCCTGTTCGAAGATTATCTTAAATGACTTAGGATACTAATTGATTAGATAAAAGGATAAATGGATGATTGTAGCACCGAACCCACCTTCAGATTGAAGGTGAATTAATTGGGCCAACGATGATGATTAACTTAGAATGGAGGACAATCCTAAGCAAATGTTGATGAGCATGATCATATCAGACACTTAGGTCAATTTGGATAATAACCTGAGATGAAGTTCAAGGGATTTGGATGGGGGAAATGATTGATTGGATTGAGTAGACGAATGGTTGGATTAGGTAGATGATTAGATGAATTTGATTAAAGGAATGGATTGGTTTGATTAGATAGGGAGAAAAAAAAGGTACCACTAGATAGAGCTCAAAAAAATAAGTAATTTTGGTTTTTGAATGAAGTTGATCCGATGCACGGTTTGTAAATGACAGCCCCGAGAAGTTAGGGGCGTATCCACCCCGTGATGCAAGGTGTGGCCGCCCTGGGATAGTCAAATTCTTGATAGGAGGAAATAGAAGGTACCACTGGATAGAGCTTGAAAAACTAAGCAACTTTGGTTTTTGAACGAAGTTGATCCAATGCACGGTTTGTAAATGATGGCCCTAGGAAGTTAGGGGGCGTAGTCAGCTTTTTACAGTAAATCAAGGGCGCTTCTGCCTTTCTGCAACAAAACGGGGGTGCTTCTGCCTTTCTACAGCAAAAATAGGGGTGCTTCCACCTTTCTGTAGCAAAACAAAGGGCGCTTCCACCTTTCTGCGCTGATTATGAGTGGTGTTTGGTGATGTAAATGGTAAAATTATGGTGTTTGTTAGGTGAGGGTATGGACTTTTGAATGGATTATGAGGAAATTAGAATGAATGGGTAGATTGAAGATGATTGTGGAGAATGAGTGGGGATTTATAATGGTTAAACGAAAGTTTGGAATAATGAGATGGAGGTTTAAAATGGTCAAACGGGGGTTTTTTGAAGGTTTAAAGTGACAAAACGAAGGTTTGGGATGATGAGGCAATGGTTGGGAATGGTTGAATGATGGTTTAGAGGCTAAACAAATCCAAATGGGGTGATTTCGGGTGTTTAGGAGGGAAAATTCGCCCTTCTACAGCAAACTAGGGGTGTAATCGCCTTTCTGCGGTAAAAGAGGGGCGTAATCGCCTTTCTGTAGTAAAACAGGGGCGTAATCGCCTTTTTGTGGTAAAACAGGGGCGTAATCGCCTTTCTGTAGTAAAAACAGGGACGTAATCGCCTTTCTGCGGTAAAAAAAAGGCTTGGTTTGATGCAAATGACTATGGCAAGGACTTTAAAATGATAATGGTAAGGCCAAATTGTCAAAAGTTCACTGGTTTCTCACAAAAAAACACTCTTAAGCAAATACAACCCTATGATTAGTGTTAAGGGTATGGCCAAAGTGGTCTTAATCTAGGATGCACAAGGTATCTAGGGAGTCCTCGATATACTCTCAGTACGTGAGGCACAACCATGAACACCAGCCCATCACAAGCGTGAATCAGGAACCCTAGCGAGATACTGAAGGGCTCGAACCAACTCTTCACGTCTATCTAGGTATCACCCTAGCTTCGATGCTCCGCCAATTACAATGTGACTGGATTGGGGTATAGCTTTTGCTCTCCCCCCTTTGTATACCCCGCCGGTATGCGTGGTTGGAATTGTCCCTTGGGGTGATGAAATCCCCAAGCAGGTCCCACTATGAAGAAAGCACTAACCGCTTCCAACTACTCCCTAGGCTCACACGAAGTGCAAGGGGAAAGCGGAAACAAGCTAATGCTCCCTCAGGGTAACACAAAAAGATAAGAACAACAAATAACAAATATTACTCCTTCTAATTAAGCTATGTTCTTAGATTAATGCAAACAACAAGGATAATTTAAAAAAAGATTGAGCAAATGGATAGCCCTGCAAGCAAATATTAGATATTTTATCCCACTTTCTCCATCAACTTCACAAGAATATGCTGCAAAAAGTTAGCACAAAACACATGTATCCTTGCAAGAACAACGTTAATGAGAAAAATAACAATAAATTCAAAGCCAAAATAATAATTTTACCTTCCAGGGGGCGAAGTTGCACTTTTGCAGTGAACAGGAGGGCGCATTTGCACTTCTGCAGTGACCAGGAGGGCGCAATTGCACTTCTGTAGTGAACAGGAGGGCATAATTGCACTTCTGAAGTGATCAGGAGGGCACAATTGCACTTCTGCAGTGACTAGGAGGGCATAATTGCACTTCTGTAGTGAACAGGAGGGCGCAATTTCACTTCTGTAGTGATCAGGAGGGCGCAATTGCACTTCTGCAGTAAAATGTTAGCCAAAAGTGATTTTCAGCCCAAGAGGGTGTACATGCCCTTATGCAAAAAAGTGTTAGTAAAAAAGTGAAATTTCAGCCAACGTGGGCGCACATGCCCTTCTGCAGAAAAGTGTTAGTAAAAAGTGAAATTTTAGCCAACGTGGGCGCACACGCCCTTCTGCAGAAAAATGTTACTAAAAAGTGAAATTTTAGCTAATATGGGCGCACATGCCCTTCTGTAGAAAAGTGTTAGTAAAAAGTGAAATTTCAGCCAACGTGGGTGCACACGCCTTTCTGCAGAAAAGTGTTAGTAAAAAGTGAAATTTCAACCAACGTGGGTGCACATGCCCTTCTGCAGAAAAGTGTTAGTAAAAAGTGAAATTTCAGCCAACGTGGGCACAAACGCCCTTCTACAAAAAAGAGTTAGTAAAAAAAAGCAAGTTTCAGCCTAGGTGGGCGCACACACCTTCTTGCAGTAAAGACAGGGGCATAGTTGCACTTCTACAGTAAAAACAGGGGCGTAGTTGCACTTCTGTGATGTGTTCCTGCAAAAACCTCAACAACATGAAACGTAAAGTATGGGAACCCGTTTGTGGGTCCCACCGAGCATGCCAGAAATGTATACCTTGGAATTTTACCCTATTATAGTGCATAAAATGACTCAAAATACGAATGGTAAAGAAAACCAAGGACACCTCAAGATTAGCCAAAAGAGAGTGACAAAACAATAAGGAAAATAGATAACACAAGACACAAATGGTTTTACCTTCCTTGCTATTGGTGTCTCTTTGATTGGCCCTTGCTTGGAATGATATGTGTGCTCCTTGATGGCTCTTGATGTGGCTAAAATGGAAGATTTTACTATGTGCTTGGGTATGAATGCAAGTGAATGTAATTGAAGACTAGATGAGTGCACAAAATGGCAGCATGTAGTTGCAAAATGACTAAGTGTTGAAAATGCCTTTGAGGAGGGGGTATTTATAGAGGATTTTGAATTCTCTAGAGAATTCAATGGTTGAGATTGATCCAACAAGGTCAAGATGAAGGGCTATGGTGGGTTGAGAACCCACAAGCCCCCACATTTTGACATGTGGAATATGAGATGGCTAAGGGTGAGATGATGTGTAGGTGATGTGTCAAAAAGGTACATGAGGTGGAGGAAGGACAAGTACCTTCCAAGTACATTGGGAGATGGGAAGAATCTTGGGTGAATAAAAGTGAATTAAAAATTCACAATGATTGGAAGAATCTGGTGGATAAGACAATGTTCCCAAAAGGTGGGAATTTGTCACATGTGACTTGATGTGACAAGTCAAAGGTTCTAGAAAGTGCATGGGAAAAGGGGATTGTAGAAGGAATAAAATGTGAATTAAAAATTCACATGGGGAAGAGAGGAGCCTAGGGTGAATAAAAAGGAATTAAAAATTCCTTGGGAGATGGGGAGAGTTGACCAAGGTAGTAATTAGAGGATAATTAGGGGTTAATATGGATTAGAAGCCAACTTGCAAAAGTTGGAGGATGTGTCACATCCTAATCAAGGATTAGGCATATGCACATCCTTAATGAAGAGATTAGGAGATGGATTAGGATTAGATGAAAATGACATGTGGGGGATTAAATAAATGTGATATTTATTTAATTCATTTGATGAAAAGGGGATTAAGGAGGGATTTGGCAGAATTAAAGATATTAATTAAATAATAGTAATATTACTTAATTAACTTAGATAAGAGGATGTTTAGATGAAAAGTGATAAATTTGGATAAATTAAGTGTCCAAATTTGGATGTCTACACGAACAGTAGCAAATAGAAACACAAAAATAGAGTTTTTAATGCTTGAAAATGCAGTTTAAAATTTGAGACGAGACTAAATAACCTAGAGGGGTTGTATGGGTCTCAATTAGGGTTTTTCATATGTTTAAATGCTAAACAATAATCACTACAAAATACCCAAAAATCAGGAAAAATCACCTATACTAGGACTAAATCGCCTAGAGTGGAGTATGAGTCCTAATCTAGGGTTTTTGCAAAGATTTCAAAAAATTATGAGTGAATGTTTTGCTTTATAGTTTGGATGATGTCTAGGCTTAGTGTAAATGGAGATTTCAAATGAAATTCAATGATGAAAGATGCAAAAATGCAACCTATATACATTTTCACTAATGCAAAATTTAGAAACCCTAGAATGCCAATTAACTACTGGAAACCCTAATGCAAAGTTAATGCAATCTATATCTAGGATAATGATTCAATCCAAATCAGAAAATGAAAGGTTGAAAATAGTATCTCTTATGGTTTAGGACATAGAACTACAAGTTTTATTCTCTATCATTCAAGGAAACCTTAGAGATCTCAATCCAAGGATGAAATAAGGGGGAGAGATCTACAATAGGGTGTCTTAGGGTTTGATTAATAACTAAAGAGGGGTTCACCACCAAGATAGGTCTCAAAAAGATAAATGACATCCAAATCCTAATGATCAAACCTAATGATATACAAATATTCACTAAATGACCTAGAAATGCATGTAAAATAGAATAGAAAATTGGAAAGTACAAAGGGGCACCTAGAAATTTGTAGCAACTTGATTGAAGAACTAAAATGCTAAAAATGTTGAATTTAATGTCTACTGGGACTCATACACCAGTCTGGGCGATTTAGTCCCAGATTAGGGTTTCTGGGTAGGAACAAAAATCTAGGATAGACAAGTTTAGAACACCTAAAAATTGGAAATTTGACGGAATTGGGACTCATATACCAGAAGTGGCATATCAGTCCAATTTGGATTTTTCAGAGGATCGGGATCTAAGTGTGCTCTTCAACCTCTTCTCTATCTTCTCAACCTCATTTCTAGATCTAAATAGCTGAATTATGCTATGCAGATTTCTTTTAATGATCTTCTAAACAAGGTGACAACTTGGAAAACTTTGCAAGCTTGACAAATTCTTTCCAATCTTTCTCTTCAATATTTCTTCAACCTAGATCTAAAAATAATATACTAAAGAGAGGGAAATTTTTTATTTTGTTAGTGGAAAGGGGTTTTCCTTGGTCAAACCCCATTTTGGTAATCAAACCTTGTAATGAAATCAAATGAGATAAAGGAATGATGAATGAACAAAATGATATGTTGCAACTCACCAAACCCTAGAAGCAAAGTGTTGCAAACATGTATGGAGTGGCTCCAATGGATGTGGATCTTGACTCTTGCTTGAATTTTGTAGATCTTGAATTGAATGCTTTCTTGAATCATGAAACCCTACATCACACTTGTTACCTCAAAGAAAAGCATGATGCATGATGACTTTGACATGATGCTTGATACTTGAATAATGCTCCAAAACACTTGATAATCAGCTCTTGAAGATACTTGAATACAGTTGTAAACTCTTGAATGCTCTTATGAATTGAAATTTTCTATAATGCATGAATACTCAATTTTCTAGGTCACTTGATTGCTTGTTAGGAAAAAAATGAGTGAAATAACTTTGTATTTATACTTGTTTATGCCAAATTTCCTGAGATTACAATAGTACAAGCCGACATTAGATCTAGGAGGATAAAATCCAACCAAGAATTTGAATTTAATTTAATTTAAATCCACACAAGACTCATACACTAGAAATGGCATATGAGTCCCATTAGGCTAGGCTTTGGGACACATTTTTCAAGAAATTCTTAGATTCATGTGAAATCTAGATCAGGGCCCTAAAACCTAGGTGGGACCCATATGCCGAAGGTGGTGTATGAGTACCAAATCAATAAATTTGGGCCACATAATCCAAAAACATTAATTTATGATTGGTCATTACATATGTGTCAGGATTATTTTTGGAAAGATGTATTAAATGAGGCTTGTGGATGCAAAATAGGGCCAAATAAGGCATAAAGAAGCCCAATTTATAATGAAAACCATAGATTAGTGTGAAAGTGTGGTACACCATTTTACAACACCCTAAATAAGGCACACTTAGGTTCATTTAGTTCACAAGGGCCCAAGACCTAATGTGAATGTGTTAAACCATTAAAACACTAAATCAAGGAAATATTAAGCTTAATTTTACAATGAGGGCCCAAAAAGTGTGAAAATGTAACATACGACATTTTTTGACACTAAAGTTATTATATTCATACTTCATCTCACGGTGAAGAGTAGATGAGACTCCCTTCATGGCATGAATCCGCAATCTACCTACGAGAAGATTATATTCAAAAGAGGTCCCAACATTATATGAATAGGGGTAGGTAAAACCATAGGCCCTACCTTAATGGGTATTGTGACCATCCCTAATGGTTTCCTACTTACATTATCAAAGCCATGAATAAAAACATCATTAGTTTCTATAAGATTCTTATCCACACCAATTTTATTTAGGAGATCAATGCTACGAAATTTAAGACCTTATCCATTATCTATGAGAGTATGCCTAACCTCAAGTTTATTAATAACCACCATTATCATTAAAGTTTCATATTTTTTTTTATCTCAAGTGAGGGTAATTCATTTTGAGGGAATGTAATATCCAACTTTGTCACTTGCATGACAATGAAACAAGGTGGATACATCATTTTTTTTTATAGAAGTTGAGACATCAGTCTTGTACAAAGCCTCTGGGAGAACCTCATGGTATGTAAGTGATGTTTGAATCAAGTCCCAAAGAAAATTATTTGCTATAGTATTATGAAGTTTCTCAAGAACATATTCTTTACTGCTACACTGACGAAGATTAGGCTGGGGTGAAAGATATGGTTAAGGTAAAGGGATGGATGTTGGAATTTTTTTTGGTTGCCTATTATTTCTAGTGTTTTTGAAAGAGGAAAAAATAGGTTTTACAGGGCCCTGAAACCACAAAGTTTACAAAATAAAGAGAAAGTTAGTAAAGACAACATAGACAAAAGGGTTGTAAAAAAACAACAGTAAATGACCAAAGCCATCAAAAAGGCCAGAGAAGGCCACATAATGAAAAAACCAGCCAAAAAGCCAACAAAACCTAAATTTGTGTCTTTAAAAGATCACCAGTCTCAGCTTCTAGCTCATTCATATCCTAAAGCCCCCTCTTTAAGATCTGAACCATCTGCGTAGTGGGAGACTCTTTCCTTTTGAGGTTGGCCTTGGTCCTTTTAGAAATACCTTGGTCCTCAATCTTGCTTTCCTTTTTCACTTCCAAGTCAACAACTAGTGGACCTTGTTGCATTTTTTCCAGCTTTTCAGACATAGCATTGATAATAATGGCATTATGCCTAGCCATTTTATGGTTTTGTTCCAGAACCATTTTCAAGCTATTTTTGATTTTAACTATTTCCTCTTCTAGAGATTTTTACTTTTCCTCATTGTCTCCTCCTTTCTTACCAGTGTTGTTCTTATTCTGTTTCCCTTCATTGCTGAGAGTGGCCAGCTTTAGCTCCAACTCCTTTGATTTTCTATACAGCGCCTTGTTTCTTTGATTGAGCTCATTAATTTCTTGGTAGGACCATTTCAAGACCTTGAATATGTCACTGGTGTTGTTTCTAGCAGAGGCCAAAATGTCACCAAACTAAACCCGGTCTAAAATGAGATTAAAATCACCCAGGTTGGGGGAGCTAGTAAATCTAGTACCTTCAAATCTGAAAGAGGCAGGAGGGGAGGGTACAAAAATTTCTACTAGCTTTAGGGATCTCAACTTTGTCTTCCAAGGAGTTCGTGGAGTAGGAGACCAGCTTGTTGGTAGGGAAGCCCTTAAGAACAATATTCTTTAAGGGGGTAGAGTAGTCAAGGAAGGTCTCAGGGTTATCTTTAGCAAGTTGGGGTTTTTTAGAATGGGTTTTCTTACCAAAAATCTTAGAGGATGGGTGGGTTTCAACAATTCTATCATGTTTTGGCTGAATCTTTGAACCCCCACTATTAGTATCATAGGAATTCCTCAGAATCCACAAAGGCAAT
Organism: Sequoia sempervirens; assembly: GCA_007258455.2. Lineage (NCBI taxonomy): Eukaryota > Viridiplantae > Streptophyta > Pinopsida > Cupressales > Cupressaceae > Sequoia > Sequoia sempervirens. The sequence goes on along the minus strand of VDFB02256132.1, from coordinate 55,586,823 downwards.
AGAATTAGATAAAATCAACATGATTTGATAGTGTTCATAAATTAACCTAATAAGACCAGGATGAAGAATAGGGTATCTCCTAGGATTTTTCCTATGGTCTTCTAGGCTATTAGTCAAAGAACATAATAGGTAGTGAGGCATAAAAATCCATACAGTCTTATGGTGAAAGTTGTTAAGAATGGCAAGATGGTGCCCATACACTCTAGTAAATCTCCTGTCTAGAGTGATATACTCCATAATTACATGAAGTACCTTTCTCCACAACACCTTGATAGTGTCAATTTTGAAATAGCTGCTAGATATTTTAATCAGTTTCAAATTTTCCTTGTCCTTCTTCAGAAAGCTAATGACCACCTCATCAGAAAACCTTTTGTCGTGATAAAACTTCACACCCTCGGTGGACATACCAGTAATCTCCCCTATAATTTTCTTATCGAGCTTCACCTTCCTACCAAAGAATTATTTCATCTTTGTTCCAATTCTTCTCGATGTAGTCTATGGCCATAGAGTTGGGCCATGAAGTTTTTCTAGATATGGAACCAGGCCACCTCTTACAATCTACTCCCAAACCTTGTCATTCCTAGTGTGCACCTCATAGCTATTAGGCTCAACTCTTTTCTTGGCCCCCCCATTTTCGTTTGCTCCTTACTGTTTACTCCACCAATGTCGATAACCTATTGTAGAATTATGCAACTATTCCAATGCACCCACAAAGCATGCTGCTTTTCCTTCCCTTCTAAGTAACATGACGTGGCCCCATAAAATCTCTTGATTTTGATGTACCTGGCCCCTTTCTCTTTAATCATTAAATATGGTTTCCTCTTTTCCATGCATAACATCATAATCTAGTAAGGCCCTGACTTCAGTTCTCAAGTCCCTACAATTCTACCACATGTTCAATCTTTGCTTCCTAACCCCTTAATTCACAAAGAAATCAGCCACGTTGTTAGCTTCCATATAGACTTGTGAAACTTTTACTTTTTCAAAATTTTCTAGAATAGACTAAGCTTCATCTATACAATTCTTTATCGTCCAAGAGGGTGGGGTCCTCCCTAAAAGATAATCAATTATATTTTTAGAATCTCCTTCAAGCCATAAGTTTTTTATATTCAAATTATGAGCAAGCTTTAAAACTTGAAAGGCTCCTATAGCCTCCACCACATGGTTGGTTTCGTGACCTAGGGATATGGCCACAACCACCATAAAGTTACCATTAGGATCCCTTAGCATGCCTCCACTTCCTGCCATACTTGGGTTTCCCTTCGCTACTCCATCAAAGTTGGCTTTATTCTAGCCATTTGGTGGAAAGGTCCAACAAACACCATCCCTAATTTTCTTAGCTATCTTGGAAGCAAAATAAATATCCACTTTAATTTTCCAATCTTTTGCTATCCTTAAATAATAGGGAGTTCACACCACAACTTCCAGGTTAAGAGGTTTTTGAGGAATCACATTAAAATTTTCCTTTATAAACTTGGAAGTTTTCTCAAAGACATAATTCTCTGACATCTCCTTGTCCCTAAAAATTATATTGTTATGTTCTTTCCACACTCCCCAAGCCACAAAAGGGAATAAGAAATTCCATAACCTTTGACTATAGGGATTTTGAGTAGGGGATTTCCATTGTAAAAATAACCCTTCAATGGTCTAGGGGAACACCCAAGATATATTCTAGATAGCTAATAATTTTCCCTAGATTAAGGAAACAAACAAATAGTGGAGAAACAAGTGGTTGGCTGATTCTGCCTCACTCTTGCAAAGGTAGCATCTGTTGGGGATTTGAAATCCCCATTTACAAATATTGTCCTTCGTGAGGACCTTATTCTAAAGCATTATCCAAAAGAAGATATTGACTTTTGGAGTCAAGTGTTTAATCTAGGCTTTAGACCAGAAGGGAGGAGGAGCTTGAGAGAGGGACAACAAAGAGACAACCAAAGAGACAAAGTAGTTCCCTGAAGGGTTATCCATCTAGACAAGAGTGCCATCTAGCTAATTCTGTCCCAAGCTAACAACCTTTAAGGAGGATTGAAGCTGAGCCAAATCTTGACTGATCATGCATAAGTTCACCCAGTCTCCTTCATACCAGTAGTCTTTGACAAGTTCCCCAAAAGCAGCTTTACATTGCTCCGCCCATCTATTAAATCTTTCGATTTTAATAAGGGATTCCTTAAAGAGCCATTTATATTCTCCAAAAATCTAACTTGATTACCACTTCTAATGTGCCATCCTATCCCTAATTCCATAATTTTTCTACCAACAATCATGTCATTCCAGCAAGCTAAACCATGTGGGAGGACAAGAGAATCCAGTAGATCTTTGAGGGACATTTGCTCAGCCATATATTTACTTCTTAAAATGTCTTTCCATTCTCTACCAAATGAGAAAGATCTCCATATTTTTTTTGGAAAAAAGTCTTATTAATAGTTCTTATTTTTCTAATACCTAAACCCCCCAGGATTTTCGGTTTGAAAACAAAATCCCACCCTATAAGAGGTATTCTCTTTCTTTCCTCCACTCTAGACCAAAGGAATCTTTTATGTATCTTTTCAATGTCCTTTGCATATTTACCAGAGATTTTGAAGAGGCTTAGAGCATAAATTGTGAGGTTCTGAAGAGAAGCTTTAAGAAGCTAAAGTTTTCTAGCTTGGCTCAAAAGATCTCCTTTCCAACCTGCCAACTTCTTTCTAAACCTATCAACCAAAGAGCAACAAAAGGAATCTAAGGGTTAAGGCATAACAAAATTCCAAGATAAGAAGAAGGTAAGGATTCCACCCCACAATCAAGGATTCTAGCTATCTTGACTTGTCTATACTTAGGGGTATCGAATAAAAAAATAGAACTCTTTTGTCTATTGACCTTTTGCCCAGTCGCCTGCTCATACACAACCAAAGTTTTTTTTCAAAATCTTAGCCTTGTTCATAGAAGATCTTCCCATCAACATTGTGTCATCAACAAACTATTGGTGAGAACAAATCAGATTCATAGAAGAAGGATTGAGACCAATAACAGACCTTTGTTTGATCAATCTCTTAAGATTCCTTCCCAAACTTTCTTCCATTATAGTAAAAAGAATAGGTGAAATAGGGTCCCCTTGTATTAATCCTCTTTAATTTTGGAAGAATCTAGAAGGAGATCCATTCACAATGATAGAAGTGGAGACTATGGTCACCAATTGATTCACCAGCTGAATGACTCTGCTACTAAAACCAAACCCCCTTAGAATTTTGAATAAGAACTCCCAGTCAACATGGTCATATGCTTTGGAGATGTCATATGCTTTGGAGATGTCCAACTTAAGAAGAAACCCTTCAGTTTTAGATTCCACAAGTGAGTGAATATTCTCATGATATATGTGTTATATGTGTGGTGAACTACATGATAACTTGGTTGCTTCAACACATCTTGTTTTGCATAATTACTATTGAGTTATTTTGAAAAATTTAGGACATGACCATGAGGTTTTGGAGGTCCTTTAATGAGAGGTGATTTAGGAGGTCCAATAATTAAAGGAGTTTTAGGAGGTCCAATAATTAAAGGAGAGCTAGTTATCAATTGTGCATTCATAACCTCAACTGAGTTAACTACTTGTTGATGGTATTTTATGGATGAGGGATCTAATATCAATTGAGGATCTTCATCTATGTAAACCATATTATTTTATTTCAAAGAATGAAATGTATCAATGTGGAACCTATGAAAATGGGGGAATGATGATGTATTCACACCCACTTTCTAAGATGTTCCATTCAAGGATAACCCTAGAGATCTCAATGCAAAAGAGAAAGAGATCTTGCAATAGGGATGTCCTAGGAACTGAATATGATCTAATGAGGGGTTCACCACCAATTTTAAACTTAGAAAATACAACAAAATGCAAAACCCTAGTTGAATGTAAAATTGAATTAAATGACATAAAAATGCATATAAATAAAAAAAGAAAGGTACAAAACTAGAAGTGTGCACTTGGAAAGCTTGTAGAAGCTTGAATGAAGACTGGAAATGTTGCTAATCCTAAAATTTTGGCCTACTGGGACTCATTCACCATTCTAGGAAAATCTGTCCCAGATCTAGATTTCTACACAGGAGCAAGTTTTGGGAAAATGGGTATCCAAATCTGCAAAGATCTCTAAAAAAAACTATAGTGGGACTCATTCGCCACTTGTGGTGAATGATTTCAATTTGGATTTTCTAGAAATTCAAAGTTTGAATCTTCTCTTCTCAATCTACTCAATCTATTCCTCCAGGTTCCCGTATCTAAAACTCTAATTTCGGGGTTGTAGATGACCTTTTGGTGAATATTATGACCTTGAAAATGGGGTGATAACTCCAACAAGCTTATAACCTAATCTTCAATGATCTTCAAGTCTTCAAAGCACCTATATCTGTAATTACGTACACACACACACACATAGAGAGATAGAGTGTTGATTGTTAGGGAATAGGGGTTTTCCTTGGTGAAACCCCTTTTAGGTAATTAAACCAAATGATAAGACAAATAAATGAAAGAATTAAACATGAAATAAAGAACATGAATTATGGACAATAATACCTTGGATGATGTCTTGTAAATATGCAACTCAACATGAAATGGCCATGAAGTATGTAGATATTGATCTTTGACAATAGGTGTAGAAAAATGCTTGACCTTGGATCTTTAATGCTACATCACAACCCTAGCTCAATAAAATGATTGATTCTTTATATCCTTGACATGATGATGGATCTTGAATTGCTGCAACAATTGATGAAGAATTCTTCCCTTGAATGCTCTAGAATTGATCTTGAATGCTATCTTGATGATGTTTTAAAGTCTTGGAATGCTTAACTCTTGCTTGCTTGACTTGATAACATGAATGATTGATGAAATAATTATTTGAAATATTGTTTATCTAAACAATCCACTCAAATGGCCATTAATTTGATCCCAAAGGTCAACATGGAAGAAATTTGAATTAAAAACCCACTTTTCCCACTCGAAACCTTAAAAATAGGCCAAATGGGACTCATTCACCATCCTGGGAAAATGAGTCCTACGTGGATGGGAATAATTCACCCAAGGTGGCGAATGGGTCCCATAGGGGCTATTTTTAGTCCTAAAGTGTTGGGGAGTCAAGGAATTAGGCTTATATGTTGATCTTGTCAGGATTTTGATTGAAATATGCCTTGGGATGTGTAATATGGGGTCATAGGGTCCTATTAATGATGACATAAATGTCATAAACGTAATGGGGCCCAAAATCCAATTTTAAATTTTAAATAAATACACATTACAACACTAAATTAAGGAAAAATTAGATCTATTTAGTTTAGAAGGGCCCTAAATCCCATGTGAATGTGTAAAACACATTACAACTCTAGATTAGGTCACCTTAGTTTACAAGCCTCCAAAATTTAATGTGAAGATGTAAATAAATATATTTTACAACATTAAATTAAGGCAAAGTTAAGTTAATTTAGCTCAAAAAGGGCCCAAGACCTTATGTGGATGTGCAAAATACCTCACAACACTAGATCAAGGCGATATTAAGTCCTATTTGTCATTAATTATCAAGCAAGGAAACTTAGGAAACTTTTTTTATTGTTCCACAATGATTTTATCCTCTTGCACCATAATATCTTCCGAAGTGGGAAAAGTATTGGAAGAAAAACAAATATGATTCTCATGACTCTCAATGATTGGATCCTCCAACACTAAGCTATCTTCTTCAGAAGTAGGTGAGATATTGGGAGAAGAACAAACATGGTTGTCATGATTGTTAATGATTGCATTCTCTTGCACCAAGGTACCATCATAATTAGGAGATATATTGGGAGAGGTATTGATGAAAATAACAAAAGAGGGGAGATAAACTCATTTACACATGTATGCTTGTAACAAACATTCTTTGAATCGCCTAACAAGTTTTGATAGTAGAACATGAATTATGACAACAAAATAATTTTCCAATGAAAACATATGTTATATCCTATGGATCAAATTAGGGATGTACAAAAATAAAATAGTTCCTAGAATAAAATGCCAAAATAAGAACCAGATCTAGACAGAGGAAACACACAAGGATTTTCACAATTTTTTTAGCCCAAAATATCTAGACAAGGGTGTAGGGTGCCCTAGACTAGGTAATTATTTTTATAAAATTCAAAATTTGGGAATCATCTAGAGTGTCTGAGGGTCTTATGTCCTAGAGTTTCAAGTTTGAAAGTTAAATGATTTATGGAAATGCACCAAAACCTAATTTTTCCATATGAATCACATACATGCATCAAATTTTAGATATTTTCAATGTAACTAAATATGTTTAAATGATCATTTTTAGAAATTAAATAATGGAATTGACTAAGTTTTCAAAAAATATAGAAAGGTAATGCTTTGTGATCTTTTGAAATAAAAATGTTATGAGATTTTGTCACCTTTTTAATGTATTTTATAAAAATATGCATGCATAAATAGTAGAATAATTTTGTAATAAATTTTCTCAATGAAAATAATTTAGATCTAAGCCCTAGATAAGGAAAATTAGATATAATTTAAAAAAAAAATTAATTCCAATTATTTTTCAATTTTTTATGGTGAAAAACTAATGATAATGTATAATTTTTTGAAAATAAATATAAATTATCAACAAGATTTTCAAATAAACTAGGTTTTAAATTCATTTTTTCAGATTTATGCAATAAAAAAAATAAAAAAATTGTAGTTGTAGGATATGCTAGTTCACAAAAAAAAATTGTAGGAAAAGTGATCCTAGATCTAACTAGGATTAACTACTTTTCACTTACAAAACATTAGATTTAGATCGGCAAGGGTATGAGATTAACTTGAAACCTAAAAGGTTAGTCAATCAACCTTGGATCTAAATTATTTTAGGGGGTTTGAAATTGATTTTTGATGAAATGCAATAATGCAACTAGTTAACTGGAAAACTAGAAATTGATAGGAAAATTTGAGTTCTAGAAAAGCAAAAAGTAGACACAAAGGTACTACCTATGAATTTGAGGATTTTCTTTCTAGACAAGGGCACCTTGGGAGCCATAGACTAAAACCATAATTTCAAAAAGGATTTTATAGTCCCAAGGTTCCTAGTTTGTAGCTCCTTCCCTCTAGATTTGGTTGTTGGATCTTCATCTATTATCAAGATAATGGAGTTTCTATATCTTGTCAAGTTGTAGGGCTTGAATGCATAATTGAGTAAATTTTATTTAATCTCCTGCTAATCCTCTTTAGATCTATAACCTACACATTCAAAAGGAGAGGAAGGGTTGTGCCATATAGAGGCTCAAGCCTCAATCAAACCCCATGTTGGTATTTCTACCTCCACAATGGAAAAAATGATGATAAAGAGAGCTTATCCTTTTGAGGGATAGAGGCTAAATGATAAATGAATGATGCATCAAAAAATTACTGGAACTCACCATTCAAATCTGATCTCCTTGAGGGGTTGAAGTCATGCACATCACCTTCAAGGTTCATTTTAATTTAGCTTGATTTGATTTGAAGACCTACAAGTGTTAGTGCTCACAAAATAAAAATCACAAAACATGAACACACATACATGAAAACATGATGAAGGATTGACATGATGCTTGAATAAAAATAATGCTACAATAATGTTATTAAATCTACTCTTAATTATCCTTGACTAATTTTATGATCTTTCCTTTGATCAATAATTTCCCTTCTTTTTTCTCTTTCATTAAAATGGTGAAAATACTATGCATTTATATGAAACTAGTCTAATTTCCCAAAAAATAAATCCCGATGGCTAACAATTAGGATTTGAATTTCAAATAATAAATTACCAACACTGACATATTTCAATTTGGGGCCATTTTAAGAGGACAAGGTAACCAAGGGTTGCCTAGTCTAGATCCCACCTTTTTCCATAATCCAAAGTGTTGAGGGAAAATTATTAAGTGCATACTTGGGTCTTGGACATTTGATTTTTTGATAAATGATAAAATAATCCAAGAAATGCATAATTTGTGAAATTAAGTGTATAATTAGGTCTAAGAACATAAGAGGGAGAAAAATCTAGTGTGTAAATGTCAAGGGTGACAATTTATGACACTACACCCACATCACATATATATTATCCTATTGGGATGAGACCTTACAAACTACATCCTTTCCTCTAGGTGTCGTATCGATCTTGAGCTCCACAATCCTTTTATGCTAGTTTGTGGCATGATTTTTTATATTGTACCTCTATTTTGGGCCCTTGCTTTGTCATTTACCCTACCAACAAGGTAGAGAATGGGGACTATGAGTTTCTCAAAAAAAATATAGTAATAAAACTTTTAATTGAGACAAGGAATCTAAATAGTGATGGAGTCATAGAAATTTAAGGAATGGGAAAGTTTGGAGTATATTATGTAGCATTTATGTAGGATCATATGAAACAATGAGATTTTTTTCTGATCGCTAGGAAAATGAAGGCGTTTCTGAGCTTTGTTGGCTGAGCTAGGGCATCTGTGCCCTAGCTCGATGCCTATGTTTTGCTTGCTGGTGCACCGTGGGGGGATTCTTTTTGTGTTTTGGGTGAATCTGATGCTCTGTCTTCCTTTCGTCTATGTTAGCTTCCTTTGGTGCATGGTGGAGGCATTCTATGTTTGTCGATAGGGTGTGGACTGATGTCTGCTTAGGAAAGTGTGGTGTTCGGTGCACCCTAGATCAGGGAAAGCTCTATCTATTGGTATGGCTTGTGTGGGGCTAAAATCGCTGGGTGAAGTGTGAAGGGTTTGGTGTGTGAAGCTGTTTGTCTCTAGGGGCTGTGTGCTGTCCTGATCAGGGGTGGGGCTATCTTATTTAAAGCTAAATATTTTGTCCTTTGGTGGGATATAGGTGGTGTTGGGGGGTTGTTGCTAACCCTTGTGCAAGTGGTAGTTCTTGCTCTTGCATCCTAGGGGCTTGCATGCCCATTTGAAGTCTTGTTTTGGACCTATGTCTCGAGGGGAATCAGTAGGGGTTAGACCCATGATGGATTTCCATTTAGCCTTTGGATCAAAACCGTCAACACAGGGGGAAAAGGTTTTTGATAATAATTTATTTGCGCCAAATCAAAAGATGAATGTTTCTGGGTCACTTGGGGACCCTAAGATCATGAAGATTAATGGATGTTTGGAAAGATGTAAAGAGAGATTGAAACTAGTTATCCTGATGGAGATGTTGGCTGATGATATTGAGTATTATTCAAAGCATTCTTTTTATTGCAAGTTTATGGGTTTGAAAGTTCCGCTACAGTTTTTGGAGTCCTGGGCTCAGAGGACCTGATTGCTATAGGGAGAGATGGAAGTTAGGCTTCTAACGAATAATTACTTCATGGTCTCCTTTGATTGCATGAAGGATTGAAATAGGATTTTTGAGGGAGGTCCCTATTTTTTTAGCCAAGTAGGCTTGTTTATGAAGCCATGGCATGCAAGATTCAATCCAACTGAGGAGCTCCCAAATAGGGTCCTAGTTTGGGTTTAGTTACCATGGTTTGCAGTTGAATGTTGGTGTGAGGATGTGCTGCATTTGGTAGCTGCAATGCTTGGTAAACCTATTGGATCTTCACAGTAGATGCAATTTAAAAAGGTAATGACTTTTGCCCATATTTGTGTGGAAATTGATTTAAGCAAGCCATTGCCAGATTCTATGGAAGTGAGTGTAGGATCATATACATGGGTGCAATAGTTGGACTATGAAACTCTTCCTTTTCAGTGTCGATTTTGTCATGAATATGGACACTTGGAACATAGGTGCCCTACGGCTAAGCCGGCGGTGTCCCAGTCCTCTCAACCTCCTCACAATCCGCCTAGGACTGATAAGGGGAAGGAGCCTATTCCAAGTGAGGGTACTGGTGAGGATGGATTTATCCCTATTAAAGTTCAGAATAGGAACTGGGGGCAGAAGAGGACCTTGGGGGATAGGCAAGATGATGACACTTTTAATAGGTTTGAGGTCCTCGATGATCTCATCCATTAGGAAATGAACTCAGGTTTGTTGAATTTGGATTAGGGAACCTTGGGTATAGGAAAGGATGGGCCTTCCTTAGAGGCTATGTAGGTTGTGCAAGATACAAATGTTGGGAAAATGGACACGAATCATCATTTGATTGACCAGGCTATGCATGATCCTGTTATTGGAAATCTAAAGAGTGGGGAAAATGGTTCTTCTATACCTATAAAGGCTAGGGTGGAAGCTGGTAAGGGCTCCTTACCATCTCCTCACATGGGTATTCTACAAAAGGAACTAAAGAAAGGGGCTGGAAAAAAGAGTTCCAAGTTGGGTAGGAAAAAGGATACTGAAAAGATTAAGTCAATTGGGGAAACTCTAGTGGAGTCAGGGGCAGTCAAGACCCTGGATTCGCATTTCTCGTGTTCCCATAAATGATTGTTTTATCATGGAATGTAAGGGGCTTGAATAGTGGCCCTCACAAAAAGTTGTTCATGAGTTGGTTAGGAATCATTCTCTAGATGTTCTTTTTCTTCAGGAGACTAAATTATCTATGGAGAGTATGTTGAAGATGGTGCCAAAGTTGTGGAAGTTTGGCGAGTGTTAGTGTATTGGTGCTCATGGTGCTTCTGGGGGTTTAGCTTGTTTATGGAACTCTTAGAGGGTTAGTCCTCTTTGGTGGATGTCTTCTAGATATTCTATATCATTGGTGGCCTCATGCTTTGTGATAGGAGAGTGTATTCTCCTCTCTAATGTGTATGCACCTATTGAGTTTCAGGGCAAGCAGCTCTTATGGTCTCATCTTCATTTTTTTCTCAACTTGGTGCCTTTCCATCCATGGATCTTGGCAAGGGATTTCAATGCTATCGTGGAGCTGTCTAAGAAAAGGGGTGGAGTTGCTAGGTTGGAGCCTTCCATGATGCTTCTCAGGGATTGCATTTCATATTTAAATCTTATTGATGTTTAGCCCAGTAATGGTCGTCTCACTTGGAATAATAGGAGGATGGGAGAGGATTGTGTTGCTGAGAGGTTGGATCGGTTCCTGGTCTCTTGTGTTTGGGTTGGAGACTTATGGTCTACCTCCCCTGAGATTTTGGATTGGAGGGGTTTGGACCACTGGCCTATCAAGCTTAATATCATCTCTGCTAGGGTGCCTCGAAATCCCTCTTTCAAGTTCTAGCTTATGTGGCTATGAGATTCTTCTCTCTATGACCAGGTGAATGTGTGGTCAAGGATAGGTAGACCCGCCTTTGGTACAACAATGTATACTTTTTCCAAGCTTCTTTAGTTTGTCAAGTATCAACTTAAAAGATGGAACAAGAGATGTTTTGGTAATATTTTTCATGGAAAGGCTACCGCTCAAGAAGAGTTGAATATTATTACACATTTGATTCGAGAGAATGGGGTGTCTGAGGTTCTTTTAAAAGAGGAGGCTAAGGCTCTGAAGATGGTGGAGGAATATGAATTATGGGAGGAGATTTATTGGAAGCAAAAGGCTCAAGCTGATTGGCTACAGGAAGGGGACAAAAATATTGCCTTTTTCTTTAATTTTGTGAGGGCTAGGAGGCATGGTAACTCTATTTTTGTTTTGGTTAATCGTAGGGGGGATCATCTTGTTTCATTTTAGGAAATTGCTGATGAGGCTTCACAGTATTTTGCGGCTCTATTTAGAGAAGATTTGCTAGGGGGTTCGGCTGAGGAGGAACAGGTTCTCTCTTGTATTCCTCAATTGGTCTCTAGGGAGGTGAATGAATATTTGATGAGAGATTTCTCTAGAGGAGCTAGAGGAGATTGTGTTTTAGATTAAGAAAGGGAAAGCCCCTGGACCTGATGGTTTCCCAATAGAGTTTTTCCAAGAATTCTGGGATATCATAAAGTTGGATCTTTTGGAGGTTGTTCAAGAATCTAGGAGAAACAAGCAGATGTTGCGAGCTCTTAATGCCACCTTCATTGCCCTCATTCCCAAGTGTGAAGGGGCAGATAGGTTAACTCAGTTTCGACCTATCTCCCATTGCAATGTGGCTTATAAAATTATTTCAAAATTAATGGCGGAGCGGTTGAAGAAGTGGCTTAATGGGGTGATTTTGGAGGAACAAAGTGGATTTTTTGATGGTCGACAGATCTTGCATGGGGTTGTTATTGCTACTAAGACCATTCATTCCATGGCTAGTTTGCAGGAGAAGTCAATGTTCATTAAGTTGGATATGGATAAGGCCTATGATAGGGTTATATGGTCTTTCTTGTAGAAAATCCTAGTTGCTTTTGGATTTTGTGAAGAATGGATCCAATGGGTCATGAGTTGTGTTTCATCTGTATCCTTCTCGGTGTTGATAAATGGAGATCATTCTGAGCTTTTTGGAGCTTCTAGGGGTCTATGTCAAGGGGACCCCCTTTCCCCGTACTTATTTCTTCTTCTTGCGGAAGGTCTTGGGCAGTTGTTGAAAATAAATGTTGAGTTAGGTTCCATTCAGGGTTGGTGATGGGGTGGAGATTTTCCATCACAGTCTCACTTATAGTTTGTTGATGATTCACTTTGATGGGAATGGCTACTATCAGGGAGGCTACTTCTTTGAGGTAGGTGTTGGATGTTTACTTGATGGCGTCAGGGAAAATGATTAATGAGGATAAATCCTCTATCTTCTTCTTCAATACGTCAAGCCCCATTCAAAGAAGAATTGCTAATATTTTGAGGTTTTAGATAGGGGCTCTCCCTGTTAATTATTTGGGTATTCCAATTTCTGTTGGTCGGCTTCCCAAAGGTTCTTGGTAGAGTGTTATTGATAAGTTTCGGGTGAAGGTCAATCACTGGACACATAGATGGTTGTCTTTTGCTAGGCGAGTTCAGCTTCTTAAGTCTATTGTGCAGGATCTCCCTATTTATAGGTGCATGCTTCAGGTGACTTCGGTGGGATTTCTTAGGGAGTTAGATTCCCTTGAGAGGCAGTTTTTATAGGCTGGTTGCCTATCATCCTCCAAGTGGAGCTTGGTCAGGTGGAATGATGTGTGTAGTCCTAAGTAGTATGGTGGTTTGGGTCTTCTCCAATCAACTTTGTTTGGAGTGGCTATGGCTGCTAAGCTATTCTGGAGGTGGTGCATGGAACAGGATTAGTTGTGCACCAGGCTACTTTCTCATAAGTATCTTCTTGGTATCCCTTGACATGATATCCCTAGGTATCCTCTTGGGGGGAAAGGCTCAGTGATTTGGAGCACTCTCCAGAAGGGCATGTTGATGGTGTTTTTATGCACTTTTCAACACAGAAAGTGCGTAGGTGCACTACCTCTCTTGAAAGACAATCTTCCACAATCAAATTGTAGAACACTATCCCAAGGTCTCTAATGTCAGGTCTTGACAGTGCTTGGAATATCTCAATTTTTTGATGTGATTTGCTAGAATCACAAGGCGGTCTTACGGATGAGTTACAAAGCATGGAAGTTGGGTTTGCAAATGTAGTTTCAAAGTGCTGAAAGTGAATGAATAGTGGCTGTCCACTCAAAATAGCAAGTTGAAACTCATCAAGTTCATCTGATTTAGCTTCATGGTGATGCTTTGGGTCCTACTCTAACTAAAGATTAAAATAAACAGCAAAAGGAGAAGGGTTAAGAAAGCTATTCTAATCCTAAGCTACGAATGAACAGTAACAATGGTGGCTGCTAAAGTAGACAGGATTCCTAAACTGGGTTTTGCTTGGCTAAGAGAAACCTATAGTTGCACAAAACCAGTACAATCTCCTAAGGTTTGCTAATTTTCAGATTGCACATGCACATCATGAACATGCAATTGAACTAAGTTGCAACATTGGAATAAAGAAGCCTAGGCTAACTTTGCATAGTAGCTTGTTATCAACAAGTGCTAAAAGTATGGGCTGAAAACTCATCAAGTACCAAAACAATAATTTCCATTATCACTTCCATTCAAGAAACTAAGATTAAAACTAACATGGAAGGAAAAACCATGCATGCAAGATAAGCAAAATCAAAGAAAACATCCATAAAATCATGCAATGTTGTCTTCTATTGCTGCAAATGCTTTTTACAACAACTCTCCAACTCTTACAAATGAGGGGCAAGCCCCTATTTATAGTTTTCCAAAGCCCAAATGAATGGATAGGATTCAATTACATCGAGTGGCCCAGATTCAATTACATTAAGGTTTCACCTACCCCACAATACTCAACAATTAAAAATACATTCCTTGTCTTTTCCCTATTTTGTCATCTAGTCCAAGTTACTATAGCAATTTTGTCATTTAGCTAATTTACCCTTTTCACTGTAGCTAAAACTGCCTGAAAGTTGTCTTTGCTTGATGTGCTTGCAGTGTTCTTTCATTGATCAAACAAGTCCATCGACAATTGGCATCAATGGATTGGTGGCCCCTGATTTGGGTAGAAAGCTCCTTAGAAATCATCATCATCTGGAAAAGGGTACGACAACCCCCTCAATGGGCCTCATCGATAGACCTACGAAAGGCTTCTTGACTCCTACAAACACAGAGTGTCGTAAGTGCATTTATACATGAGTTAAGGAAAATTTCAATCAAACCTATAAATTCCCTATTAGATCTATCCATGGATCATCAAAAGATATTGATATTCATATTTGGAGCTCATTTGGACCATAAATATTAATGCGTGCTTCAAGGGTGCGAGCGCCAGAGGGCGGAAAGATGGCGGAAGGAAGCCAGAAGGCAGACAGCGGACGAAAACCAAAATAGCTGGGAAGAAGGTGGGCTCCCAGATGTTTAAAACAGCCGAGGAGGCAGGCTCCTGGATGTTCAAAACAGCCAAAGAGGGATGGACTCCCGGATACAGCCACGGAGGGGCCAGGCTCCAGAGGCCAAGAAGGAGGTAGCTGTTGGATGATCCAAAATGGCGACAGAGAGGCGGAACCCCAGAAACGGCCACGAAGGAGCCTGGCTCCAGAGGCCGGGAAGGAGGTAGCCGTCAGATGTTCCAAAACGGCGACAAAGAGGTGGAACCCCAAAAATGGCCACGGAGGGGCCGGGCTCTAGAGGCCAGGAAGGAGGTAGCCGTCGGATGTTCCAAAACGGTGACGGAGAGACGAAATCCCAGAAACGGTCACAAAGGGGCAAGGCTTCGGAGGTCGGGAAGGAGGCAGCCATCAGATGATCCAAAATGACGACAGAGAGGCGGAACCCTAGAAACGACTACAGAGGGTCTGGGCTCTGGAGGCCAGGAAGGAGGCAGCTGTCGGATGATCGAAAATGGCGACGGAGAGGCAGAACCCCAGAAATGGCCATGGAGGGGCTGAGCTTCAGAGGCCGGGAAGGAGGCAACCGTCGGATGATCCAAAATGATGACGAAGAGGCAAAACCCCAGAAATGGCCATGGAGGGGCCGGGTTCCAGAGGCTGGGAAGGAGGCAGCTGTCGGATGTTCCAAAACAACAAAAGGGGGACGAAGCTCTGAAACCATGGAAACTTAACTGAATTTTGAAGAAACCTTGGCAGTTCATTTACGTACTTCAAACACATCCTAGATCCAAAAAAGGGTGACTCGAAAGCCAAAAATGTGGAAACTGGACTGACAGGGGTCCATGGATGTTTCTGAAACAGCCAAAGCAAGACAAAAGGCAGAAAGGGGATGGGGGACTTTATTTCTCCACGGATTTGAATACCCCATGCAGGTGAATTTGGGTAGGGGAATTTGATCATTTGAAGGCACATGACGAATTTGGACTTGAAAATGGGGCACACAAAACAAGACAAGAACAAAGCAGCCTGCCGGGAGCAAAAAAAAGGGGTTCCCTGCCTATGGCAGGGTGTGTGTGCAAAACATGCACAACAAATGGCGACTCGCTGGGGAAATGCTCTTGAGCATTTTGATGACAAACTGGAATCACAAACCCAGAATCTCTGGTTCCGACCTTCACGCTAGGGCAAACAAACTAGATGCCCAACCAAAGGATCAAAACCATTAGCCAACCTAACCTTCAGTATGCTAAAAATCCAAGTATGTGCAATTACATTAATTCCTATTCTTCAGTTGCTATAGGAACCCAAGCTCCGTCAAGTTAAGCTACGTAGTTTATTTTAACTCGAAAAGCATATGAGACATTGCCTCGTTGCCAGTCAGGCGTCCATAGCCCCGACAGGTTATCGCTGTGATTCTCTTCAACATTGCTCTACTGCCAGCCAGGCGTCCATAGCCCCGGTAGAGTTGCTCGGATACCCCTAAAAGTTGAATTTTCTCTTTCTTTTAATTTTCAATGTTTTCTTTCTTTCTTTCTTTTATCTTTTCAGCTCTTTTATTTCAACTCGCAAGCATTGAAGCTCATGCTTAGGGCTGAGAATCACAGTGGCACTGGAGCAAAATTTTAGATTTTTCACTTAACTAGACTTCACAAAAGGCCCTATAGCGACTGTCGAATTCTTAAGATGTGTAAGAGCTATAAGATTTCAGAATACGTCAGAGTCAGACTAAACCAACAACTTATCCTCTTTGAATCAAACACCTAGATCACTTGACACTAATAGAAGACCTTCACCATCCACTCTAAAGACTTGATTAGAGTTTGACAAAGAAATACATAGAACAACTCCAAGCAATAAGTATGGTTGTTGTGCGCACAAATGTGCCCAGCTAAAAGCAAAGGGACCCCGAGCAATGCGAAAGCAAACAAAAGCAACAACCTACACAAACCAACTAACTTAAGGAAAGCAGGAAAGCAGAATATTTACAGGAAACTTATACTACTCAAAACGAGCTATGTACAAATATATTTACAAATAACTATGTTCAGGTAGGGCAAGCTAATATTAACGTTCATTGGATTTCGTAATGCATGCACAAGCCAACAAGTGATCATTATTATTCTTAACCATGCAAATTTATCTTTATATTCTGAAAAAAGAAATTCAATGTTGCAGTACTCAAGTTCAGTCACGTCATCACGAAAAATCAGCATTGAGGAGGCTCATTGAACCCATGGTTAATCCATAAACATGTTCGTTTTCCCTCATTCCCATAATCAAAATAATAAGTGCAATTATGAGAAATAATAGGGGCAAAGAAGGATAAAACCTTGATGTCGTCACACAGAGGTGGCAGTGTTGGACAGTCAAGAGTAAGCACAATATCGTTGATCCTTGCATTGGTAGCCTCAGGCGGGCATGGTGGAGGGTGTAGCACTTCAGACATTAAGCTGGCATAAGGCTGCGAGGACAGGGCAACACACAGCTCTTCCAATCCACCAATGAGACCTACAACCCCAGTTGGCAATTCTTCAAAAAGAAATACTTCTCCACATTGATCATCTGTAAACTTGGGATCCACTTGGTTGCTATCCTCAAGGGGCAGCATGTTGTCTTGTCTCCTTCCCCAAGTGTCAATCTCATTTTTATGATGTTCAATGTCATGGGATGATGACATGCATGAATTTGTCTCATTGCAGCTCTCTGGTTGTGAAAAAAAATCTACAAGGATTGAGGCAAAAGGACCCTCAGTTGTATCCCACGGTTGACCAAGCTCGTTGTATTTGTTGGCAGCCATCAAAACACCTCCACCTTTATCTTCTTCCTTTTGTTGTTCATGTATCTCCTCATGGCGCCCACTTGTTTCCTCCTAGTTACTATCACTGTAAATGGAGAAGGAGCTCCTCTCCCAATCTAGAAATTCTAGTGCATCATTGTTCAAGGGCTCAAGGAGTATGTATTCATCACTATTGTCTTATGGGATGTGCTCTTCCTCGACATGAGCATTCCTTTGTAATGTATCTCATAATGGAAAGAAGTCATCAATTGATGGAACATCATCAAGAGGACCAAAGTCTATTGCATAATTTCCCTCCAAAGACTCGTCAAAAAGCCCACCATCCATGACACATAACTGTTCTTCAAGAGGAAGAACTTCTTGATGACTGGTGGATAGCATTCCCACTTGATCTACTTCATCGCTCGGAAGTCCGAAACTGTATTGTTGTCCTTCTTCTATTGCTGCCCCAACATCCTCTTGAGGACTACCTTCAACTGAGTCATTAGTTGATTTGGGCTTTTGGTCTTCTTCTTCGATATGGGCAACAAGTAGAGGAGGTCGGGCACTTGGCTTCATTGCTTGTTCTTTGACTTTCTTAATGGCTTCTTGGCATAGTTCATATGTGAACTCTGAGTGTGATGAATCATGAAGCTTGCACCAATTTGGCAATAGTAGCACCTCCAAATCCACTTGGCATTTCAGCTTTGACCAATCCCTTGCTAATATGGAGATGAGCTAGTCATATCTTTCTACTACCCCAAGGCTTTCAGCCTCCTCTTCTTGATTTTCAGCATCTGTGTTGGTTGTCCTAGCATATGCTGCTACAAATCTCATTGGTTCATCTTCACCTACCAATTGCTCTTCTTCTAGAGTGGAGGGATGCCCTTGATTGGTGGAGGGAAGGCCTTCTAAATTAATTCCAATCAGATTTTCACCAAGGCACCTTGTTATCCTTGTAAAACCTGCCTCTTCCTCTTAGTTTTCAACTTCAATGTTTGCTGCTCCAACATCAACTTGTATCAAATTTCTTGGTTCATCTTTATTTTACTGTCCTCCGGATGTTGACAACTCTTCTGCCTCATTGGATAACTTCTCCTCATTGAAAGTTGGTTGCTCCAACTTGTTCGAACAACCCCTAACTTGAACAATGATTTTTGTGTATGACGAGTAAGTGAATTCAGAGTGGGGTGCATTGTGAAATCTGCACCAACAAGACATTAATATTTCCTCCAATCTTTGTCCATCCTTGTTGCTCAAATTTTCCTGGATCAGTTCCTTGAATGCCTTGGCTACCATGGTTGTCAATTCTTCCTCTGAATCTGCAAGGGCTAAAGGCTGATATATTTCCCAAAAGGGAATTTCTCCCTATAAGACCTTCTCAATTATGTCCAAGAATGTTAGACACCCCAATTCACTATGCCTGCAAGTGCAATGGATCCGACATCTATCTGCCAACACAAATTGCTGCAATTGATTCTTTAGTCTCTTGTTCAAATTTGTATGTAGCTGAGTGATGTTAATTTGTGCATGCTGCTCCATTTCGACTCAGCTTCTTTTGCCTTCAAAATTTTTTAATTTTTGAATTAAAGAGATCTCCTATCTCAGATTTCTTCTTGAATGTTCTTTTCTCAACTTCCAACTTTCAACTTCGTAGCCTCAACATGTCCAGCCCTCCTTCTAGCGTCAGTTTTGTTGATGGTGTTTTTATGCACTTTTCAATACAGGCAGTGCGTAGGTGCACTACCTCTCTTGAAAGACAATCTTCCACAATTAAATTGCAGAACACTATCCCAAGGTCTCTAATGTCAGGTCTTGACAGTGCTTGGAATATCTCAATTGTTTGATGTGATTTACTGGAATCACAAGGCGGTCTTATAGATGAGTTACAAAGCATGGAAGTTGGGTTTGCAAATGCAGTTTCAAAGTGCTAAAAGTGAGTGAACAGTGGCTGTCCACTCAAAACAACAAGTTGAAACTCATCAAGTTCATCTGATTTAGATTCATGGTGATGCTTTGGGTCCTCCTCTAACCAAAGATTAAAAAAAACAAAAGGAGAAGGGTTAAGAAAGCTATTCTAATTCTAAGTTATGAATGAACAGTAACAATGGTGGCTGCTAAAGTAGACAGGCTTCATAAACTGGGTTTTGCTTGGCCAAGAGAAACCTACAGTTGCACAAAACCAGTGCAATCTCCTAAGGTCTGCTGATTTTTAGATTGCACATGCACATCATGAACATGCAATTGAACTAAGTTGCAACATTGGAATAAAGAAGTCCAGGGTAACTTTGCACAGCAACTTGTCATCAACAAGTGCTAAATGTATGGGCTGAAAACTCATCAAATACCAAAACAACAATTTCCATTATCACTTCCATTCAAGAAACTAACATTAAAACTAACATGGAAGGAAAAACCATGCATGCAAGATAAGCAAAATCAAAAAAAACATCCATAAAATCATGCAATGTTGTCTTCTATTGCTGCAAATGTTTTTTACAACTCTCCAACCCTTACAAATGAGGGGCAAGCCCCTATTTCTAGTTTTCCAAAGCCCAAATGAATGGATATGATTCAATTACATCGAGTGGCCCAGATTCAATTATATTAGGGTTTCACCTACCCCACAATACTCAACAATTAAAAATACATTCCTTGTCTTTTCCCTATTTTGTCATCTAGTGCAAGTTACTGTAACAATTTTGTCATTTAGCTAATTTCCCCTTTTCACTGTAGCTAAAACTGCCTGAAAGTTGTCTTTTGCTTGATGTGCTTGCAGTGTTCTTCTTTTGATCAAACAAGTCAGTCGACGATTGGCATCAATGGATTGGTGGCCCCTGATTTGGGTAGAAAGCTCCTTAGAAATCATCATCATCTGGACAAAGGTACGATAACCCCCTCAATGGGCCTCTTCGATAGACCTACGAAAGGATTCTTGACTCCTACAAACATAGAGTGTCGTAAGTGCATTTATACATGAGTTAAGGAAAATGTCAATCAAACCTACAAATTCCCTGTTAGATCTATCTATGCATCATCAAAAGATCTTGATATTCATATTTGGAGCTCATTTGGACCATAAACATTAATGCGTGCTTCAAAGGTGCGAGCGCTAGAGGGCGGAAAGACGGCAGAAGAAAGCCAGAAGGCAGATAGCAGATGAAAACCAAAACGGCCGGGAAGTAGGAAGACTCCCGGATGTTCAAAACAACCGGAAGGAGGCGGGCTCCCGGATGTTCAAAACAGCCGAGAAGGAGGCAGGCTCCCGGATGTTCAAAACAGCCAGGAAGAAGGGAGGTTCTCGATGTTCAAAACAGCCAAAGAGGGACGGACTCCCAGAAATAGCCAGGGAGGGGCCGGGCTCCGGAGGCCGGGAAGGAGGCAGTCGCCGGATGATCCAAAACGGTGACGAGAGGCCCTAGAAACGGCCACGGAGGGCCTGGCTTCGGAGGCCGGGAAGGAGGCAGCCATCGGATGTTCCAAAATGGCGACGGAGAGGCGGAACCTCATAAACGGCCACGGAGGGGCCGAGCTCCGGAGGCTGGGAAGGAGGCACCCGTCAAATGTTCGAAAACGGCGACGAAGAGGCAGAACCTCGGAAATGGCCACAGAGGGGCTGGGCTCCGGAGGCCAGGAAGGAGGTAGCTGTCGGATGATCCAAAACGGCGACAGAGAGGTGGAACCCCAGAAATGGCCACGGAGGGGCCGAGCTCCGGAGGCAGGGAAGGAGGCAGCCATCGGATGATCCAAAACGGCGATGGAGAGGCGGAACCCTGGAAATGGCCACGGAGGGGCCGGGCTCTGGAGGCCAGGAAGGAGGCAGCCGTCAGATGATCCAAAATGGTGACGAAGAGGTGGAACCCCAGAAACGGCCATGGAGGGGTCGGGCTCCAGAGGCCGGGAAGGAGGCAGCTGTCAGATGTTCTAAAACAGCAAAAAGGGGATGAAGCTCCAAAACCACCAAAACTTAACCGAATGTTGAAGAAACCTTGGCAGTTCATTTACGTACTTCAAACACATCCTAGATCCAAAAAAGGGTGACCCCAAAGCTAAAAATGTGGAAACTAGATCGACAGGGATCCAAAAATGGGTGACCCCAAAGCTAAAAATGTGGAAACTAGATCGACAGGGGTCCACGAATGTTTCTGAAATAGCCAAAGCAAGACAAAAGGCAGAAAGGGGATGGGGGACTATTTCTCCGCAGATTTGAATACCCCAAGTAGGTGAATTTGGGTAGGGGAATTTGATCGTTTGAAGGCACATGACCAATTTGGGCTTGGAAATGGGGCACATAAAACAAGACAGGAGAAAAGCAGCCTGTTAGGAGCGAAAAAAAGGGGGTCTCTGCCTATGGTGGGGCGTGTGTGCAAAACATGCACAACAGGGTGCAAAGCTCATTAAGGATGGTTTATTTTGGATATGCAGAAGGGGTTTTGAAGCTCTTTTTTGGTCGGACTCTTGGAATGGCTTCCCTCCTCTTATCTCTTAGTTTCCTCACTTGCTTCCCTTGAGTCAGAGATTTCTTGAGGCTGGTTGGTCTCGGGTAAGGGACTTCAAATCCTTATCTTTTAATGGTCAGCTGGATAGGGCTTGTTGGAAGGATCCCATTGAGTGGCCCATTATGGGGATGGAAGACAACAGTGCTGAACTTAATACAATTCTTTGCAGTAGGCATTGTAGCTCCCTTCTGGAAGAGGATATTCTTGCATGGATACACAATCCTAAGGGGATATACATGGTTGCTTGTGGTTATCAAGTGTTATTGGCTCAAAAGTTGGCTAGGGTGGAGGTTTATTGGTGGAAGCAGGTTTGGAATAAGTTATTGTGGCCAAAATGTAATTGCTTTGTCTAGACTCTAACGTGGAATAGGTGCTTGACTTGGGATAATATCTATAAGTGTGGCTTTCAGGGGCCTTCTGCTTGCGTTTTCTGTGGGAAAGAGGAGGATTCCTCGCACTTGTTTTTTTGGTGCCTCTTTGTTGTCCAACTTTGGCACTGGTGGTGGGGTTTGGAAGCAACCTTGTGTCCATGCTTCTTCTTTGGTGGAGTTTTGGAATAGCTTGGGAAGACCTCCATTGATGGCTTCCTTCTTACAGAATGTTTGGTATGTTGGTCCTACTTTCTTCTTTGGTAGACCTAGCTTGAGTGGAATCACAGTATATTTTTTGGTGTGAAGTTGGGGGGTCAACAAGTGTGGTTGCATATGTTAGGAATGATACAAGAGTCGGTTGCGGTTATGAGTGAAGGGGTGTTACCCCTAGAGAAAGGGGATGCTGAGTTGGTGGATAGATTGGGATTGCAGGGGATACATTCTTCCTTTGTTATTTCCACGAGAGGCAGGGTTGGGAACAAGAGAGTGTAGAGGTTGGGTAGATGGGTACCCCCATCGGCAGGTGTTTTGAAGATCAATACTGATGGATCTTCCAGAGGCAATCCTAGGCTTGCAGGGATTGGTGGGGTGGGTAGGGATTCAGGGGGTTCAGTGATATTTATTTTTTCTATTCATGATGGCAAGGAGATTCTTAACCTTATGGAGGGTATGACAATTCTATATGCTATGGAGCGGGCCCTTGCTTTGGGGTGGAAAAAGGTTATTTGTGAAGCGGATTCACAGATCTTGGTTAACTTGTTGAATGAGAGGAAGATGTTTGACATTAATTGGAAATTAGCCTTGGTGGTCTAGTAGATTCTTCGGGTTAGTTCTAGGATGGAGGTCTCTTTTGTTCATATCCTGAGAGAGTGGAATCGGGTTGTTGACTATTTAGCCAAATGGGCTTCCGAGCAAGGTGTTGGCTGGAAGATTGAGGATTGGGTGCAAGTTTCCCCCGAGTTATGACATGATTTAGATAGGTTTCTTGAGGAGGATAGAAGGATTCTTGAAGATAGTTGAGTTTGTTCTTGGGTTTTGGTGTTGCTTCCCTGGGCTTTTGAGGCTTGGTTCCTCTATTTTGCTTGTAATGTTCTTTTCTAAGTTTCAATAAAGTTTTTACCCCTTTTTAAAAAAAAAAACAAAAGAAAATATGAAACAATGAGGAGGGTTATTTAAAATTTTTAGAAACATTAGATTTTACTAGTTGGTAGGTTATTTTCTCTTCCAGGTGCTAGAAGAAGTCTTGGTAGAGGACCTCAATCAAGGATCTTACTAGGTGCCATTTTTTATTTTCTTGTATATAATGAGAGGCTACTCCATATAGAACTCATTGCCATCCTCCACAAAGAGAAGGTAAGTCACCATGCTACACACCACCTATGAATTAGTTTTGAATTATTTTAAGGTTATGGAGAATTTTAGAAGGAATTGAAGCAATTATTTTGGAAAAGGCTATTGACGAAGGTAAACTGAATTTTCACATCACCCCATATAGTAAGGAGGCTATCAACATTTTAGTTGAATGAGCCTAAATGGATACCCACTATTTTTATTATCATTTTTGTAGACATGATACATTTTAATTGATTTCTCTTTTCTTTCCCCTTTGAAATTTAGGGGGAAGAATCATATTGGTTCTCTCAAGGTACAAAATTTTTAGGATAGGGATAGATAGTGCCAACTAGGTATCTTGAACATAATGAGGTCCATCTCTAGTAGATAGGTATTTGTTTATAGCTCAAAGGGGGATATTTTTGAAGTGGTCTAGTTGAGAGGTGGGTTTCACTTATTAGGTCAATTTTATTTTTTATAACTTCAAGTTTAACAATGTGGGAATAATGAAAAATATTACATAGTTCACAACCTCAACATGAGGATACATAGATGTTATGAAATCATACATTAGGATACCTAGTTTTGTACCAATTCAAATTTGGATTGTCTTTGTATTATTGGTAGTTGGTGATGATGTAGTATGCATATATGGGTTTTTTCACTAGTTGTTGATAACTCCTCATAAACTTCAATAACAATGACACATGACTATTTGATCTGATGAGTTAGTCTCCTTATTTTTTGGATGATTAGTATTCATTTTATTTAATAAATTTCATATATTGTATATTAGAGATGCATCCAATATAATTTCTTGAGACTTTTATCTCTAAAAAGTCTTTGAAACCTTTTCAAATGGTGGGAGAAACTAGATCAAAGTGACAAGACAAGATTGATAAATCATGTTCATACCTGGGAATTTGTTTGGGATGGATGACTCAATTTATGATTAATGGTCTTGATCATAACATTTGATTCATAGGATGGTTAAGGAATATCTTAATTTTGATAATAACTTGAGTTTCTTTAGAGTGGCCATCTAGTCATTAGATAAATTGATGGGGCAAGATCAACATATAGTACTAAGTTTTGGACCTTTCTAGGAGTGGATGGATAACTTTATTACCAATGATGTACATTAAAATATCTTGAGCTATTATAAGTTCCTGAGGTTTTGGTTCTAACTTTTAATAATATCATCTACAGTTAGTGCAAACCATACAATTAAGTTGATGTGAGAAGATTGATAGTTTGTGTTTCCTTTTAGATTTTATTTGAGGTGGATAGGTCACATTTTGATCAATAATTCTAGATTGGAACATACTTATCCAACCAAGGGTTTAGGGGACTTTTCAATTTTCATTTCAATAAGACTTTTAAGACTTAGTAGGAATCATTTAATTGAGCTAATGTGGCAAGATCAATGACTTGTGCTATAATTTAGCACAATGCTTCCTAGTAGGGCTAATTTTCATTTTAGATGAAGGGTTTATGTAGGGTTTTTCTTGTGTGGCTTGTGATTTAAAAAAAATAGGTCAAAGAGAAGAATTCCACAAGGAAATATGCATGAATTATTCATAACATTGGAAAGATGATAAAAATGAGATAGATGCAGCGAAGACAAGATTATGTACATCAAGAACACAACTTGAAGATAATGAGAATTTACATGAGAGAGATTGAATATATAACATTGTCATGTAAGATGATTCAAACTCTACTTCTTTATAATTCTTCATAATGTCTTGACATTTTCACTAAGATAAGGTAGATAAATATATCAAACATAATTATGTTCATTTGTAACTTGTATTTGACCTTTTCTATAGTAGAGTTGGAATTGTTTTACAACTTATTTTCAAAGTCTTAAATTAAAAAAAAAAATGATAACAATGAAAGTGACACATATAAAAAATGATGACTCCACATTATTTGGAAGCAAAGGATCATCTAGAATGACATTAAAGTGATTGGTGTTTCAATGATAATTGAAGATGGTAAATCAAAACATTAAATTTATATTGACAATATTGAAACATTGAAGTTAGTGACTTATGAATCTCATCACCATAGTTTTTGATAAAGGAAAAACTGGGTTTTACATGGACCCGAAACCACAAAGTTTACAACATAAAAAAAGAACGGACAAAAAAGTCCATCGAATTAAATAGGCTGCGAAAAAGAAAAACCCTGAAAAAACAGCAGCCAATCAAAAAAAGCCAGAACGGACCACCAAAGAGCCAGCCAAGGCACAGACCAAAAAACCAGCAGCAACTAATCCAGAATCTTCAGAATTTTTTCAGTCTTGACCTCCAGATCTTGCATATCCTAGACTCCCTTCTTGAAAGTTTGAATCATCTGTGACATGGGAGGTGCCTTCCTTTCCATCACCATAGTTGACATATGATATGTATTGTATTGTGGAATCATACATAAGAAATGATGTTTATGGGGAGAATAGCCGCTACACCAAAATATGATATCTGAAGCTAATTTCTAAATGTCCGTTACAGTAAAATTATTACATAAAATTTAACTCACAATTAATTTGCCTTATTACATAAAGAAATTCTTCTAAGGGCGACACCCGAGCTTGGATAATCGAAGCTTTCTATGTTAGCTTAACAAGTTCCGTTCCTTTCCTCCTCAGCAGGGAACTGAACTCACTGTCTATGTCTCGTATTACTGTTTACATTGGAATTGGCGCAGGGCTGTGGTCAAGTCGTTAGTTCTTTATAAATTTATGTTTTCTCCGATCAACAGGTGAACAAGAAGGTATGTACGATAAACAAAAGACATGGATCTGAACGTCACAAGATTGTCTCATACGTCTGCAGTTCGTCGTGCACCGATGGCGGCACGATTCTCTTTCTGTCATTGGGTTCCAGGGATTCTATCTCGACTATATGGCCATTTGAACGTCTTTGGTTTTTCAACCGGAAGAAACTGACAGGTGTTTAAATAAATTTTTTTTCATAATTAATATTAGTATAATAAAAAACTGTTATTTAATAGAAATTTCCGAAAGTTCTTGTAAACATTGAATTAAATATTTTTGGAACCACTTTCAAAAAATATTAAAATTAAATCATTGAAAGTTGCAATGGAGAGTGTAGGTGAAGAGAAAAATGAACTGCGAAACCTTCTATATAATAAGAGAATGAGACTCTTAAGGTATTCTTCGTATCATAACATTGGGCGAAGTTTCCGGCGGGTACTCAGCCTAATTGTTCAAAGTCTTGTGTCAGCCGAGCACAAGGGGGGCTAACGGCTTTGTAGTTTTACAGTCGAAACAAGATGGTAAACTTTATGCGACATCTGAATTCATTTCTTTCTTTATTTCTCAAAGGATGATAGACATGGCAGCTTAGATTTTGTACTAATGCAGAAGATCAATTTGTAGGCGGAACTCACAAAAAAATCAGAACAATCCAAATACAATTCCGAGCTTAATGAGGTGGAAGGGTTTGTGGACTGGAAAGGAAGGCCTGCACACAAGTTAAGCCATGGTGGGAAGCGCTCTGCCTACTTTGTTTATGGTATGCCTATTCTATTTTCTTATTCAATTCAAAATGTGACCATAATAAAGATTTCTAAGAGAATCAAATCTAATTCGAAATGAATTCAATAATAAAGCACACCAACAAGAGCTCTTCGATTTGACTGGTAAACAGTCATTGACTACAATATACAGATTGTTTAAGCTCAACCGTTCTAAACAGCACCTGTTGGTCACCTTAGGTTCTTAGGCATACTTAAAAGAGTATGGGTTAATGTCCAATAGTTGTGGCTAATACGTGAATTGTTTATTTAGAGATTTTGATCTATCATAAAAAATTTGCACATATTAACAAATAATATTTAAGAATTACTTCTAAAATTGCAAACCAACTTTCTTGGATAAAATTATTGAAAAAAATTGGAGCATGCTACTATTGGTCCCTATGGTTAGTAATATTCATTTATCATTTAAAATGGTTGTGGTGAGTGAAAAGAATTCACAGTTACAATGAATGATTTGATGTGTTGCAGCAATGACCGGACTGGACAACTTAGCTTTTGTGGGGACAATCATGAACCTCTATATGTATTTCATTAGCAATATGCATATGGACGGTGCCGAAGCAGCAACCACGCTGACCAATTTCGTAGGTACCACTTTCCTGCTGGTGCTGGTAGGAGGAGTTATTTCTGACTGTTGGTTTACCAGATTCAAAACAGCCGTTATCTCAGCTCTTATACAAATAGCCGTAAGTTCACGAGACTGTTACTGATTTCAGATTCTCAGATAGTGATTCCAAATGCATTTGAAATATCGTATCTTTTGTTGGGCAGGGATACGTTGTATTGTTAATACAGGCGCATTATAGCTCTTTAAGTCCTCCACACTGCGACCCACTTGATCGGACTGCGGTATGTGTGAAAGTGAGCGGCGCGAAAAGTGCAATGTTAGTCGTTGGACTGTATCTGATAGCTATTGGAAACGGAGGCACCAAGGCTAGTTTGGCACCTTTAGGAGCAGACCAGTTCGATGAAAGAGATCCCCATGAGAGAGGAAATATACCCCACTACTTCAACATGCTGTTTTTCAGCGTTGCCATGGGCTCAACTGTTGGAGTCACAGTGCTAGTTTGGATTCAAAACAATAAGGGATGGGATATAGGTTTTGGAATTTCAGCTGCAGCTGTTTTCTTTGGAATGATATGCATTTTGATCGGATGTACCACTTACCGTAACAGAATTCCACAAACCAGTCCCCTAACTCGAATTCTACAGGTGTGTACATAATTATGCTTAATCGGCCTTATCAATTTTGCAATTTTCTGTTAATAAAATATTGTTCAACCATTTTTTTATTAAACATTAGAAGGTAAATTGTTTTCTAAATATTAAAAAAATACTAATTACGTGATTGTTGCTTAGATCTCTGCTCTAAGCTCATAAATTATTCTTGTTTTCATAACTAAATTTAAGCATGGGAAAGATCTGATTATTGAAACAGTTCAAATCAGTTTCAGACAGTTTTGATTGAATTGACACCATTAACACCATGATTTTCCCTGTTCACCTAAAGAATAAGCAACGTGCTGCTTAGTACTGGCTATTTACCTGGGATACAGTCCAACAAATAAATAGGGGACGCGACCAGAACTTGCCGGCTGTTTGAGTCCTTTATTCTTTTAGGCCTGCTGTAATAAAATTGACATAAAAATTAAAGCGACAGATTGAATTAGCAAACAAACAATATCTTTTTTAACAAATAACTAAACCTACGTTTCAAAAGAGTAAGGGTCTAGTCTGCCAAAAAAAATGTTTGTATTTGCCAAATTGGCATGTACTGCTGAGTGTATAGACAGCCCAAACTCACCTCTTATCAACTCTGTTTCACATGCAATATGCATAGCATTAGAGTAGTCTCATTTTTACTTTATACTAGCAATCACATCTTTGTGCGATGGGTACATCAAAGATGGGTGTGGAAGGTCAACTAGAAAAAAATGGTACTATATTTTTGCATGCATTTGTGTAGCACATGAGGTCAATTGATAGGTCATTTAGCAAATAATGTTTAACAAAAGTCTTATTGGAGAAGTGATAGCTTCAAATCAATTATAAATCTACATATAGGAATTCAAACATGATTGAGAAAAAACCAATGAATCGAAAAGATGATCAAGCTCCATTACCAATAGATTCATGTTGTGCAATAGGGAAAGAGGGAGAGAGAGAGAGGGGGGGAGAGATAGCGATAAGAAAGAATATTATACTATATTATAATATAATAAATAAACTATCTTATATATAATATTTTACCCTTATTCATTCTTACAATATAATATGATAAGTTATATTTATAATATATAATATAATATAATATTGTCTTATTATATAATAATATAATATACATTATATATAAAATATAATATAATATAAAATATAAAATATAATATAATGCAATATAAAATATAGTAGTATAATATACAATATTATAAAATATATAATATAATATAATATAATAAAAAGTAAAATAGATATAAATTTCCACGACCTCCTTAAAACCATCAAACCTATAATTACTCAATATTTGAAATATAAATGAATTTTTTCATTATTTTATGAGTAATTTTAATTTTGATTGTTTTATTTGAAAAAAAATAATGCATTAACCTAATCCATAAAATATCTCGAACTTTCATAAAATTTTGCATTGTTAGTTTTATCTTTTCCTTTTTCTTTTTTAATAAATTGAAAGAAAGCTTTATTGACTTTTCCATCACTTTTCAAGGATGCCGCAATTTCTTCAAGGAAAAGCCTACATGAAAGGGATGATAATAGAGATTTGTTTTCTTTCTTATGTGCACTTTGAATACTTCCTACAAGAAACAATGAGCGGAAAAATAAATAGAAAATTTTGATGGTTGAGATCTTTTCAATTGTCTTGCATTGTATGGAGACAATATCAACCATTGATTTCCTAACTTAGTTTGATTGATCTCACATAAGGAATGCCTTCGACATAATTATCATTTAAAAGATTGTGTTACATATATTTATAAAAAACAATAAAAAAAAGTTTACATAGAAAGTGAAATCATAGAGAGTTTGACTTATAAAAAGTAATATAGCTTTTTTTGTGTTATAAATTTCTCACTTTAATATTTTTGAGAATTTCCTTGATTATATGTATAATATTATGCACATACTAATTTGATTCTCTCTCTCTCTCTCTCTCTCTATATATATATATATATATATATATGGAATTTTTTCTACTACATATATATCTTAAAGGTGTGGGTTGACAGTAATATAATATTTCCAATGGGTTATTTATCGGATTCCCATGATAACATTTATTCAAAAATGTAAAACCATAACCAAATTTACCTTTTCTATCATTAATTTTGTTTGTATAATAAATATCTATGTACGTTATGAGTTTGAACTCATATGGTGTTGAATACAAAATTCCATGATTTTTTAGTTCCATTCCCATGTCTCAAAATTATTTTTCTTACTTGCCAATAAGAGTCTTTTGGAGACTTTATGAACCTTGAAATAATATTCACAACATACATTATATCCATCCTTGTGAATATTTAGGTATATCAGAATATGAATGAGTCTCTTATACAATGATAGATAAAACTTGGATGGACCTTCTAATCTTTTATTAACTTCAACCTATTACAACTAGTGTTGGTGTTAGCTTACAATTTATCATATTAAACATTTAAAAAATATCGGTATATTTGGCTTGTGAAATGAATATGCCATTTTTT
Organism: Sequoia sempervirens; assembly: GCA_007258455.2. NCBI lineage: Eukaryota > Viridiplantae > Streptophyta > Pinopsida > Cupressales > Cupressaceae > Sequoia > Sequoia sempervirens. Next base: position 55,555,915 of record VDFB02256132.1, on the reverse strand, counting down.
AATTCGTTCACCTCAATGCCAAGAAAATATTTGATGAGACATAGATTGGACATCACAAATTCCTTCATTATATCTCCCTTGAATAAATCAATTGAGAAATAACCTATGAATATAAAATCATCAACATATTGATATAAAATTATAATTTGACCTTATTCATTCATTTATGTGTATGGTTTCACTATTGGACCTACTAAAACCATTCTATAGAAGGTAGGAATCATTTTTTCTATTATGTGATGTAGAGGGTTGCTTGAGTCAATATAGTGCTTTATTGAGTCTATAGACATTTCCTTCATGAACAAAGATCTCATATCTTGGTGGTTATTGTGCATAAACTTCTCCCTCTAAGAAATTATTGATAAATGTAATATTTACATCCATCTAATATAATATCCATTTTCTTGAGTTTTGATTGCCAAAAATGTTCTTACTATGTCTAGATGGGTTATTGGAGTGAATATTTAATTATATTAAATTCCTAGGTTGTGAAAATCTGTTTACTACCATCCTTTCATTGTGCCTCTACAAATATCCTTCTAGATTAGATTTGATTTTATAAATCCAATTTATTCTTATGACATATTCTCCCTCTCAAAGATCCACTAAATCCCATTTACAATTCTTCTCTATAGTATCAATATATTCATCCATTAATTGTACCCAAATATCATCTTTGATTGCTTCTTAAAAATGGATTAGATTATATACTTGCGAATAAAGGAAAAAAGAGAAAGAAAATAACATTGTTTTCACATTTATTTTGATCATATATATCCCTAAAATTTCTAGTTTTTTGTCTCCTTAGACAGTTCAATGTTGGATTTGACATATCACTTGAATTATATCCTAAAGGATTTTGACTTGGTTAATATTTTATTAATTCTTTGAAATATATTGGATCTACTACTTTTGAAATAAGAAAAAAAGAGAAAGTAAATCAACATTGTTCTCACATTTATTTTGATAATAAATAATTTCAAAAATTCTTATTTTGATCTCCTTAGAATTTATATTATTGGATATCACATATCACTTGAAATATATTCTAAAGGATTTGGGCTTGATAGCCTTGCACCTAGAATACTTTCTTTAAAAGGTGTCAAATCAATTGTATATTGTGGTGTTTATTTTTATTTATTTGTTGGAGTTCTTGTCTAAATATGTGAGGATGTCCTTATACTTGATTTATGTGTCACTTATGGACTAAATTATTGTGATTTGGTGTGGAAATATATCAAAGAAAGGGATATGTACTAGCATCAATACTTCTCTATCATCTTGAGGTAAGCCTACAAAACTACTAATTATTTTATCCAAACTTCCATCCCATTCTTCTTCCTCTTCTTCTTCTATAAATTACACATCTATAATAATTATCACCTTTCTTGTTATTTGATTATATAATTTTAAATATTTTATGTTAGGTCACTATATCCCTCAAAGATACTTTCTCCCTTGTCCAATTTCTTTCTAAAATCATCTAGAATATGTGCATATGCTGCATATTTAAACTATATTCTATAAGCAACATTATGGTTTATTTTTTCCATGTTTCTTCTATAATCATGTTCTTGACACTCTTAGTTGGGAATCTATTCATTATGTGGAGTACACAATCAACAACCCATACCCAACACTTATTTGGTAAATCATCTTGTAGCACAAGTATTAATCTCATGGGTAAATATTTTTCTTATATACCAAAGTTAGCAATTTTACATCTTTTTCTAACAAATTTTACCTCAAATTTGGTTTCAACCTCAAAGGGAAGATTTTCTACTGGTCACTTGCACTATGAATATTAGCTAACCTCTTGAAAATTTACCCCAAATTATATATTCATTATTTAAAAAAAACACTCTATACCCCTTCTAAATGAGCTACCCAAAATTATCAAGTTATTACTATTAACTTGGAACAAAATAAGAATTTGATATAAGCTTTCCCTCTCTCCCCAATATATTAGAATATTTCTAATAATTTTTCCCATCTTTATACTTTATTATCATTACCCAAAGAAACATTTGATTTTATTGATTTATCTAGATTGAAAAATATTTCTAAATTAAATTTGAATCTAGAAACCAAACATCTTTTAGAATCTCTTGAAAAAAAATTATACCAAAATCATATACCCTAATTCTAAATTTCTTTAAAAAACTTTATATTTTACTTGTTGAAATGAAATTATCTTTTCTACACTCATGCGAATATTAACCCTATTTTTTTATAGTGATGACATTGTGACTATTAACCCTATTTTTTATAGTGATAGATTTATCATACCTTTTTCCATGAGACTAGTTTTGACTTAGAATCTCTCGAGAAAAAATACATACCAAAATCATAGTATCCTAATTCTTATTTTTTTTAGAAACCTTTGTATTTCACTTGTTGAAGTCAAACAATATTTTTCTAACTCATGTGAAAATTAACCATACTTTTTATAGTAATGACTTTGAACTTGGGATTTCTCATACCTTTTTCATGAGACTAATTTTGATATAAAATATTTTGAAAAAAAATTCATACTAAAAGCAAAGTACCCTATTTCTAATTTAAAAAAAAACCTTTGTATTTTACTTGCTAAAATCAAATTATATTTTTCTACACTCATGTGAATACTAACCATAGTTTTTTAAGTAATGACATTTTGAAAAAAATTATATACTAAAAGCAAAGTACCCTATTTCTAATTTAAAAATAAATAAATTATATTTTACTTTTTACAATCAAATTATATTTTTCTACACTCATATGAATACTAACCATACTTTTTTAAGTAATGACATTGAACTTGAGATTTATCATTCCTTTTGTCATGAGCCTTGGATTTTTTTTCTTTCCCTAAGAAAATCCTTCTTTTCTTGAGATAATATATTATATGATTTTACATTTACAAGTTTAGGAAACCTATTTTCTAGAAAGCTCTTGTATATCTTGAGAATTGAATAAATCCTTCAAGGTGATTGACCTATAAAAATAGTTTTTCCAATAAATTGAAGAATTTAAGGATTTGTAAGACTTGTACTAGAAGAATATGTCATTGCTAGCTTTGGTACCATGTAAAAGAAAAAATAAAGAGTATAGAAAAAATTGAAAAACACCATATATTAGTTCCTTCTATTGATAAAATGAAGCTTCTATAAAACAAATTACAAAGAGCTTGAGCTCTTTACACTTCATATTTAGAAAAAGTAATAGAGATTTTCCTTTTTTAGTGTTGTAAACTTCTCTCACTTTAGTATTTTTTGAATCTAAAAAAATTGAGTTTTTTTTTTTTTTTTCTTAACATAGAGGAGACAAAATAATTATTTTTGACCATGATCATAGGCATGAAATCTTACACAAACTGATTTAATCTCTTATTGTGTTAATATAAATATGATAGCATTTTTGTTGTATGTACATACTATAGAGGTATGAGTTATAGGTAATATTAAAAGAGTATAATAAGATGGAGGCATGGGAAATAAAATTAGTTTCTTACAAAAATAATGTAGAATCTAAAACACAAACAAATAAAGAATAGAGAAAAAGACAAAGAAGAGAGAAATCTTTTGATAAACACACATCTTCTTTTGTTTCTCTGATTATTAAATCATTACATATCACCTCTCTTTATAGTGGTTTTTCATTACATCTTCTACATGCAATTTATCATGCAGATTACAAATTCATGCAAACTATATATTTGGAAATACTATATATAGTTATTTCCTAACTTTTCTCCTCATGCAAATTGGGAGAACTACAAGTAGAATTGTGTATGGAAACTAAGGTGAATTGCATGGTGGTGAGGCTCATGCATCACTTTCCAGCAATTAATCTCCAATAAATAAGGGAATGGTGGAATGATGCATGGCATTATAGGAGAAAAATAATAATGAGGGTTGAAATTATATTTTCCAACAAATAAATTTATTTACAAAATTATTATTTTATTTGAGAATTCTATATATTTCAAATCTAATATCTCGAATTGTTACATTTTTCCTAAAAATAAAATTTAAGAAAAGTTATGTGTTAAAAACCAAGACAAAAATAATAATGAAAATTGTGATTACTTTTTCCAAAATTATTTACAAATTTATTAGTCTGTTTTAGAATACTATATATTTAAAATCTAATATTTAAAATTGTTATGTTTCTCTTAATCTTAAAATTTAAGAAAAGAGACAGAGAAAAACAACCACTATTTTTGGTAACTCACCAATATATGAATAAAAATAAAAATCTAACGAGCCTAAGTTTCTTTATTAGGCTATAAATTATGTGAAGCTAAGATAATAATATAATTTACTTAAAAGATACTGATCTAATTCACTCTGAATTAAAAATTTATGAAGGTGTAGTGATCCAACTCACTCTAGATTAATAAAATCATTTTTTATGTGCATTAGAGACCTTTGAGGATCTATGGGAGTAAGCACAGATTGTATTCAAGTGCTTGATTTATTTATTTTGTAATAATCAAAACTAGTTGGCATTACAAATAGGTATTCATCGTTGCATTCAACAATCGGAAGCTTAAAACGCCAGAGAATCCCGAAGATCTTTACGAGCTGGATGACAAGGAAGCGGAATTGCGTACCGAGAGGCTTCAGCATACAAACCAGTTCAAGTATGTGACTTAATACTACGTTACTAAGATATCCTGCATGTAAAAATCTTGTACATCAAGCACATGGATTGACTGTCGTTTGTATGGTGATAACAGATTTCTCGACAAAGCGGCTATAGATACAGGGAATAGCAAGGGTAAGAATCCCTGGTATTTGTGCAATGTGACCCAAGTAGAAGAAGTCAAAATTATAGTGCGAATGATGCCCATATTTGCAAGCACAGTATTGATGAGCACATGCTTAGCACAGTTACAGACATTTTGTGTGGCTCAAGGAGCGACAATGGATAGAAGCATGGGAAAGGATTTCGAAATTCCACCAGCATCTCTGTCTGTATTTCCTCTACTATTTCTAAATATCATCACTCCAATCTATGACAGATTTATCGTTCCCCTTGCACGAAGATTCACTGGACATGAAGCAGGGATTACGCACTTGCAAAGAATTGGAGTTGGATTAGTATTTTCTGCCATATCCATGACCATCGCTGCTCTTGTGGAGGTGAAGAGGAAACATGTGGCAATAGACAAAGGAATGGTGGACTTTGTACCTCTGTTCATGCCGCCTATTCCAATGAGTGTATTCTGGTTGGCATTTCAGTACTTTGTTTTTGGAGTTTCAGACCTCTTCACCTATGTGGGTATGCTGGAATTCTTTTACAGTGAAGCTCCTGCGACGATGAGGTCCTTCGCCACTGCTTTTACATTTGCTTCTTTGTCCATTGGTTACTTTCTCAGCAGTGTCTTCGTTTCTATTGTTAATGCTGCCACTCGCAACATCACCAAGAGCCATGGTTGGCTTCATGGTCAAAACCTCAACCGCAACCACCTTGATCTATTTTACTGGTTTCTTGCTATTCTTAGCATGCTCAACTTTTGCAATTACCTTTTCTGGGCACACTGGTACAAGTACAAGGCAGTAGTTACAAATGAGGCTTCTATAAAACAATCACAGGACGAAACATAAATGTTCTATAATTTCTCATATGGGAATTGGGTTACTATCCCATCTTTCTCACAACTCGCTTCTTTACTCTAAGCTGGGAGTAGAATAGATAACATGTATATCTCATTTCTCTCTTTTTCATTTCGTTCGTAAAAGTTCAATCATGCTTCTTATTTTCTTCATCCTTTATGTCACAAGTAACTCATGTCTCATGGATGTCTTTCAATTTCTTCTGACTGAAAGATGAACTCATGATTTTTTTAATAAAACTATTGAGATTATATTGTTTTAAGTGATTTTTGAAGGGGAGACTACTATAACCAAATTTCCTTTCTTCTGAAAGAATGTGATTGTGCATAATAAGGTTAATAAATTTGTAATAGTGTATTATATAAATGATTGTAAAGGTTAAAATTATTTATCTTATATATAATTTTTATGTTTTAATTTTATTTTGATTAGGTTGTTTTTAATATAATTATTAGTGTATAATTAATATATGTTTTTATATAAAAGTTTAATATTTTCATAAATTCATCTTAATTTTATGTACTCATGTTCAAGGATAGTCCTAACTCTCATCTTATCCATTCAACTACTTAGTTAATTATGTGGGTACAAAAAATAATTTAATTCATTTTCATGGTGTGAAAATGACTCTAGAAGGGTTAAATTCAAATTTGATCATTGGCCCAAACCGACCCCTTCTTAATTAGCCTTTACCTAATTAATTGTGTACAAAGCATTTCAAATTACATGGTAGGTTGTTGTATACAAGGAAAAATTCTATGCTATTGCCAATCAAGTAGATCTATTTTAGGATTACATAATACTATTCAATAATACACTATTCATTGCATCATATTAACTTACATCAAAACTTATTCCCTAAATATTACATTATAATGTGCTTGATTAATTGTTATATTTGTTTTTTCTTTCAAAAATATTGAATTAAAATACAATGATTTTTTGAAGGAGAAGATCCTTTCCTAGAAAAATCCCAAAAGCATTTATCAATACCACCTCATTTTACAAATAAAAATTCTAGAAGGAAAAGAATACAAATTCTAAACAATTAGAAGAGCACAATTCATTTATATGCACATAGTTTGATTCTATAGACATGGTTGATTTCCAGAAATGTAGGTTTGACTAAGAAAAATATTTTTTTAATTAGTCATTTGTTAGCATTCACTTTTTAAAATACGACTTTAGAACAAAGTCTATAACATAAATTCTTCAAGTCACATGTGAATCTATTTAGTTACTTGTGTCATATTGATTGTTTTATCCTAGATTATTTCAAAGGCTATTTTATTTTCTTTCATTTTGGTGAACCTATCGAATCTTCCAATCCCTTAGTTATTGGTCAATAGGGTTCCTTTCCTATTCTATTTTAGTTTAGTTTTAGATTTGATATTTTCCAATTTCTTTATTATTTATATCATCTATACCATTACTCAACTTTTTCTCTTGTTAGGGTTTATTTATCATATTTATGATTAATCCTTAGCATCCTTGTATCTCTTTGAGAGGAAGCCCTTAAATCCTATGTCATGCCAAAAAATTTCTCCTACATAATCACAACTCAAACCCCAATTTTTTAAATTGGAACTCAAGCAAGATATATCACTAGGGAAAACATACTACTTGCACATTTGATGAAACCAAGTTTACGATGCCATCTTGTACACACCACACATGGGATGAGGAAGTGGTGAAGGGTATACAATACACTAAGAGGGGGGTGAACCAATATATTAGGTCTATTTAAAACTCTTTAATTTTTGACATGTATCTCCAAACATGAATCAAAACAACTACTATCTATCAAGAAATCATAAAAGCACACATTCACACAATAAAAAATAGATATATGTGGAAATCTAAATTGAAGAAAGAAACCAAAAAATACAAAGGTAAGTTACCTTTCAAGTGTTTCAATTATTGAAGGATTGGTCATTTTGCATCTAAATGTCCTTATAAATAATTTGAAGATGGTAACAAAAGAGATAAGGTTAAAAGAGGTCTCTATTCTGAAGAGAGTAGTTTCTCCTGAAAAGATGAGGATAATGGCTCATATAATGAAACCCTATTCATGGCCTTGAAAGATAAAAGGGATAATATCTAAGAAAGTAAAGAGGTTTGATACTTTGCAAATTGTTAAAAATAATGAAAGATCTATGGCTATATGGACTATCTTTCGTGCAAAAGAAGAAGAAAATTATTGGGTGATTGAAAATGGTTTTTCTCACCACATACTAGTGACAAGAGAAGGTTCATCAATCTCAAGAAGGTCAATGGTAGAGTTTTCAAGTTTGGAAGTGATGAGTTTGCACAATTTTGTGGAAAGGGTGCCATATCAATTGATGGAAAAGACATAATTGAAGAT
>VDFB02256132.1:55491762-55547847 GCA_007258455.2 Sequoia sempervirens | reverse complement strand
AAAAATATAATATTTAAAAAATAAAAAATAAAAAAAAATTACAAGAATAAACTTCATCAAAAGTTCTACATTTCATTAGTTTACGCCATTTTGAAATTCAAAACATAAAGACCACTTTTATGTGGTTGAAGTTCAATTTTTTTTGCTGTTGGTTGATTCCTTTATAAAGTGTGACACAGGGTTGTGCTTTTACCCATCTTTGGAAAAAGTTGGGGGTTATTGCATCTATCCAAGTGGAGAAATTCATGTCATATCATTTTCTGCTAGATTGATGTATGCTACCTCTTAGGGGGAGTTGGTGGTAAGGGAGATCTTGGAGAGTTGAGAAGGTATTAAGAAGAAATGTTGCTAGTCAAAGGGGATCTTGTGCTGCTATTTCAATTGAAAAAATGTGGCCCTTTTTCCTTGATGTCAAAGGGAGAGAGTGAACAAGTTTGTGTTTCCATCAATACTAAAGGGGGAGATTGTTGGTAGTTTTTGTCATTGATGTCAATATTTGGTGAATTATTTATGGTTTTCATTGATGTCAGTACTTGAGAAGTAGGGGAGATTTTTGGTACTTGTTTGTTGGTTACCTTTGTTGTCAACACTTTGTGAGTTTGTTACATGTGTTTGTGAGATTGTTGGCACTTGATTGTCATGGATTTATACACTTGAGAAGATTTAGCTTGGTGATTTTTTTGGCATGGTTGTCAGTCTTTAGAAGATTGTTACATTGGTTGTCATTTTTCAAAACATTAAATTTGGGCTAACATTGGTATATGATGTTGTTGCTTAAGTTCATGGTTGGATGTTATGCCTTGTCTAATGATAATGAAAGAAGTATTGAGCATGGTTTTTTTTAGCAGAGTTGATCTCATAATGATATATTAAGATGAGGATTAGAAGCATTAAAGTAAGGATTAGATGTGTTGTTGGTGGTAGAGATATGTTGTTGATGATCTATAGTTGATTGTATGCTCTCTCCTATTGTTCTTGATCAAGTATATATTGCTAAAATAAAGTTCTTTCCTCCATAATTTGATTGAGTGTTTATGTTTCAAGAAGTTGTGGTGAAGTCTATTTGAGAGAATACTCTACATTCATCCACTATTGAAGATTCGATCTTGTGATTTGGAACTTAGTATTTGTGTTATGTGGATGTTCCACTCCTATATTTTTTAGGTCACCTATATTATCAAGGATGTTTTTGTGAATTGTAGAAGGTTGGTAGGGTTGTTGGTTGTTTGGAATGGTCCAAAAAATGCTCTGTATTTCTCCATATCCATGTCTCTAATCTTGTAGCTCGGTGAATATATTTTCAAAATTTGTGTAGTGTCTCAGTTTCAATTTCATGTGTTGAAGTGGTCCACAAGTTGATCTATTAATGTTATATTAAGCATGTTTATGCAATATGTGTCTCTAGATGGAGTATTATTTTCCTGTTTGGATTGCAGTGGCTATTGGTGGTATGACAGTATGGAAGAAGTGTCTAGAAGTGGTGTTGGATGTTCATGGAACATCTCAATATGATTCACATGTTAATGTTTGATCTCTTTATTGTCGAGTGTTGTGTTGAGTTGGTTTTTTGGGTCATTTGTGGATATCTAGGTGATAGGCCTTGTTATCTTGCTTGTTCCATGTTCTTGGAGGTTTGTTTCAGCATTTGAATATGTATTATGATGAATTTTTGTCCTAACCTATCTTTCTAAGGATCCATTTGAGATAATTCAATTGGAAGTATGTTTTTGGGTTGACTAGTTATTTGCTTCACATGTTTCCCTATTGTTGACTTGGCTGATGTGTGCCAATGTGTGAATTGTTTAGGATTACATTAGAAGATCTAATAAGATTTTTTTGGTCCTCTTTATCTTTTGGATATGATATAATTACTTTTTTTGTGGCCAACTTGTTTGATTTTATTATTAGATGATAGGCTATTCTATGTGGGGGAACCCCACTGACATCTCCTATAGTCAAACGCCGATGGGAACCCCACAAACTATTCTGGGAACATGTTTTTATAAAGTGAAAAAGGCAGGCCATACCATCAGTCACTTGAAAATGTACATACTGCGCACAAAATTCTAAATCAGAGGCATGGGTGGCAGAAGCATCAAGTCTTTCCTCTTGTGGGCAATCAATCATGTCGTTTCTTCCCAACCTAAACTCTCTAACCCAACTTCAGAATAGTTACAATGCTTAGGCTAGGTTGATTGTTTTGTACACAGTCGATGTTGACCATAACTTTCAAAAAGTTTCAATGCAGATCTTTAACCATTTCAAAATGATTCATAGCTTGAATTACCATACAGATAGCCATGTTGAACACGTCCTTCATAATTGATTATTGCTTCACGTCTTTCCCCCATCTTGATTGTGACTACCTGCAACGGATTGGATACAAAATTTAATGAGCATTTCCTTCTAGCATAGAAGTATTGCATATAAATCTCTTGAAGGTGGTTTAGGTAGGCTTGACACATTAATGTGATGTGTAATCCATTCCTTGAGAGTTTCAGGGTATGGTGCATGCGATAAGGGAGTGGTACCTTGGTACGAATCCATATTTCCTGTTTTACATGCTTCTTTTCTTTCAAACAAACAAATAAACACAACTATTTCCATTATACATGTTTCATTTCCTGTGACTGCAATGTCCAAAATGGAGTCACATTGAATGTACAGAGACCCCATCACTAGAGACCAGATAAGCTTTTTTATCATCTTTCTTTGGAATCTATTTGATCCAACCAATGCAAAATAGGGAAAGAGACTGAATTTTAAAGCTTATCGAATCCAGTCCAATAGATAACAAATTTAGGAAATGGTGGGATGTTATGGCTCATCAATGATAATTTGTATTTGATTAATAAAAACCAGTAATACTTACATAACTTGGCCAAAACAACATAAAAACACTTGAAACCAAAAGAGGGCTATAGTGAGATTAGACCATATATAAGCAGCCATGGAGGGCCATAACTCACAGTGAGAGTGCTTATGGGGCAGATCCTTACATTCAACAAGAATCAGATATACCCACAATGGTTTTGGCAAATTTAGAAGGAGGCTTCTCAGACTTCTTTTGAACTAAAAGAGAAACCCAACCAATAGCACCAAAAACAACAATGCCTGCAATGGACATGGATAGAGTATTGTACTTGTTCAACCCAAGCCATCTACGTTGGTGAAGGATGTTCCCTGGATGCTACCCTGGGGTCCTCTTTGATTGCTGAGCCCCAATCTTTTCCACATCCTCTGATTTGATGTTGTGTGTATCCACATTTATTTTCCATCCCTCCTTGTCTACTACCATTTTTGCTTCACCACCTCAAACCCTAGAAAACTAGATAAAGATTTATCACATGAAAAAGGGAAAGAAAAATAATGGTGATCTAGCCCTTCAACGATCCATATGGTTCACTCAATGCTCAGAAAATTATTTGTAAGCGTGTGTGAAATACAAATGTAGGAAATGGGAGGAGGTTGGAGTATGATATAGCTATCAAAGTGGCATGCAACAAGGCACTCATGCATTAGTTTGGTAACATATATCACCTTGCAAGATGCCACACACACTACTTAACTTCCATCTCTTTTGAGTTATCCAACAATTGGCAAAATCATGGCTAATGTTTAGTTGCTTAGTAGGATTTCCCATATTTGTTCCTCCCAAAAGTTGTTTAGCTGAATTAAATGGATATAAATAATAATAGGGTATTAATCAATAATAGATAGGATTGATAGATTGGGTCATTGTTTTAAGAAATTAAATATAAGGGATAATCTTATATGGTTTCTTGATTTAATGATGTAGAATTTTAGATTTAGTAGTTATTTGTTTTAAAAATGTGATATTTTGGACAATTAATGTATATTAGATTTTTTAATTTATTTTTATGACATTAAGTCTCTTGTGTTTAGGTTAAGTTCATAATCATCAAATAATCATTTGAATCTAATGATAAATTTTGATCTATTTTTTTAAATATATATTTTTTTGTTTGTCCATTAGAAGTGATGAAGCATTATCCATAACAAATCAATAAAATAATTTTTCAACACATAAATCTAATGCCACGTGGTGAGCACTGAAAATTCCAATGTAATTTGCATATCAATCCCCTTATAATGACTTATCGATGTAATTCTCATACTAAGTAAAAGAATCCCTTAAGTAAAGGAAATGGGGATATATTCCACATTCCCTTTAGAAAGGGTTATATTATTTTAAAATAAGATTTTATAAAAAGATAAAAAGAAATTAGGTATTGTTAGAATCTCTTTATTACTTTTATTTTTTTTATGGTTAATGATATATTTATTTGCATATAATATTCATTAGTTTTATGGTATAAATTTCTTAATTATTTATATTTGTATAAGATATATTTATTATTTTTATCTATATTAAGAATAAACAATCAATTAATAAATATTAAAGACATAAATAAACACGTACTTAATAATATCTATTCATAATAATAAATAAATTTAAGAAAAAATATATATATATAGTGTTAATCAATCTAAGGTGAATTATTAAATACGAATATATCTATTATAGGCATTAAAATGATCTCAATTTTTTTGCATTCCTACATTCAAAGTTAATTGACTGGAAATATTTACATAACTTTAATGTGCATATCATTTATATCTTATGGCATTGTTACACAATAATATAGTGTTAGCAATGTTTATACATTATTATTGAAAAGAAAATTATGATTGTGTTTATGCCCAAAGTGTAAATAGTTGGGTTTTTTCAGTACAATGTATGTGGAAGAGGTGCGAATGCATTGTAGTCTCCATTGAAAGTTTCTTGGTAGCAATAAATGTATGAATCTTCGAAGAATATGGTGAAAAATTAATAGTGTAAGAAAGCAGAGCATTTTCAGAGTTTCAGAGGTTGTAGAATGGCCGATATTCATTAGTATGGAGGTCATAAAGGACAAACTACCTGGTATTTGTTATGTATTATAAAATCCAAATAGTAAACAAATAGAAAAGTGGGGAGAGAGGGAAGGAGAGGTAGAGAGGGATAGGTGAGATAGATCAGTGCTTTCTTCACATTGTCCACTACTTTTCACGGCTGTAAATAATGTGGGCTTAGCCTATTGGTGTAAGTATTGCACCTCATTGGGGTGCAAGTGCTACTTTATCTTCCTCCTAACCAACCTAATTAAATTTTTGAAGTGTTGCAGTGGATATAAATACAAGAACATTTTAGATGCAAATGTGATTGATGGGTTATTAAGTATGAATAAGTGTGAGAGTGGAATGCATTGAATATCCAACAAAAATAGTGATAAAGTTTGAAGAAGGAAGATTAGATTCTCCTTGATGCCTTAGTTAGTAGAGTGAATTTTTGACAAATATTATAATTTTTTATAAACTTTTGTATCTTATTCTAAGATAGTGAATCTCATCAGGTCCTTGTATCTTTCCCCTAGAGTTGTTTATGCTTTACTTTTGGAAGTCACTTATATATTACTCTAAGGTATTGATCCTTAGTTTGCAAGTCCTTTTTGGTAGTGAGTCTTTATATTGTGAGTTAACTCTCATCGTGGTTTTCCCTCATTGAGTTTTCCAAGTAAATCTGATGTCATCTTGTAGATGTGTGTTTTTTTTTTTTATTTTTTTTTTATCTAATTAAGGATAGAATTGCTATATATTTTCATTTTTGAAGATTTTTGAAAGTGTTGAAGGTTTAAACTACAATATTTTTCTCTATTACTAATCTATTTAAAGGTTTATATTTGGTTAAGAAGTATTGTGCTAAAAATTTCAAGTTTTGGAGGGATTTAAGTTTTTACATATACTAGTTCACCCCAATCTTAGTATTCAGTTTGTTCAACACCAGATCCTTTCCAAAAGAGCTTGAATAGTAGTGGGTTGGGAGAAAGGAGGTTTTCCAAATTGGCTAGTGCTAGCCAGAAGCATAGAGGCAAATATATTAAAGTAAAAATTTTAGTGCTTTAGGAAGAGGATCTAGCCATATTGAATAAAGATTTCCCCCTTGAATTTGATGATGGTAGTCAAGACAATAATGAACAAATGGATCAAGAAGAGGAGATAAGTGTTGAGGATGGGAAGGAAAACAATGATAAAGAGGAAATCTCTGATGAAAAAAATGAAGAGGATTTTGAAGGGCTTGAGTGGGAGTGGGAATTTGGTAAGGAAAACATTAATGAGGAGTTAGAGGAAATTGGAAAAGAAGGGACCCGTTGTGATCCCTCACAAGGTATGAAATATCAACCAAAGCAAAGGCCTAGCGGCACCCTAAAAGCTGGGCCTAAAGGTGATGGTGATAAAATAAGAAACAAGATTGTTTCCCTAGGAGAATTTATTGGAAATATAACTATTATCATGTATGTGATGATGCAACATGAAATTTTTGGTATTGTGTCTGGTAAATCTAAGATAAGGAAAATTAAGAGGAAAATTGGGAAAGACCAGCAAGAGATGACTTAGAGGACACTTGATAATGATAATGTTAAGGAGAAGGACTAGAAGACTACTCTTGACACACTAAAGACAAACTGGGATCTCATTAGTTCCCCTAAAAATTAATTATTTTAGGTACTATTTTATTGTCTTTGTTGTTTCTAGCGTCTCTTTGGCTTGCATGCCTAGCCCATTCTACTAATTTCTAATTTATGTTAATATGAGGTCTGCATTCCTCCTTCTATTTGGTTTTGTTAGTTATGATTGGTTGGAATTTTCTCCTTTGCTTGTTTCTCTTTAAACTTAGGTTTAGGGCCCTTCCCTTTCTTTTAATATCAAAAATATTAACATATCAAATATCATCTCCACCGTAACACCTACTCACACATCCACATCATATAATCATCTAATAAGAACATCTATCATCTCAAAAAATCTTATCAACATAATGTAATCCATCTGATAAACATACTAACACTACCACTAACAATAATCAACATATAACCAATAACCCATCATAAATGAAAATCCAAATAAACAGATACTTGTATAATAAATGAAAGGAACTTATTTGGTTATCACATAGAAATCAAAACAACCATTAGTTAAATAAAACTAGATAGTAATCCATATCTAATAAAAAATAGGCATATGGACATTATTGATGTATAAGAAAAAATATCACTCACAAAACTCATGTATAGTGTCCAAACATAGAAGCATATGAAACATTGAAGAAGAAATATTAAAGACACATAGAATCAACAAGATCATGAAAAGATGGGGTCTGGCACTCCCCCCAAGATTGGAATTATTCCTAGAAGTCCTTAAAGGTTGGGGTATGCATGGTCACTTGATAATAATCCTTTAATTTATCCCATATGTGTAACAATACTACTTCATTAAAAGAAAACTTTGAGTCAAACTAAATTTGGACCTTACATCCTAAAATAATCATGAGTCATGTTACAACCGAGGTGATTAAAATTAGAATGGTAGTGCTTAACATAGCAAATAAGATATATTGATCATGATGCCCATGTTGAGTTTATAGATAAGCAAGATATTTCTTTGACTACACACATCTTATCTTTTTATGTTTTATAGTTAGGTAATGATGTATATCCCACAAAATTGGTTGATATTCTTACCATATTATTGATTAAAAAAAAATATAGTTTAAAAATTCTTATTTATAAATAAGGAAAAAGGTTAATTCCATGATTCCTTAATTGGTGCATCAATTCACCTCCCACCCAAGCCTCATCTTCTTTAATGCCTTAAAAATATGTTCCTCAATATTTTATATATTTAGTTCCTCCTTCTACCTCTAAGATTGATCCTCTCCTTGTTCCAATTTATAATTTAGGCTATTTGATATGTCTAGACTTGTTATTTTACTATTACTCAACACATAATTATTGTACACCCTCTCTCAAATCACTAGTGTTTTTCCTTCATTACACCCCAATAGTACCACATATAACTCTATTCCTTCTAGTACAAAGAAAAGATTCTAAAGAATATGTATTTATTTATTTCAATTAGAATATTTTGTTGTGTGGAATGTAAACCTTAAGGGGGGTGGTTGGGGTGTTGGAATGTTAAGGTTTACAGTGATAAAATCAACTTAGTGTATTGTACTTTTTTAGTAGTTTATTAATGTTATTAATAATTAATTACAATCCAATAAGATGAAACTTTGGGAAGTTATTATCAAGAGAATTTATAAAATCCATAGTGTAATACATAATATTTTAACTTTGGGTAGTTATTATGTAGAGACTTTATAAAATCCATAGTGTAATAGATAATTTTTTTTAATTTTTATTTTTACTTATTTTTAGACTATAGGAATCGGTCGGCTATAAACTACAGTGCGCTTGGTGAACTTTTTCACGTGACCGGTGATGCTAGCATGATACACCCTCCAATACCACTAAGACAGTGGGGAGACTAGACCTCATTACCTCTTGCCTAAAATAGGATGCTTTAGTCAATTGAGCTAGGCCCACCACCCTTTTCAATACATAATATAATTATTATGAAAAATATATATTATTATAGAATATTATTCCATATTTGATTTGTTATTCATTAAAATGTCATTATTGTTATTATCAACTAGTTATTTTATTACTATAAAAATTAGATATTTTATTAAAATAAAAATAATTCTTAAGTAAAATTAAAACTTATATACAAAATTAAAGTACCTCTTTGAATAAAAATAAGTAAAGTTAAATTTTAAATTAAATAGAATACTTTCAAAATTGATATTTATGTGTCTATGTATATATATAATAAATAAAACATTTTAAATTTAAAATAAAACAACTCTTAAATTTAAATAAAGTTATTAAAGCTTTGATATTTCTCTATCTTTTAAATAGATATATTTCAAAAATTTATGTGAGTTAATATTTATTTTATTAAAATAAATTTTAAAAAAGAAGTTAGAATTTATCATTTTCTCCTATTGATAAAATTTATTTACTATAAAAAATGTCATTGTGTATACCCCTTCACTTTATAGTATAAAGTATGAAATTGATATTTTTGATATCCACCAATTTAAAATCTTTTGATCATGTTTATTTACTATAAAAATTGTCATTGTCTATAGCCCTTCACTTTAAAGTATAAAGTATGAAATTGATATGTCTACCAATTTAAATAATAATCATATTATTTATTTTAAATAATATTAAAAAATTGTCAAATCTATGTAAAAAAGTTGTATAACTTTGTTTTGTTCATTACAGAATTATTTAAGATTTTGAATTTTTTTATAATTTATATTTAAAAATATATAAAATTTCAATAATTTAAAATAAATAAAAATATTACTTTCATATATTAACTATTAAATGATATATATTTTTATCCATGATTTAAAATGTTGATTTAAGAATATTAGGCAACTTAGAATCAATAACTTTTTTAATAAATTATTATTTTTCATTTAATTTTAAAATAAATAATGATTATAGATTAAAAAAAAAACCTCGAACAAATAATTGATTGATAGATACAGTTACAATTTAATATGATCACTAACGTAGTGCCAAAACAATCCTTTTACCGTGGTGGGACAAACCAAAACAGTTCTTTCACGAAATCGACATCAACGACAGATGAGTTATACCGATAAGACAAAGTAGAGAGACGACCTACACAAATTTTATCTATTCTATTCACAAACTACAGTTAAAGAACCGAGTTGCGGGAATGATAAGATAATATTTGAACATTTATGTTTCGTTGTGTGATTGTTTTGTAGAAGGCCCATATGGAACTACTGGCTTGTTCTTGTACCACCGTGACCAGAAAAGGTAATTGAAAAAGTTGAGCATGCTAAGAATAGCAAGAAACCAGTAAAATATATCAAGGTGGTTGTGGTTGAGGTTGTTACCACCAAGCCAGCCATGGCTCTTGGTGATGTTGCGAGTTGTAGCATTAACAACATCAACAAAAACACTACTGAGGAAGTAACCCAATGAAAAGGAAGCATATGTGAATGCGGTGGCAAAGGACCTCATCGTTGCAGGAGCTTCTATTGGCGGATATTAATTTCTACCACTGAAAACATTAAAGGCAGAAGCTTCTACCATCTTCCACCGACCATCTCTTCGCTATCGTTCACCTACACCAAAAACATGTGCAATTTCCTAGCTCCATGTGAAGTGGTTTCTAGATCTTCCAGATCTCTCCAAAGACCTCTATAAATAGAGGCAATTGTAACCGTTTTCATTCAGGCAATGCAATTAACTTTTTATATCTTTCTTTGACTCTGCTCACCTCCTACAAGTGGTATTAGAGCCTATGGTTGAAGACCCTGGAGAGCAGAAGATTGTGGGAGAGTTTTCTATGAAAGAGTTTGAGAAGATCCCTGAGTCACCTGGAGAAAGAGCGGCTGTACGAAGCCCCAGATTATGAAGGAGTTGAGATTTCAAAGTGGAGGTGTAGGGAGTGCTGTGAATTCAAGCCGCCCATACAAACTACAGAAGTGTTAAAATATTCTGGTAATTTCTACCAGCTGTAGTTAAGTTTTTATTTTATTTTTATTTTTACTTTTATGTCTGCTAGGGTTAGGTAAATTCTAGAAGTTTAGGGTTAGGTAAATTCTAGACAATTATTTTATGTCGGACAAGGTAAAATAATAAAAATAATATGTCGGCCTATATTCTAGAATTTTCTTAATGTTTCTAAAGTTCTCTATATAAAGAACTCATGTAAATATTTTTTACTAAAGGCAATGTGAAAGAAGAATTTTGTTATTGTGCAGCAGCACAGATATTTTATTTTTCGCTTAATTTCTTTGCCTCTGCCCACTATCAGAGAAATAGCACAGATATTTTATTTTTTGCTTAATTTCTTTGCCTCTGCCCGCTATCAGAGTGGTATCAGAGCTAGGTTAAGAAGCAAGAAAAAGAGCAAATTTGAGGATTGCTGAAGTTGCATGTTTATTTTTGGTGAGCAGAATGTTGCTGATTAGTCAGTCAATTGAGTAAGATACATTTTTATTATATATCATATTTTTATTGATAGCAAAAACAAAAAGGAAGAAATTTAGGGTTTATAGATACTATTTTAAAATATGGCGTCAAGTAGTGTGCTAACTCAAATTCCAATATTTTTTGGTAAAAATTATGATACTTGGTCATATAGAATGAAATTAACATTTAATTTTGAAGATTTATCAGAAATAGTTGAAAATGGTTATACATAACCACAGGATGAGTCTACTTTGAGCACTAATGCAAAAAATAAGTTGAGTGAAAACAGGAAAAAGAATAAAAGGGCTTTGCAGATAATTGGACAAGGATTGGATGATTCAGTCATTGGAAGGATTAAGCTAGCCACTACAGCCAAGCAAGCATGGGATATTTTGGAAACAACATATCAAGGTACAAGTAAGGTAAAACTTTCTAGATTGTAAGGACTCAGGAAAGAATTTGAAAACTTGCAAATGACTGATTCTGATTCAGTAGATCAATTTGAAAATCATGTTATGAATTTGGTTAATCAAATAAGGATGAATGGTGATGAACTAACAGATCAAAAGGTTGTAGAAAAGATCTTAAGAAGTATGCCTACTAAATTTGATACTATTGTTGTGCCAATTGAGGAAACTAAGGATTTGTCAACATATTAAATAGATGAGTTGTTTGGTACTTTGAAAAATTATGAGTTGAGATTGAATAGGAATAATAATACCTCAGTGGAGAGTGCATTCAAAGCACAAATGACATTTGGCAGAGGCAGAGGAAGAGGAAATCTAGGATTCAGAGGAAGAGGAAGAGGAAGAAGTAATTTTCAAAGAGAAGAATGGAAGAGTCTAGATCTAGGAGGATGGAGAAATCAAAGTTTCAATTCAAGAGGACGCTATAACAATCAAGCATCACAAAGGTATGACAAATCAAATATTCAATGTTACTATTGCAAGAAGTATGGTCATATTGCAAATGAATGTCGAAAGAAGCAAGCTGATATGGGAAAGCAAATTGCAAATTTTTCTGAGAGTAATTCTGAGACATTGTTCATTAGTTGTCATGTAGCTCAAGAAAGTTCAAGTAACATTTGGTTTCTAGATAGTGGTTGCAGTAACCATATGACAGGAAATAAAGACTTGTTTGAAGGTTTGGATACTTCAGTGAAATCAGAAATTAAATTGAGGAATGATAATACAGTTGCAGTCATGGGTAAAGGTGCAATTAATGTGATGAAAAAGCTTGGTAGGAAGTCTATTCCTGATGTTTATTTTGTACCTAGTTTGAAGTATAACCTCATAAGTGTGGGACAACTTTCTCAAAAGGGTTATAGAGTTGTTTTTGAAAATAATGTGTGCACTATATTTGATATTCCTCCTAGTAATAAGGTGATTGCAAAGGTTGAAATGACAAATAACAGAATGTTCCCACTTCAAATGAAAAATGAATTAATGGAGAATATTGAAGCAAGTTTCAAGGCATCAAGTCAAGATCAAGCATGGATATGGCACTTGAGGTATGGTCATCTTAACTTTAAAGGATTGTGTTTATTGAAAAGGAAATAAATGGTAAGAGGCTTATCCCCTATTGAAGCACCATTAAGTTCATGTGAAAGTTGTATTTTGGCTAAGCATCATAGAACAAGTTTTCCAAAGGGAATGTCATATAGAGCATGGACACCTTTAGAAATTGTGCATACTGATATATGTGGTCCAATGAAAACACCATCTTTAGGGGGAAGCATTTATTTTCTAACATTCATTGATGATTTTAGTAGGAAAACATGGGTTTATTTTCTGAAATATAAATCTGAGGCATTTGGAAAGTTCAAGGAATTCAAAGCATTGGTTGAGAAACAAAGTGGCCTACCCATCAAGGTATTGAAATCAGATAGAGGAGGTGAATTCAAGTCAAATGAGTTTTTGGATTATTGCAGGTATCATGGAATAAAGAAGCAGTTTACTACAAGTTACACACCTCAGCAAAATGGTGTTGTAGAAAGAAAGAATCGAACAATAATGGAAATGGCAAGGAGCATGTTGAAAGGAAAAAATCTACCTAATGAGTATTGGGCTGAAGCAGTAGCTTGCACAATTTATATTTTGAATAGAAGTCCAACGCAGATTGTAAGGGACAAGATTCCACAAGAAGCATGGAGTGGTAAGCATCATAGTGTTTCTCATTTCATAATATTTGGTTGTATTGCATTTGCACATGTGCCCAAGGAAACAAGAAGTAAGTTGGATGATAAAAGTGAAAAATGCATTTTTATTGGTTATGATGAACAATTTAAGGCATATAAGTTGTTTAATCCTATTACCAAGAAAGTCATTGTAAGTAGAGATGTTGTGTTCAAAGAGGAAGAATCTTGGGATGGAAACATAGACAAAGCAATTACAGGTGTTGCAGCATTGCCATATAATGAACAAGAAGAAAGAGATCAAGAAAACCAAGGAGATCAATCAAATGAGCAAGGAGGAACACCATAAAGAAGTACACAAGAAGAAATTGAGCAAGGAGAATCTTCAAGTCCACAAGTAAGTGATGAATCAAATCCTACACTTGCATCATTAAGATCAAAGCTTAAAAGCAAGAAATCTAGGAGTTTGCAAGAAATTTATGATCAAGGAGATAGGATAGATTTGCAATCAAATTTTGCTTTATTTGCTCAAGATCCTATTTATTTTGAAGATGCAATTAAGGAAGAACATTGGATTAATGCAATGAATGATGAAATGGAATCCATTGAGAAGAATGATACATGGGATTTAGTTGATTTGCCTAAGGAAAAAGATTGCATTGGTGTAAAATGGGTTTATAAAACTAAGTATAATGCAAATGGAGAAATTGACAAATATAAGGCAAAACTAGTAGCTAAAGGATTTTCTCAAGAATATGGAGTTGATTATAATGAAACTTTTGCACCTGTAGGAAGACTTGACACTATTAGAATGGTACTAGCTATTGCAGCTCAAAATGATTGGAAGGTTTATCAAATGGATGTTAAATCAGCCTTCTTGAATGGATATTTAGAAGAAGAGGTTTATGTGCAGCAGCCACCAGGATATGAAATAAAAGGTTATTAAGACAAAGTTTACAGGTTAAAGAAGGCACTCTATGGATTGAAGCAAGCTCCAAGAGCATGGTACAACAGGATAGATTCATATATGATAAGTAATGGATTCAACAGAAGTACTAGTGAGCCTACTCTATACACCAAAGTCAATGAGCAAGGTCAGATTTTAATTGTTTGCTTGTATGTTGATGATTTGATTTTTATAGGTAATCTTTCTATTGACATGTTTAAATCAGCAATGAAGAAGGAATTTGAAATGACTAATTTGGGGTTGATGAAATATTTTCTTGGCATTGAAGTAACACAAAATGATAAGGGAATTTTCATTTGTCAAAATAAATATGCAAAAGATGTTTTGAGAAGGTTTAGAATGATAAATTGTACTCCAGTTTCTACACCTGTGGCAATAGGCACAAAACTAAGTAGAGAAGATAATGAGATTGATTTTGATTCAACTATATTTAGAAAATTGGTTGGAAGTTTGATGTATCTCATAGCAACTAGACCAAATATAATGTATGGAGTAAGTTTGATTTCAAGATTTATGGATGCACCAAAGAATTCACATTGGCAAGCAAGAAAAAGATTATTGAGGTACATTGTAGGAACTATGAATCATGGCATATTGTATTCTACTTCAAATAAATTTCAATTGGTGGGATATACAGATAGTGATTTTGCAGAAAGTATTGATGATAGAAAAAGTACATCTGGATATGCATTTCATCTTGGAACAGATGTTGTAGCATGGGCATCAAAGAAACAGCCTATAGTGACAATTTCATCAGCAGAAGCAGAGTATGTAGCAGGAACATCAGCAGCATGTCAAGTAGTGTGGATGAGAAGAGTCTTGAAGGATCTACTGCATGAACAAGAGGAGCCAACTATAATCTATTGTGACAACCAGTCCACCATTGCACTGTCAAGGAATCATGTTTTTCACAAGAGGACAAAACATATTGATACTAGATATCACTTTATTCGGGAGTTAGTGAACAATGGAGAAATCAATCTACAGCATTGCAGATCTGAAGAACAATTTGCAGATATATTTACAAAGGCTTTAGCACAAGAGCAATTTGAATTTTTGAGAAGAGTTTTGGGCATTGTAAATATTGATATAGTTTGTGTTAGAAATTAGGGGGGAGTGTTAAAATATTCTGGTAATTTCTACTAGATGTAGTTAAGTTTTTATTTTATTTTTATTTTTACTTTTATGTCAGCTAAGGTTAGGTAAATTCTAGAAGTTTAGGGTTAGGTAAATTCTAGACAATTATTTGATGTCGGCCAAGGTAAAATAATAAAAATAATATGTTGGCCTATATTCTAGAATTTTCTTAATGTTTCTAAAGTTCTCTATATAAAGAACTCATGTAAATATTTTTTACTAAAGGCAATGTGAAAGAAGAATTTTGTTATTGTGCAGCAGCATGGATATTTTATTTTCCACTTAATTTCTTTGCCTCTGCCCGCTATCAAGAAGCTGTTGCAATCAAGAAGATCACTGTTTGAGGCGCTGCTGAGAAATCGCAAGGAGGAGTAATAGAAAGCCAGAGACCACCGCCCAAGAGATTTGATGCTATCCAAAAGGCTTGCAGCTGTAAGAGTAGATGTTGAAGAAGATTCAGAAGAATCTGCCAGCAGATCGTTGCATAGTAGACCCAGTGTTGAGAGGCCATTTTGAAGAAGGAAGTCACTACGAATTTGTTGCTATGCAATAGCCAAGTACTAAAGTGGAGTCATAATGCCATCGTCCATGAAGAGAGATCCAAGGATGTGTTGATATATTTGCGCAAGGAAAGGGACATTTGGAGAAGCAAGTTCTGTTGAAAGATGTTGCTGCCAGATTGTGTTTGCAGACCATGGGCATCAAATCGGAGAGCTGAAGATCATAGCTTTTGGAAGGAGTAAAAAGTCCAAAAGGAAAAGATCGTTGGCTGTTTGAAGACCAGGATCATTGTTGCTGTCTGTGAAGAAAGTCATTCTCAAAAAGAGATTGAGGATGCCTCATCCAAGGATGTGTTAGCAGCAAAAGTCAGATTCAATAGAGATCTGCTAAGGAATAAACCAAGATCTGTCGCTGTATGGAGAAGGAAAGGGGCGCATATGTTGTAAAAGCTACCACATGAGAACTGTGAAGGTGGTCAATTTTAGAAGTTACTATTCAAGGCAAAGATGAGCAATTGAAGAAGTCGCAGGAAAAGTTAAGAAGGAAGCCGCTGATTTCAAATCAAAACTAGAGTTCGATGGTTGAAAATGCCCACCGCTGTTTGGAAGGAGACCGTGGCATCCACCGCCAGAGAGATTGAAGGCTATGTGGAATGTCACAGATTGAGAATACAAGGAGATCGTCTGGGGATCCTGTCGCCATTTGTGACAAATGTCAGGCAAGATTTTGAAGGTGATCCTGTCACCATTTGTGACAGATGTCAAGAGCTATGTTAAGAGGAGATTCTATCACCATTTGTGACAGATGAAAGCTTTTAAGAGGTTGTTAAGAGGAGATCCTATCACCATTTGTGACAGATGAAATATTTTAAGGGTTTTGAAAAATGTGGGCATCGCGTAAGGAAATGGCAGTTCGAAACATCATCGAATTCACATCAAGGAAGTGTACAGATCGAAAGATAGATACGATTGAAGAAAGACAAACCGCAGATTTCAGTCAAAGTCTATGAGTCTAGCCCAGCTTCACAGAGCTGAGAAAGTAGTGAAAAGCAGCAGATAAAATGAAATAGTGTTTGTGTGAGCTAAAGCTCATATGATGAAAGACAATGATGTAATTAGTGGTAGAAATTATGGGGGACTGTTGGCGGATATTAATTTCTACCACCGAAAACATTAAAGGCAGAAGCTTCTACCATCTTCCACCGACCATCTCTTCGCTGTCATTCACCTACACCAAAAACATGTGCAATTTCCTAGCTCCATGTGAAATAGTTTCTAGATCTTCCAGATCTCTCCAAAGACCTCTATAAATAGAGGCAATTGTAATCGTTTTCATTCAGGAAATGCAATTAACTTTTTATATCTTTCTTTGCCTCTGCCCACCTCCTACAGCTTCACTGTAGAAGAACTCCAGCATACCCACAAACGTGAACAGGTCTGCAACTCCAAACATAAAGTAGGGAAATCCCAGCCAGAATACACTGATTGGAATGGGCGGCATGAGCAGAGGTATTGAGTCCACCATTCCTTTCTCTATTGCTACATTTTTCCTCTTCACCTCAACCATAGCAGCTATGGCCATGGATATGGCAGACAATACTAATCCATCTCCAATTCTCTGCAAGTGAGTAATGCCGGATTCATGTCCTGTAAATCTTCGTGCAAGAGGAACGATAAATCTGTCGTAGATTGGAGTGATGAGGTTTAGAAATATTAGAGGAATTACAGGCAGAGATGCTGCTGGAATTTGCAAATGCTTTCCCATGCTTCTATCCATGGTCACCCCTTGAGAAACAGAAAATGTCTGTAGTTGTGCTAAGCATGTGCTTAGCAATACTGTGCTTGCAAATATGGGCATCATTCGTACTATAATTTTGGTTTCTTCTACTTGGGTTACCCTGCACAAATGCCAGGAACTTTTGCCGTTGCTATCGTCTGTTTCTATAGCTGCTTTGTCGAGAAACCTGTTTTATCCATGCAAACAACAGTTAATCCATGTGCTTGACGTAGAAGGTTTTTGCATGAATTATTGCTTAGTAACATAGTATTAAGTTACATACTTGAATTGGTTTGTATGGAGAAGCCTCTCCGTATGCAAATCCGCTTCCTCGTCATCCAACTCGAAAAGATCTTTGGGATTCTCTGGCGTTTTGAGCTTTCGATTGTTGAATGCGACGACGAATACTTGGTGTAATGCCAATTAGTTTGGACTGTTATAATATAAAGCTAGAATAATGCTGAAGTTCCCCAGAACTTAAAAATGAAATTATGTAATGATGCTTTGCTCTTTCTCCCACAAAGAGGCATCAAAATAAATTAGGAAGATCTGGATAGTTTATAGACACAGTTAAAAAAAGATGCGATTATGATATATAAACTGTACCATCAAATAAATAAGTATTATAATATAAGCAAAAAAATAAATTTAAGGTAAACTTGATACAATAACTAAAATTGGATATGCATATAAAATTTCAACATAACATTCTATGGTTACTGCAGTAGGTCCTGAGAAGGTATTTGATGCAAATAAAGAAGAATGCTATTAATTTACCTTAAAAATCTTTTCATTGAGATTGAATTAGATCTTTGTCTTAGGAATTAGATCAGATATTCTTTAACTTAGATCTTAATTAAGAAATTTAAGTTTGCTACATTTTTATAAATTGTAATCATAGGAATTGGAGTTCAAATAGAATAATAATATTATATATTTTGGATATATTATATATAAAAGTATGTCTACTTTATTAATTTATTATATGGTTTTATTTTTGAAATCAATCAATTCAACTCCTACACAATGAATTGGTTTTCTTATTCTGATTCTTTCCTTTTTTTTGTTAGAGGTTAATGGTAAATGAAAACAACTCGAAATATACATAGAAACACATAAATGTTTAAACCATTCTATTTTAATTGATTCTCACTAATCGCATTACAGATGTTCAAGACTCAGAATTCTACAGCATCACCAAACTCTTTCTATTCCTTCATCACATGATTACTTGATCACATGAACACACCCACAAAACTATTA
Organism: Sequoia sempervirens; assembly: GCA_007258455.2. NCBI lineage: Eukaryota > Viridiplantae > Streptophyta > Pinopsida > Cupressales > Cupressaceae > Sequoia > Sequoia sempervirens. Next base: position 55,529,138 of record VDFB02256132.1, on the reverse strand, counting down.
CATCATGCCTCTTTTAAAAAGATTGTATGAACATATTCTAATACAATCTGTTTAATTGTTTTTCCTTCTACAAACTTACTCATCTAGAACTCTCTAATCTTTATCTTGTATGTTCATGACTTCTATTTAAAAACTTACATTTTTCCATCTTTATCTATTAGTCTTCCTTTTTCTAGAACATTCTATTTAGAATTTTACATTTTCCAATTAAAATTAATAATGTCATAGAAAAAATTAATCACCAAATATCCTAGGAATGATGGATCTATGATAGGGGAAAGGATCCAGTTACTGCCTCCCATTGAATTACCACCACCTCTATGCTCACTTAACCCCCCCAAAAAAAATTCACTTTGATGCATTAAAAAACTTTATTGTATTGAATAAATAGTTACAAAAACACCAATAGCTTCTCATTAAGTGCTAAAGTGAATGATTTGAGTGGATTTTAAGTGCTAAAACAGTTATAATTGATTGAAATTATAGTGGGCTGGGACATTAGGATGTACGGTTTGAATTCTACAGTTGCGTGAAGTTAGCCCTGGCGAATACTAGGTCTTCTCCACTAAATCATCCTAAATTTTCATCTTTTAAACAAATTTCTTAAATTTTTTTCAGGTACCCTTGATTCATAAAAATATTTAACCCCCTAGTTATGAAAACAATCAGAAAATAGTCCGTAAGAAAGAACTAGATCAAAGACCTATCCAACAATCACAAAGTTTGTAATTGTTTTGAAATTAAAAAAACTCCTACTTTCCATTGTAAAAGAACAAGTGTTGATAAATAATTTACTAAAATAAATAAATGGCAAAATTGATAAGCCTTTTCGTAGAGCAGTCCTACCAGTTAGACATGTTTACGTACACACCTGCAGAATTCTAGTTAGTGGACTGCTTTGTGGTACTCTGTTACGATAAGTAGTACATCCGAGCAAAATGGATAGCATTCCAATCAAAATGGCACCACCTGCAATTTTAAAACCTACATCCCAGCCCCTATTGTCTTGAATCCAAACTAGCACTGTGACTCCAAGAGTTGACCCGACGGTAACGCTGAAAAAAAGCATGTTGAAGTAGTGGGATATATTTCTTCTCTCACGGGGATCTCTTTCATCGAACTGGTCTGCTCCTAAAGGCGCCACAGAAGCTTTGGTGCCTCCATTTCCAATAGCTACCAGATACAGACCAATAAACAATATGCCACTTTTCGCACCGCTTACTCTCTCACACACTGCAGTTCAATCGCGTGGGTCGCAGTGTGGAGGCCTTAAAGAGCTATAGTGCACCTGTATTAACAATACAACATATCCCTGTGTAAAATTTGAGCTAACCCTGCAATATAGCGTAGATCTGGCTAGAAAAGAAAGGAAAGATTGCAGTAAAAATAACAGAGAAGAAAACAGAACGAGAACAAAAAATAAAGATTCTATTAACCGAACTAATTACAATGCATTGAGAACTCATACAAATAAGAACCGCAGCAAAGAGATTGCGGTGAAAAGAGGCGGTGAAAACAAACTAATTTGGAGTTCACATCGCATGGCGGTGACAGTAAACTAATCTGAAGTTTACTTATTGCATGGAAAATAAACATGACGGTTTGCTTGAGTTAGCTTAAAAAGCTGCCCGTTGATTGTGGATAGATTGGAAACTAACGCTAACACCCCCCCTTAAGTCTAACTAAGGAGACAGAAAAGGGGAAAGAGGGAAAACCCTGTGGGAACAAAAACCCCCCCTCAAAAAAAAAATATACATGAAATGTGCATGGCAACTACTGTTTTGCAGTGTTTTTCACCCCAAAAAGATCTCACAGAATGTGAAACTTCTGCTTAGTGAATGTCTTCGTGAAGATGTCGGCAATCTGTTCTGAAGTGGCACAGTATTGCAAGTCGATGACTCCATCATTTGCTATGGGATTCATTATTCAGCAGGCTGCATTTTGGATCTCATTGGCTACACTGATTCAGACTGGGGTGGTGATAACATTGATCGCAAGTCCACTTCTGGATATGTACTTAGTTTGGGATCAGGCCCTATTTGTTGGTCAAGCAAAAAGCAATCTGCCATTGCTTTATCATCAACAAAAGCTGAATATAGAGGTGCAGTCAACATTACCATTCAACATTTGGCTGCAAAACTTCCTAACTGAACTTGGTATCCTCTTCCATCGTTCGACTGTCATTTGGTGTGACAATCAAAGTACATTGAAGCTTTGCAAAGATCCCATACAGCGACAATGGACTAAACACATCGAGATCCACATGCATTGTAATTAGTTCGGTTAATAGAATCTTTATTTTTTGTTCTCGCTCTGTTTTCTTCTCTGTTATTTTTACTGCAATCTTTCCTTTCTTTTCTAGCCAGATCTACGCTATATTATAGGGTTAGCTCAAATTTTACATGGTATCAGAGCACTCATACAAATAAGAACCACAACAAAGAGATTGCGGCGAAAACAAACTAATCTGGAGTTCACATCACATGGCGATGACAGTAAACTAATCTGAAGTTTACTTATTGCATGGAAAATAAACACGACGGTTTGGTTGAGTTAGCTTAAAAAGCTGCCCGTTGATTGTGGATAAACTAGAAACTAACGCTAACACCCTGCCCAACAAAAATATACGTTATTTCAAATATATATGAGAATTTGAAATCACTATGACAACGATCTCATGGACTTACAGCTATTTGTATAAGATCTGAGAAAACGACTGTTTTGAATCTGGTAAACCAACAGTCAGAAATAATTCCTCCAACCAGTGCCAACAGAAAAGTGGTACCCACGTAATTAGTGAGCGTGGTGGCTGATTTGGCAATTTCCATATTCATAAAGGCCGAGAAATATGTGACAAGGTTTACGATTATCCCCACAAAAGCTAGGTTGTCCACTCCGGCCATTACTGCAACACATCAAATGAGTGATACTTAGAACAGATCAAAGAAAAGTATGATTTTTTTTAAACAAATCTTCGTTGACGGCTTATATTTTTTATTGGTTAAAGGAAATAGAATTGGCATACCATAAACAAAGAGGGTGGAGCGCTTCCCACCATGGCGACCCTTACGTGCAGGCCTTCCTTTCCAGTCAACAAAACCTTGCAACTCATTAAGCTCAGATTTGTATTTGGATTCTGTTGAAAGTTCGTTGAGTTCCGCCTGCAAATCGATCTTCTACATTAATTCAAAAACTATGCTATCTTGTCTATAATTCTCTGAGAAATAAAGTTAAACTGAGCCACGGATTGAACTGTCGTATAAAGTTTACCATTTTCCTTCGAATTCAAAACTGCAAAGCACTTGACCGCCCCAGTGCTCTAAGGGCACAACAATTCGGCAATTAAGATACTTTCAGTGCCTCCTCCTCCTATTATATAGAATAGGTCTCGAATTTCATTTTCATTTTCAATTAATATAAACATCAATGAGTATGATATATTCTCTAATTCTCATCCATCACTATTCAAAATTTCTAAATGTAATATATTTTGATCCAAAATGCACATCCCACAAACTGTAACTTTCAATCGCTATTATTATTGTAGAAACTATTCATAAAAAATACGCTTACTCTTCCTGAACAAAACTTTGAGCTGTAAATTATTTTGACCTTAAAATATCTTGTATAATTTAACTATTTATTCGATTCGATACAAAGGGTTATCTTATCGGCAATTGAATGCTTGATGTGTTATGTCACAACATCCTTTATCCTATAGTGGTTTCAAATATTTTATTTATTATTAATCATTATTTTATTTTTTCAATTGTTAAGCAAAATATTTGGAGCCACTTACATTGTGTATGGCGTAGATGATAGGGGTGGATGAACATAGATCAGCACTAATAAGCAAATATAAATTCAGCAATTCATGAATAAACACACACACAAATAAAACACGAGTTGCTGCTCCAAATATTTGTATTGAATTGCTTGCATAAAAATGGTTTACATCTACCTCTTATATAGAGGACTTTAGATACATTTAGAATAATCTAGAATATAGGCTGGAATATTATTTTACCTTGGCCGACATAAAATAAGTTTCTAGAATTTACCTAACCCTAAACTTCTAGAATTTATCCAACCCTAACCGACATAAAAATAACTTCTAGAACTTTACCAAATTTTACTTTATTCCTAATCTCTAGTTCAGCTGGAACCTCTAAAAACTTCTAATTTAATTAATATTTTTACATCTTATTTGAGGGAGAAATTACATTTCCCAACACTCCTCCCTAATTTCGACCTCAAATGCTACTGCATAAATTTTCTTGCTCTTGACTGCTAACTTTGCAAATCCTTTTCTTTGCTTGATATCTTCATGCCTGATGATGCCATTGTCTTTGTCCAAGTCTTCAAACTTTAAACCATCTATACGATCTGCAAATCTCTTTCCTCAACTCTTTTCAACTCTCATCCCACTACTGTGGCAATCATTCAAACTTCAAATTTTTAGAACTTCAAACTGGAAGTCTTCTTCTCTGCAAACTCACTATCTGTGACTTTCCACCTTCTTTGATGTCTTGTCTTTCCATGATTGCTATCATCTTCAAACTTATTATCAATTATGCCTTTTAAAAACCTTGCTTGAATGCCATCAAGTTTCACTTGCGAACTTTTATACTTAAACAAGTTCTTGATCATACTTGTAATTTTCTGCCAACTCGATCTGTAAACCCATCCACAATCCATTTTCATATAATCTACCATAGAATCTTTCTTGCACTGCCTGTTCCAACATGTCTTTTCAGAATGACTCTTCAAACCATAAATATTGCATGGATGTAGATCCCAACATCTATCATTTGTATGTCCTTTCCTGTTACAATGACAACATTACACACATTCCATTTCTTTAACAAATTTGGTTACACCTGTATTATTTCCTTTACCTGTCACATATCCAAGACCTTCATGTTTTGGCCTCATTATTGGCTTAATTAGCTCTCTCATCCCTTGATCATTCCTTCCTAAACCTTTACCTTTGTATCCCATTCTTTCCATGATTTTTAAACCAACATTTTTCTCATTACCTTTGTATGTCCTTTCCTGTTACAAAGACACCCCAAACACCAAATGGAGCGCTTGGGCAGGAGAGTACGCAGAGGAGGCACTTCAAATTCTGCGCAGGTGGGAGATGAAGATTCAGATGAAGAAGATGATGGTGGCGGGTGGACTCACGGTTTTGGGGTCTGCCATGTTTGTGGTGGACTAATATTAGGGTTTGCTGGTGTTTGGCAGGAGGATTTGGCTATCTACAGATGCCCTACTTTCTTCCTGGGGCTGGCTGTGCGTCCTTGGGGGGTTTGGCCTTTGGCTAAGGCCAGATTTGTGCCTGGCAACAGTATTCTTATGGTGGGTCATATTCCTTCTTCCGAGGGGTGGCCTCTTTCTCCCCTTTGGTGGGTGGACCTTCCTCTTTTGTTGGTGAAGGCAGTTTCAGGATGGGTCAGCTTCTTCTCTTACCTTGGGCCCCTGCCTTCTTTTGTTTTTCCTTTTTTTCCTGGGTGTTTAGAGGCTTCCTATTTTTCTATGGGACTGTGTGGCAAATGGCATTGCCCTGATAGGATGAGCTTCATAACTATGTATTTTAGGGCTTCTATTGCCTTTGCTTGTTCTCAGTGTGTTTCATAGAATTTTGGTAGTTTCTCTGCTCCCTCTTGGGCCCTGTTCTCATCTGGTTTCCTTTTACTGATTGGGGGTTTCGTTGCTAGTATTTTTTCTGTTGGGATATCTAGTGGCTGTTTCAACCCTGACTGGGAGAGCTCTTTGGTTTTTTTTCTGAGGGTTGCTTTGTTTGCTTCAGCTTCAGCTCTGTCCCTTTGGTAGGAAAATGCTGGTTTCATTGTTTCTTTTCTCTCCTTGTTCCTTGATGCATTGTTTTTTTTATTGGGAGAGGTGCTTCTGCCATGGAGTCCTTTGGGGCCTCTTTGGGGTGCTTTCCTTTATAGGATGGGGTCTGTGTGTCTTTTTTTATTTCTTCTGACCCCTGGTTTTTGTTGCAGTGGGGGGTTATCTATCCCTCGCCTTCTTGGTTCCATGGCTTTGCTTTTCAAGCCACTTTCGGAGTATCCTTGGGTTATTCTAGTCTTTCCTATGGAGGTGGTCCTATCTTCTATTAAAAGGGAGATGGATGTGGCTGGAAGTGACTGTTTTCCTATAGAGGTGGAGTGGGATGCGGCTTTTTGTGCTTGGAAAAGCTGTTGGGGGGCTATTGAAGCCCTGCTTTATGGTGTTTTGGGTTTTGATGGGAACCTTCTTGCTGAGATGTTTTCTTTATCTTCTATGGAGATGGAGATATTGATTTGGAAGCAGATCTTTGAGACTTTCAACCCCACAATCATTGACAGTTGTAGCTATGAGAAGCTGGGTTTTCTTTTCTATAGAGGTGGAAAGAACAAACGTCTTTTGAAGGATACTATTGGAGCTTTATGCTTTTGTGTTTACCTTTCCTATATTTTGGGAAGGGGTGCTTTGCTGGACTCTCCTACTTCTGCTGGTGGAGCTCTAATCATGATTTGTACTGTGAAAATTTGTATTGGGTTTAAGGTCCTTGTTAAAACCTTGTGTTATGGGCTAATGGTCTTGTCTATAACAATGGAGTGTAGTGGGTTGTTGGGCCTGTCTAAACCAATGAAGTCAAGATTCAAGTGATTTCTTAATGTTCTTCTTGGCAACCTGCTGGCTTGTGGCTGGTTGCTGTCTTGTTGTGTCCCTAGTTTGCTGCTCGTTGTATTTTAGTCTATCCTTTATGTAGCTTGTTCATCTTGGTGTGGGTCTGGGACCCTTGTAAGTCCTGATGGTTTCGGGTCTATTCAAAACCTATTGTACATGGTTTTGGGTCCATTCAAAACCCTTTTTCCCCATCTATCAAAAACAATATTATCATTTTGACAGTTTTTATCACAACATGCAACATCATGAACCAATTTTGACTTCAAATATTCATTCACTTTTGTAATTTATTTTATCTGCACACTATTTGCTTCTTTTAATTTCTTTAATTTCTCATCTAAGTCATCAACCAATTCCACTCTTTGTTCCAATTCTTCATTCTTTTTCTTGATCTCCTCAAACAATCTTAATTTTTCCTCTAACTCTTCATTCATCTTTTTAACCTCATCAAATAATTTTAATTTTTCTTCAAGCTCTTTATTTTTCTCTTTAAATTTGCACGATTCCTTCACTTTCAAATTATATATTTGTTCCACAAACTTTAACCTATCTTCTAGCTCTTCAATTGCCTCTGTATAATCACTAATTTCATTTAAAAGATTACATTTTTCTGCTCCCATCTCTTTCCTTAATTTTTCTAATTCTTTTTCTAAAAAAATATTTTCACATTTTAAACTTGTATTTTCTTTCTTCACCTTTATTAATTCTTCTTCTAAATCTTTTGTTTTCTCTTTCTTTACTCTATCAGCTTTTCCCATTGAAACAAATAAATAATCTTACCTTACTTTTTCAATCTTTTCCTGCCTTCACTCTTCCACAATTTCCTTCAATTGGCTGTAACCTTTTGAAACCCTTGTTGCAATCTTTCTTCAAACATCAAAAATCATCACTTTCAACAAATTTTTGACACATGTTATCTCACAATTATTATTTTTAAACATAACTTCTATAATTTGAAAATTTCAACAAAAATGTACCAAACCCTAACTAGAGCAACATAGATTTACTATGACAATCATTTCTGTTAAAAAAAATCCTTTTCATAAATTCTCAAGCCAATGCTCATACCAATCTTTAGCAGCACTATATTCTTCACTTTGATGGCTTTCTTTAATTTGGTGCTTACAATCTACAAACACAACATGGCAAATACTTCTTTCAACAACACTTGCTTCAGCAATGGATCTTCACAAATTATTTAACAGCAAATTCTCTCACAACCGTCTGCTCTCCAGGGTCTTCAACCATAGGCTCTGATACCACTTTGATAGGGGTGGATGAACACAGATCAACACTAATAAGCAAATATACATTCAGCAATTCATGAATAAACATACACACAAATAAAACACGAGTTGCTGCTCCAAATATTTGTATTGAATTGCTTGCATAAAAATGGTTTACATTTGCCTCTTATATAGAGGAATTTAGATACATTTAGAATAATCTAGAATATAGGCTGACATATTATTTTACCTTGGCCGACATAAAATAAGTTTCTAGAATTTACCTAACCCTAAACTTCTAGAATTTATCCAACCCTAACCGACATAAAAAATAACTTCTAGAACTTTACCAAATTTTACTTTATTCCTAATCTCTAGTCCAACTGGAACCTCTAGAAATTTCTAATTTAATTAATATTTTTACATCTTATTTGAGGGAGAAATTACATTCCCCAACAGTAGACGATAGTAGGCTGTGATTGGGAGTTGCAACAGAATATATTGTCAGTTTATTATATTTTCATGGTATACGATGAATTGCATACCTCTGAGAAAGTCTTTTTCTTTCATTGTACATACCTTGTTGTTTATTTCTTGATTGCCTATTTTTTATTCGCCAACTGCTTAAATGTAGGGAAAACTTAAATTGATAAGAAATTTTTTTTCACAAGTTGGGCTCAGCCCCTGGGATATGACTGATGCCAATAGTAATAAAAGACATAGTCAATGCGTTGAGTGGTCATCTGAGTAGGAAAACAAAGCAACAAGTTGAAGGCAATAGTTACTTGCCACTCTGCCTATCTGATATTGCCATTGAATTATTGGAATCCACGTCATCCATTCTATATATTTGAAGAGATACAATTTTTTTTTTTTTGGAATATGTAAGGTTAATTAATTAATTAATTAAATAATAATAATTGTAATATATATATATTTATATTAGGTTTTACTTAGTTTTGTGTCTATTTTAAGGATAGTGTTATGATGTATAGATATATTAACAAACTGTATGGTTCTTGTAAATTATTTGAACTTTTTCATGCATCAAATAGACATTCTTATACATTTTCTCTATCCTCTCATTTGTTACTTTTACGATTAAACTTGTTTCTAAACACATGCTATCCATTGTGATCAAACCTTTTTTTTATTTGAGGACTAGTTCAAGATTGCATGGTCATACTCATGATTGTGGACTCATCTCGCCTTAATTTAGATTTTTAAACTCAAATTTGAGTGACTACTCTCCTTTACCCTTCATTCATATGGTTGGAAAAATACAAGTTTGTGTAATATCTTGTTTTTTCCTTATATTAAGATATTTGGCATATTTCTTCTAATAATCTAAAAATAAGGAATCAATTTTCATCTACAAACTTTATTTTTTGTTCTAAAAGGAACCTCGTGTTGCATCATTATTCTATAGGCAACTATATGAATAAAGATTTTTTTTTTATGCTGTTCAATGTAGAGTGATTGATTGAGGCACAATGCCCTTATGACTTAGTTGTATGACAAACTCACAATGTATTCATCAATACTACCAAAAAATATAGATATCAAGGAGCTTAAAAAAATCAAGACATCTTGAGTGAAGTAAAAAATAATAGTCTATAGAACACATAAGACAAGTTCACAAGTGTAGGACAAATTCATAGTTGTAGATCTATCACCAACATTTAAATTTTTTCCTATAAAAAATCAACAAAAGAAATTGATTAATAAGAAATTACTAATCTTATATCTACCATTCCTAACATTAACACATTCTAGATTTAGATCTTCTTCATTATTTGTGCATTAATAAGCCATGTTGGGAGCAACCCTAGAAATTAAATGTTTTGGATTTTATGTTGATCCATGTTACTCTAATATGAAACTCCATGGTGATAACTAATTTGAGAAAAATGCAAGTTATGGTATTATTTTATGCTTGCAAGCTTGTGTCTCAATACTCCTTCTAGATGTTATTACATTACCTTACATATGTATTCATACTTTTTTAGGCCTTTTATGACATTATCAATGGTATATATCATTGCTAAGCTTCTATATTACAATCACGATAGTCTATCAAAGATGTTCCTAAGTTTGTGTGATATGTTGTTTTGTCCTTATATTAAGAGATTTAGACTATTTATTCTAATAATCTAAAATTAAGGAATCAATTTTCATCTACAAACTTTATTTTATGCTCTAAAAGGAACCTCATGTTGCATAATTATTCTATAGGAAATTGTATGAATGAAGATTTTTTTTTAATATTATTCAATTTAAAATGATTGATTGAGACACAATGCCCTTATGACTTAGCTATATGACAAATTCACAAGGCATTCATCAATACTACCAACAAATATAAATGTCAAGGAGCATGAAAGAAATCAAGACATCTTAAGTGAAGTGAAAAAGAATAGTCTAGAGAACACATAAGATAAGTTCACAAGTGTAGGAAAAATTTGTAGTTGTAGACCTATCACTAGCATTTATATTTTTTCCTATAAAAATTCAACAACAAAAAAAATGATTAATAGAAAATTACTAATCTTATATCTACCATTTATATTATTGAGACATTCTAGATTTAGATCTTCTTCATAATTTATACATTAATAATTCATGTTGGCACAAAGTCTAGAAATGAAATGTTTTGGCTTTTATGTTGATCCATGTTACTCTAATAAGCCCATGGTGATAACTAATTTAAGAAAAATGCAAGTTAGGGTTTTATTTTATGCTGGCAAGCTTGTGTCTTAATGCTCCTTCTAAATGTTATTATATTACCTTACATCCTTCTTCATACTTTTCTAGGCCTTCTATGATGGTCTCAATGGTGTACACAATTGCTAAGCTTTTATATTACAATCATGATAGTCTATCAAATATGTTCCTAACTTGTTTGTTTGCATGACCATTTTATTTCTAACTTTTTATTGACCAACTATGTGGCTTTACTGAGAATTTGAGTGAGATCTCTATTTTATCTTGGTGAGTAGAAAATGAAAGTAAAAATTTAGATCTTTAAAGGAAGTTTAATCAATTGATGAAATCTTAGTTCCCATAGGTTGTAATGTGCTATGCCATTACATTTTAAATGATTTTATGATAAACTTAGTGATAGTATTGCATGATAGAAAAGGGATTTTTCCATAAGTCATGCCTTAGAAAATATGAAATTTCTATTGGTCTAAGGGTTATAACTGTTGAGCTACAACTCATATAGACTAGCTAAGACTCAAACCTAGGACCTTCCATTTGCTATTAGAGTACTCTACCAACTGAGCTATTGGCCCGTCTCTGGCCAATCCATCACTAGCTCGAGTGTGGCTTATTTCCAACACCCCCTTAAGTGACATTGTTGGTGCTTGGGGCTCATAGCTTGGCTCTAATAACACTTGCTGAGCTACAACTCATATGGACTAGCTAGGACTTGAACTAGGACCTTCCATTTGATGTTGAAGTGCTCTACCAACCGAGTTATTGGCCCTTCTTTGGCTAGCCCATCATTGGTCCTGATGTGGCCTATTTCCAATAATAAAACATAATGTGTGGATTATATGGTCAAATATATAAAAAATAAAAAATCACATTTTTTGATATTTTCTACATCTTGATAAATTGCATTTTTTAGGTACTTGGAGTATTTCTAAGTGAGATTTTTTTCTAAAAATATTATATTTTTTAATTTTTGACATAGGTCTTTGAGGGATCTTTCCAACCAACAAATGAAGTCTATTTTTTTCTAATGAGATAGAAGTTAGGGTCCCACCAAGTTGGTGTACTGATAATAAATATTTTTATATATTTAATTTAATTTTGTAGCTAATGTGTCCTTGTGTGGCTACCTATTTCAACTTCCAATGAGAATATAGGTGTAGTGACTCTTCATTTTCCAAGGGAAGCTATAGTTTACAATTCTTACCAAGTTTTAATTTATCTGAAATAATCAATAATGAATCCCTAGAGTAGTTATGATGGAAGGGCTATGATAGAAGGGGAATCTTTTTCACTGTATGACCTTTGTATGCTAGTTCATGTAAGAGTAGACTCTAAACTTTAGTTTTTAGTTGGTTGTTATGAATTGACTAGTTTTTTCTCTATTGGTCTATTTTTTTTCCTTCTTCATTTTCCTAGTTTTTTCATTTTCTTTGGTTGTAGGGGTCTACATATAACAAGATCTAAAGGGACCTAGAGGATCCCTTGCTTTTTTCTTAAGAATGTTGTTTGAGTTGATGAGGATATGAATTCTAGCCATGAAAATGCTCTTAATTTTTTTATGTAGGCTACACATGAAGCTAAATATGATAATGGGGTTGATAATCATCCCTGATCTAATGATTCTTTGAAAAAACCGAGACTCATCTCATTCATATTTTAATCTTGAGGTTTTAGATAATGATGTTCTTTATTTATATTTTATGGCTTTTAAAGCTATGTTACCTTTTCTTGAGAATTGGACATGTCATAATTAGTAGCCAGAGACAAATGTGGAGGTTATTTTAGCTACAAATGATTTTTTCTTTGTGGATCTTTCTAGAATGACTGATTAAAATTTAATTTTCAAGGGAGCACCTTACTTTTATAATCAAGTTAACTTGTTCATTAAACATTGGTATGTGGGATTTGATCGAGTTGAAGATCTCTCACCTAAGATTCTAAATTGGGTTCATCTTCTTCATCTTTTGACAAAATTATAGAGACTCAATATTTAGCATTCAAAATTATAGAGACTCAATATTTAGCATTCTATTGCAATTATCCTTAGAAAACCTCCGGGCCTTTCTAATCACATGGAGAGAAAAGTAATTTCTTCTACTATATTTGTGTGGAAATTGGTCTTAATATAATCTTTGTGCAGCTGCTTTTATAAAATCCATTTGCCTTGCAAGGATAAGCAATATATATATTATCTTCCACATAACAATCATTTTCAAACGTAGAATTAAATAGATTTTTCTCTTAAAAAATTATAGATTATTTTTTAATGAAAAAATAGATTCTTACAACATAAGCTTAGATTTTTGCTTTCTTTGTTTTCACAATCCAACACTGGCTAGCGTCTGAAACATGGCATGGCCCGTGTATGTGTGTCAAACAAAAGCTTCCCAAATCCTTGTAGCAAATACTAATGGCATTAAACCCATTCCTATGTAGTTCTAAATGGTGATTAGTGACTGGATTTGTCTTTCATTGCCTACAGGGTTATATGCCTTTATTTTCTGCTCATCTTTATAGGTTCGAATATACTGTAACAGTTAGCTTTATGTCTGAGTTATGATCTGCATCTCAATCAAATTGGGCGTTGGTTGAAACCTACGATAGAGAAGTCTTAGTGCAAAACACACACTTATTCTTTTCTCGACTTGGCTGTTACAATTGACAATTTCATTCAACTTAACAACCTGTCGTTGATCATCAAACAATCTCAGATACATTCGCAAGTAAAATTTCAAAATATAGTTTAAACTATAAAATACTAGAGAGAGTATTCATTACGAGCTTCTCACTTTTCTTACGTAGGAAAGAAGGAATCGTACTTCATTTTTATTTGCAAACTTTGACGGGTTTTACTGGTTAACTACTCAAAAAGATATTGGAAGAAATCTTCACCTCTTATAGAACAAATTTGGAAGTTCTAATTAGCCTGACAGAAAAGGATCTTGTATAATTTGTCTTCTAATTCGATTCATTACAATTAAGGTTAATTTTACGTGACATTTGAAACAAAATTAATGCCCAGCAAGCATTCGTCTCAAGTTCAAACCGCCTTCTATCAGAAGATCCAAGACAAAATACATAGATGGCTGCTAGAATAAGTATACGACGTTTATATAATTTGAAAATTATGGAAAACCACGTATATAATTGATGTTTGAGCAGGCCTGTGATGTGACCACCGAGCCCCAAAAGAATCTGGAATTTTCAGTCACAGAAGGATTCCTCTTGCTTTGTCTTTTTTATTGTACGCACCTTCTCGTTTATTTGTTGATTCGAATTCGGTCTATTTCATTCGCTAACTGTCCAGATGTTGTGGAATCAACAACAATTAAGTTGAGCTCAACCATGCGTTGTATATAGTGGTCACTGTGATATATTGAAAAGCAGCCCGCAGTTAGAAAAGATAGCAACAAGTTGAGTATATATTCCTTTTCTCACGTTCATTTACTAATGATTAGGGTTATCCGAGTCCATTGGATTGATCTTGACGGGATAAATAGGTATTTATTCACATTGTCTTTCATGTGTTGGAATGGTTCAGGATTAGAATACCAAATAATTGTCACGTTTATTTACTAATGATTGGTTATCCAAATCCATTGGATTGATCTTGATGGGATAAATTTCAATGTCTAGCTTAAATTGATAGGTATTTATTCACAATGTCTTTCATGTGTTGGAATGAATGGTTCAGGGTTGGAATGAATGGTTCATGATTAGAATACTAAATAAATATTATTTAAGAGTTAGATAAAAAATTATAAATTCTTTTTAAAATAGTAGTAATTGTCATTAAAGTATATAGGACACATATATAAAAAAGGTTTTTTACGAACTCACAATCTTCATTAAATAATATAATTCATAAAATTAACAAAACACAATATTGTAATAAACAAAAGATTAAAATGATCAAACCAAATCATTGTGAATGAGTTCAAGAAATTGTAAAGTATCATGCCTACATTTTATCCTAGACATAACATACACAACCAATTTTTTTTATTTTAAAAACACCAAAAAATCACTATTCTCATGCTCAACATAACAAAATACTAAGACTAGTTTCTTAAATTCTCTGAGTCTAACTAGCCTAACCACATTAAATAGGTGTTTATCCCAAACTGACTACATTAACCTCACTAAGAATTAACTTTAACTAGATAACAACTTTAACTAAACCCTAATTTTTAGATTCTTCTCAAATATTGATTTACATAATTTAATTTAATAACCATATAAATTAATTTTCCATTTTTTCTTAATTGATAACTCATTTTTGAACAATCAATTTAACTTGAATTTGTCTAAAAATTTCATTAAATGATTTCATGAGATAACTAAAATTAATACTTTAATGATCAAAAGTCAGATGACGAAATTTAATGTCATGCATACAATTGGTTAATTAGGGCTTTGGAGTTGTTGAAAATTTTAAATTCCTAAAAATTAAAAATATTAAATCAAAACAATTATAAGATTGATATTTATTTTAATTTAAATCATTAAAAACATTAAAAAATTTCCTCCTTGACCTCATGGTTATCATTGTAGTATTTTCCTAGCTTGAATAAACTTGAATGACTCAAAAGTATGCTCTCACTATTCCTTGCTCATGTTTAGTTGTTGGAGAGAAAGTGGGTTGAGCTCAAATGAGCTTATTCTTTGATTTTTATTCTTTCTATCACAAATATAACTTGCTCACATTATAACATGAGTACATAATGGCTTGGTTACAACTAGGTTATAATGCAAGCATGTTATAACATGCTAATTTTATATCTTGGATGGACCAACAAATGGTTGTGGAAATTTTTTGGTCCCAAATATTTGTGCACAAACCTAATAATCTTACTTTAGAAACCAAGCTACCTATAGAAAATACAATGTTAAGTGACCAAATAGTGGGCTATATATGCCAAAATAGGAAAAATAAGTGAGAAGGGTCTAAGGACCCTAAAAATTCAAAACCTTGGAAAGGGTTTAAATAATTTCCTCCTAATTTTAATTTTAGTGAGTATTATATATAGAATATTAAACCAAATTTAGTTTTATTTTACTTTTGATGAATATTTTATGGTTTATGATTAGTAGTGTAGAAAATTGTACTCCCTTATAGGTGATTGTACAATTTCATGCTTAGTTTGGACCTATTTTAGGGAACTTTTCATTTATACATTTTTAACCCTTCCTAAATAGGCCCTAATTCCCTTTATTATACATTTTGAGGCCTATTTTTATTGTTTTCTGACACTAAAACAAACATTCAACAAATGTATCCTATCATTAAACTGCCCCTAGTCAAGTGTGTCTTGGAAACTTGGGCTAGGACCCGTTCAACCATGGGAAAATGGGCCCCCCTTGTTAGTTGAGACCCAAATTTTAAAGGATTATTGGTGATATTATAACATTCAAATTTCAAATAGTACATGCCAGCTACCAGGATCTAATTGTTCAAGAAATTAGAGATATGCCTATAAATACCTAGTCTTTTCATCAATTCAAGAACTAGAACATAAGAGAGAACATTCAAGCAAGAAAAACTCATTCTTGGAGAAACATTACTTGAGATTACAAGTCTTCAAGCCCATTTTTAGATTTGGTCAAGTTTTGTCACATGATTGAAGGTTGATGCCTATAGAAGAACATGATAGATTCTAGGATTGGGAGATGCATTTTGCCACTTCCCTCTACCTAATGCCTTATTTCCTATTGTTCTCATCTTCAAGCTTCATTCCATTTGTAGCCTAGAGCAAGGTATCAATTCATTTTTAGATTTACTTGGGGTGTTTTGACTTCTCCCTAATTGAATATTATCATTGTCATATAGGAATCATACTCTATCACGCTCAAGTGGGGTTTCTTTGCATTTAGCTCATAACAACCTTAGACACACATAAGGATAGGGCTCACACACACTATATTTTATCACTGCTTTAGCTATTTATTGAGGTTTAATTACAAAAACATGGGTTTGATTGAGGAAAACCCCCATATAGCCACCCAAACAATTTATTTTGCAAATTTAACATAGGTCTAGACCTGAAGATGAATATTTATAGGTACATGATCAAAGAGCATATGAAGGGCTACATGATCAAACTTTGAAATTTTAAAAAATATTACGAAGACCCATTCACCACTGGGTGAATGAGTCTTTGTACACACAATAAAACCAATTTTTTTGGGTAGGTACACAATCCTCTACATCTTCTAGATCTGGAAAAACTTGACTCTTTTTGTTTATCAGTTGTTAGATAATTGTGTTTATTACATCAATTCATATAGTTTAATTAGGGTAATCAATCAAAAATAATTTCCAAATCATTCTTATCCTCAAAAGGATATAGATCGAGGTCTGATTGGCTCACCATTGAGGATGATATTCAATCTTATTCCTTGTTGATTTGTATCCCAATGAAACATATAAAAATAACACAAATCTACCCTAAGTCATGAGTGTTAAATTTAGGGCATCACATTTGTATGTTTCATTTTGGTGATCTTGATATTTGACATTATAACTTTCTAATTTAGTAGTCTTTCAAACCCTAGATCCAAAATTTGCATCATTATATTGCTTTACATTTCTCATTTAGGGTTTCATATTTCCATCATAAAAAAATCATAAAAATCCAAAAATATTGCATCCATGTTGTATCATAGGTTGTATTAGGGTGTGTATCAATCATATAGATCAGATTTGCATTTCAAAATTGCATTAAAAAAAGTGTCATTTTGATTCAGCATTTTCATACATCTGCATTTGCATTTCATTAAAAAATTCTAGAAAAATAGTTGTAGTAAAACCTATCTGCACCTAGGAACAAAAACCTTAAATAGTAACTTAAACATCTAGATTTTAAATTTTTAGAACCCTGCTCAAAGACTCAGTCACCCAAGGGTGACCTAGTCCTTGTACATGTGTTTAAACAAGCTTTTTCATACATTTCTATTACTATATTTACATTATGTTTCTATTGAAAAACCTCTATTTTGAAATTTTGAAACAATGTTATTGCATGCTAAAGAAAGTTGACATTTTTCTTAAATTTTGAAAAAAATTGAAAGAATTTTACTTTTCAATACTTGAAATTTCTAGTTTTATAGGAAAATTGATTACATTTTTTGAATTATTGCATAATATGGGTAGAATAGATTTCATTTTGCAAGCATTCAAAAACCTAGTTTGTTACAACACATTACTCAAATTGGAAACTCATAAAACAGTAGCAAAATCAATTCTAAATTTGGGATTGCAAATTGAAACACAGTTGATCTCTGTTAACAAAACCTTTGAAATTAAAACTTTGAAAAATCTATAGCAGGACCTAGTTGCCATTGGGTGACCCAGTCCTCCTAAACTAATCTCAGAGCTCAGAAACAAGTTGTCATTTACTATCAATTGGAAGGCCTGCAATCTAGCTTCCACATCAGTGATAGGTCTATAAACTTTTTTTAGCCTAGGTAAGCTTAAGTGTGCATTAGAAATTAATGCCTAATCTTGGAGAAAGCATGGTCATCTGATAATGTTAGATCTCTTTCTACAAGTTCATTGTATACCTTTTGGGCCCTTTAGTTGTGATGACTTTGATATGTTAGATGAAGCCATCTTGCCAAGGTTATCCACTAAGGCTTGTAACACCTGAACACAACAAAAGCATCATCATCTTTAACATAGACTATGTTGATTTCATTTGATCTATCTTTAAGTTTTCGTTTAATGATTGTAGTTACAACCTCTTCTGTAATTCTTCTATTTTCTCATATTAAAACTATTTCTTTACTTTGAAGGTCTTCTACAAATCCCTTTAAGTAATCAAAACTTGTCCCATTAAATGGATATCCCCCAATTTCAAGACAAGTTGATTGCACAAGGCAAATAGTTGTTTGGAAAACTGCTTCATATATAAACATACAAAAACTAGAAATGTTGATATGACTAACTTGTGGATGTAACAAGGCATAATAGCAATTTTCCACTCACTAGAATCGATAAATATAGTACAATAAGAAGGAAGACTTACAACACCTGTCCACCTCTGAATAAATGGGATATCTCCGCACAATGCTTCATATCTCTGCACAAAAATTGAGACAAACCAAATACAAATTGCTTGGTCTGAGATCTCTTAGAAATGTATGCTAATGCCATTCTCCACATGTCTTAATATTGCAAATTTTGTCTTCCCACATTTCAAACAACCCTGTTGAATATGATTATGATATGCCAATCACAGATTACAAAATCTAATAAATGAAGAAAATAGTTTGAATCTAATACAACTTTCTTTCACGGATTTCTTATCTACACTAAATTATATGTAGCGATTGCTTAATCCTCACATACAGCTATTTTTATTTTCTTCTCACAGCTCTAGATGCCTTGGCGTCGGTAGAGATAAAACTTTACATGATTGCATGAAACCTCTATTTCTATGCAGGCCTACGACATGGTGCCTAGCATTAAACCCGCAATCATATAAATTCCAGCACAATAAAGCATATCACAGTACTGGTAGCTCTATAGAATGCATCATGCATTCCAAAACATAAATCTAGTGTTGGTAGAACTGGAAATCAACTGACTGTCCAACATCGGTTATCAACAAGCTCTATGGAATGCACACCAAACTCCTAAACCAGACAATGTGGGAGGCGATGAAGATGCAGCGGGCGGTCATCATGATTCACAGTTTTCTATGCCTCATTTCCGGCCTTCTCTTCCTTCGGACTGCAATGCACAGGCACAGGGATTGAAACTGCACTGATACCATATGAAGGGGCAGAAAACATAATGTATAATTGATATTCATCAAATTATACAAGTATAACAAGGGCGCATTTGTTACGCCGAGAGGCGTCTACAGTGGCATCAAAAATCTGTGTCAATAAAAACGATTGAGGTTGAAATTGACGTGTAGATGACAGTCAGCATAGTCTTTATTGCATGGTAGTGGAATGCATGGCATGTGAAACGGTTAATAGTGGAGAGTGAAGGGTGTCACCTATCTCGTTTTAGCTACGAATGAAGGACTGCGATTGGCATTTGAACAGAGCGAGCATTTCAGTTTCTGCAGCGGCATTTCAAATCAGGTACCTTGCATTCTATGTCTACCATATTTTCTTTCTTTGTGCCTGCAAATTTTATTTTCAAATGGTTGTTGATGCCGTTGGAGGGTTTGATTTAGCTCTATTTTTGTTTCATTTAAAGCATAGATTGTAGGGGCGACTGTGGGATGAAGTGGGGCAAGTTGACTGACTCAATCGTTTGTAGATCCCTCTGTATGGAAATTTAGTGTTTGTTTTTTTTGTATTGTTTTCTTTTTCATTCCTAGAGGCATGACGACCTAGGGAGTCACCTAGCAACCAATGCAAGAATTTCTTCTTGTGCAGATCCCTATTTTTTTGTCTGTAACAACTATCTCACAGTGGAGGAGGGGTTTCGCGAGCCCCTACTGGCCCTTCCTCATGGTGTGGTGGCTTGAGGAGAGGTTGAGCCCTCTACAAGGCTATCATTATGAGGCAGCCACGGCCTCCATAGGTCTATAAAGCCCTCAATAAATTAATGAGCACAACTTCACATTATTTACTTATTGAATGTTTGCTTTAGTCTCCTTTATTTGTTTTGTGTGCTATGGTAATGTTTCATTTCCTCGTGATTTATGTAGGGAATGCTTTATTTTATCAGTGGGTTTGAATGGATTGACTGCTCTAGAGATTTGGGTGATGTATTTGCCCATGACCCGCATGTATGCACAATCTACAACCCAAAACTAGGTCTACCACGAAATGTGTCTGTGTACAGATGCATAGGGGATACAAGACTTGTTTATTATGCATAGCTATATAGGAGATGTGATTTTAGGCTGCAATTATTTCATTTTATTTCCATCAATGTGACAGGATCTTAAATGCAACCAAAAGATATGCTTATTTATTTACAAATATCGCTTCACAATACAATATGTTCTAGCCACATTACTACCTAAAATGTGCAGTAACAAAGATATTTTATTGCAATGTTATTACGAGTATCCTACAGATGGAAACCAATAATAAATCCCTTTCTTTTTTTTTGCAAGCTCCTTCCCTTGTTATAGTTTTTAATTGGTTTAAATGGAATACGGAAAATTTATCACCAGCAATTTATCGAAGGAAAATTCACTACCAGCAATTTACTGTCATGGAGAATTCACCCACGGAAAATTCACTATCAAGTAAAATTCACCCCGCCAAGGAAAATTAACGGCATTAATATTTTTAATAAAATCAAAGTTTTTGAAATATATATAAAAAATATTAATGGTGGTTAATTTTCCACTGCGATGAATTGTTGGCAGTGAATTTTACTTGGCGGTGAATTTTCTGTCGATGAATTTTCTGTGACGGTGAATTGCTGGTGGTGAATTTTCCTAAAACCGGTTTAAACCTTTAACTATTCCATTTTAAGGATAGTGTTTTGATAGAAATTAACTATATATTCTTCTTCTCCTTTTTTTTTTCTCTAAATATTGATAGGAAACAAATCATTGTTTAAATTAGACACATGCAGATGTGAATAAACTTCTATTTAATAGTGCCTAGAGAATAAGAGAGAACTTTCATATCAAAAATACCCATTACTACCAGCTACTCCATTTTTGTTACATACATTAGCAAAAAGAATTAAGTAAAATCAATTTAACATGAACATATGTTACATGGAATAACTGAAACCTTTCTTTTCTAGCCATTCATCTACAAAGAATATCACATATGTTTTACAATAAAATATTGAGGCTCATAGTTACTACATTCATTTCTTTTTGTATTTTTATTTTGTAGGCACAATCGTGGCGAAGGATAAATCTCGGCATATTTTATATATATTAATATTTAATATATTTATGCTAGTAATAACAATAGTACCAAACCAACTACCAGCCATAATGTAAATTGCCAACCATAAAATAATAAACCACCAGCCATGATGTAATATGATGCTAACATTCACATGTATTTTAAATTCTTTAAAAGAATGACTAAACTCCAATGCTAGATTATGATTTTCTACCTTTGTTGATTGTAATAGGATTGGTGCTCAAGCTTTTCCTATTTTGACATGCCATTTGAAGTTTTAAGAAAAAATGAAAGTCTTTAACTCCACATGGAGATCTAGTGAATGAGTGTTAGTTTAGAATTTTCCTTGCACTCAAAATTGTGCTCCAAGAAACTTTAGTGCTAGACTTTTTATTGGTCAAACTCACTATTGACTTGGATGTAAGTGGTACACAACATATTTAACATCTTCATGTGCCTTTTTTGAACCTTAGAGTCTATCATTTAAACCATCACACCATCACAATTTCTAAGATACCCCTCTCCTTCAAACATGCAATGTAGATGCACTCAACAATGTAGTAAAATAATGCCACATGGAGGGAGCTTAGATGATTTTTTTTAATGTTTTAAAGTGCCAAAAACACTACACTCATGTCCAAAATGCTGCCTAGAGCATTTCTCACACCTTGGAATCATTTTAGGGATGTTTTAAGTGTTTTAGAGTACCCAATACTGCCAAAAATGACCCAACGATAATAAAAACACCCCATAGGAAATTCAAGCACTATTGTAGCTATTAAAAGTTTCAAATAGAGCAAAGTAGTTTGCAAAATATTTAAAATTCCTTGCTATGATCTTCCATGAATCACATAGTTGAAAATGCTTCACCACTATCAAAGTATTATGCACATTACATACCATCTAACTAGAGATTTGAGACATTTTTAGGTACTTTCTTCATGGAAAGATTTAAAAGTGAAATGGATTTTAGAAAATTGTTTGAAAAAATGTCAATGTAATTAAAGGGAAGAACTTGGAAATCTATAAGATTAAATTCTTGATTTAAAGTATGTATTCATAGTCAAGAAAGAGGACAACTATCTAGAGGTCAATTTTTGTTGGAATTTAATCCCAACTCTACCATGCTTTTTCTGCCTTCCTTGCATTCCAGCGACTCTTCCTTCAGCTCCGTGCGGTGACTACCGTTGTCCCGCTCTTACTTCTTCCTTGCTATGTAGTGGAGCAGTGCCTCCGTAGTCCTACAATCTTGTTTTGTTGCCCTGGCGGTGGCGGGGTTAAAGATTTCTTTTCGTGGAATTTTTTGACATGAAGTGTCTTTGGTCACTTGCTTTGTATTTAATATGAAAGGACTATATTTAATATGATTAGATGGTTAAATATGGGCATATCTCTCAAGGTTTTACTATTTTATTTAATGACATTTACTTCACCTCTTTTTTGATGAATTTACCATGGTTTTTGAAGTCTATATTAGTAAGAAGTTTTTATGTTAAGAAGAAGAAGAGATAAATAAATTGGTATAGCTCAACAAAAGAAAAATTATGAAGAGAAAGAGCAGAAACTCTCTTTTATGAAATCAAATGTATAAGAATTGAATATATAATACAAAAAATAGTTTTGGATAAATTCTATTTTTTTATATTTATGTTCTTTGTTTATTCTAGGTTGTTTTGTGTTTCTCCTCTGCCTCTAGGTGATCCCACAATAGTGGTTTACAATTTTTGGCCAAACTAGACACTGAAATAAATTTTCTTAACTAAATCTTCACTTTCGGGCACCTATAGCGACTAAACCGTGAGGAATTTGAAGATGATGCAAACTAGAGTTTCATGAATTTTTTTCTATAGATTCTAAATATATTTTTTTCAAAATTTTTGGAATCAGATTGCACTTCTTTTTCCATCTCCCTCAAAAACTAGTTTACATACTTGCAAAAAATAAATTTTAAATGAATTCATTTGATCCCCCAAAAGGTAAATCAAAAGTGGTTTTTTATCAGCATTTTGATAGGTGTAAAGGAGACTCTGTTATAGGTATGGTTTAAAACTAGCAGGGTTCTATCCAAGGGAGTTTGATTTAAGGTAGTTATATCAAACCCCCTTCAATTGAAATTATTTAAATGGAACCTTTTAAGGCTTAAATCATTATATTTTCTAAAAATATGTGATTTCAGCAAAAATCAATTCCTCCCAAAAATTGTAAACCAGCTTTGTGGGATCACCCCTCTCCCCTTCACATGGTATCAGGACAGGTTCATCATAGAAAAAGGGTTTTTCTTAGAGCAACAAAGGTGTTTTGAAAAAGACAAGTTTTCACAGTAAAAATGGCAGCAAACACAAGCTTGACACACCCAAAAATTTGATAGTTTAATGGGAAAAATTATGACCACTGGGCAGTCACCATGAAGGCATTATTTTTCTCTCAAGACATTTGGTATCTTGTTGAGAATGGATTTCTAGAGCCAGCTGATGTAGCAGCATATAATTCTTTAACTCAACTAGAGAAAGATTTGTTGAGAGATAACAAAAAGAAGGATTCAAAGGATCTTTTTTATATATTTCAAGTAGTGCATGAAAAAAATTCCCAAGGATTACAACAACAACTAGGTCTAAACAAGCATGGGATATTCTCCAAACAACATACCAAGGAATGGAAAAGGTTAAAACAACAAAGCTACAAATGCTAAGAAGGGATTTTGAAATAATATATATGAAGGTCAATGAATTAGTAGACTCATTCTTCACCCAAATCATTAGACTGGTAAACCAAATCAGATCACATGGTGAGAATCTTGAAGATAGGAGAGTTGTTGAAAATATTCTAAGGATTTTTCTGACAAAATTTGAGTCAATTGTTGTGGCCATAAAGGAAACAAAGAACCTCTCACAATTTTTAGTTGATGAGCTTCATGCATCTCTCATTTCTCACGAACATAGGATGAGCAGGTCAACAAACACATCACTAGAGCATGTTTTTAAGAAACAAGCTTCAATTAGCCATGGTAGAGGTAGAGTTAGATCAAATTTTAGATGAAGAGAAAGAAACTCTTATAGAGGTGGAAGAAGCAACCCATCAAGATCAAGTGGAAGAGGAAACAGTCAAAATTCAATCAAAATCCCATCTCAAAATAAATCACAAGGTCAAATGTATGACAAATCTCAAATCCAATGTCACTATTGTAAAAAGTTTGGGCATTATATGAATGAGTGTAGAAAGAAGCAAAATGATTTCAGTAAACAAAATGAAAATTTTACAAAATAAAATCCAAACCAAAAGTCAGAACAAAGCACAATGTTTTTGGCATGTAATGTTGCACTAGCAAATGAAAAAGACATATGGTTTATAGATTCAGGCTATAGCAATCACATGGCAGGAAATCTAGAAATGTTTTCAAGTTTAGATGAAAATGTAAAATCTGATGTCACATTGGGCAATGACAACAAAGTGTCAATCAAAGGAAAAGGAAATGTCAACATTCTACCTAAACAGGGGGAGAAAAATTATATTTTAGATGTGTATTTTATGTCTGGTCTAAAACATAATTTAATGAGTATAGGGAAACTTGTTCAAAAAGGGTTTAAAGTATCTTTCAAGAATGGACTGTGCACAATTTTAGATAAATTTCCAAGTAATCAGCTCATTGCCAAAGTCAAAATGACAAGTAATAGAATGTTTCCCCTAAAGATTAAGCTAGATTTGAACATAGATTATGCTCAAGCACAACATTTAATGAACTCACAAGTGGATAGAGAAGAAACTACAATAGTCATGCAAACAATCTTTCAAGCAAAAATAAAAGATGAAAATTGGTTATGACACCTAATATTTGGGTATCTCGACTTTGGAGGTCTAAATTTGCTACATAGGAAAAAAATGGTCAAGGGATTTCCTTTAATAGGGAAACCAAAAAGAATATGTGAAGGATGCATCTTAGGAAAGCAACATAGAGAATCATTTCCAACATGTAAGTCAATTAGAGCAAAATCACCTTTGGAGATTGCACATTTAGACTTGTGTGGACCTATGCAAACACCTTCAATTTGTGGTAGATTCTATTTTTTGACATTCATTAATGATTACTTAATGAAAACATGGGTTTACTTTCTAAAGCATAAGAGTGAGGCATTTGAATATTTTTGTCAATTCAAGGCTCTTGTTGAAAAGCAAAGTGGGTACTATATTAAAGCATTGAGAATGGGAAGAGGTGGTGAATACATTTCAAAATAGTTTTTAAACTTTTGCAAAGATCATGGGATTCACAAGTAGTTTACAACTAGATACACACCTTAAAAAAATGGGGTAGCTAAAAGAAAAGAATAAAAAAATCATGGAAATGGCTAGAAGCATGTTGAAAGCCAAACATTTTCCAAATGAATATTGGGTTGAAGCTATATCATGTGCATCTTATAAAATGAATAGGTGTCCAATAATAAGTGTCATGAATATGTTTCCTGAAGAAGCATGGAATGGAAGAACCAATAATGTTGCTCACATGAGAGTATTTTGATGTGTGGCATATGCACATGTGCCTAATAAAATAAGAAGAAAGTTAGACAACAAAGGAGAAAAATATATATTTGTTGTATATAGTGATGAATCCAAGGCATACAAACTCTATAATCCAACAATCAAGAAAGTTGTAATCAATAGAGATGTACAGTTTGTAGAAGATGAAGCATGGGATGGAAATGTAGAAAAAACAATCAATATATTAGTAAGTATACCTCAAGAGGAAAGTGAAGTTTCTATACCATCAAATAATCCTACTAATGTGACTCCTTCCACACCCATTCAAGCTCAACAAAGTGGTCAACAAGTGACACCATCATCAAGTGTAAGGGCAGCCTCATGTTTACATAGTAGCACTCAAAAAATTGGACAACAAACACCATCTACACAAGGAATTTCTAGTGCAGGACCAACAAGTCCATATTCCATGGGTTCTACATCAAGTGACATGTCAAATCCTACATTGGAAAGCTTGAGGAGACAAAAAATTATAAGTTTAAGGGACATATATGAGAAAAATGGAGGTGAAAATAATACTGATTAGATTTCTCTTTTTGCTTTATATTCACAAATAGATGATCCGATTAGTTTTGAATATGTAATTAAGGATGAAAAATGGGTATGTGCAATGGATGAAGAAATTGATGCAATTGAAAAGAATCAAACATGGGAGATCATGAGTCTTCCAAAAGACAAGTATGTGATAGGAGTAAAGTGATTTTACAAAACCAAATTAAATGCAAATGGTGATGTGCAAAAGCATAAAGCAATATTAGTGGCAAAAGGATATTCACAAAAACTAGAAGTTTATGATAATGAGACATTTGCTCCTGTAGCATGCCTAGATACTGTAAGAATGATACTTTCCATAGCAGTTCAAAACAAGTGGTTTGTTTATCAAATGGATGTAAAATCAGCATTCTTAAATGGCTATCTTGAAGAAGAATTTTATGTGAAGCAATGAATTGGGTATGAGATTTTGGGTCAAGAAGACAAAGTTTATAAACTGAAAAGGGAACTATATGGACTCAAGCAAGCTCCAAGAGCTTGGTACAACATAATTGATTCATATCTTAAATTACAAAATGGATTCAATAGATGTAGTAGAAAGCCTACATTGTACACCAAGATTAATGAAAAAGATGAAATTTTTATAGTATTTTTGTATTTTGATGACTTGATATTCATGACTAACTTATCAATTGATCTATTCAAAGGAGAGATGAAGAAATAATTTGAAATGACTTATTTAGGTCTCATGAAGTATTTCCTTGGCATTGAAGTGAATAAAAATAAAAATTGTATATTCATCTCTCAAACCAAGTGTGCAAATGATATTTTGAAAAGGTTTCATATGTTGAATTACAAATCAGCACCCACACCTATTGTGATAGGTTTGAAACTAAGTAAGGATGACAAAGGTTCCACTGTGGATTCAACTTTGTATAAGAGATTTGTTGGTAGTCTCATGTATTTAAGAGCCACAAGGTTGGATATCATGTATGGTGTAAGCTTGATTTCAAGGTTCATGGAGTCTCCAAAAGACTCACATTGGAAAGTTGGGAAAAGAATCCTAAGATATATAAGTGGAAAAAAGGATTATGGAATTAAATATTCAAGTTCAAATGAGTTCGAGCTCACAGGGTACATGGATAGTGATTGTGCTGGAAGCATCAATGATAGAAAGAGCACATTGGGTTATGTTTTTCACTTTGGCACTATTGTAGTATCATGGGCTTCAAAGAAACAACCCACAGTCACCCTTTCATCAGCAGAAGTAGAGTATGTAGTAGCAACAAGTGCATCATGTCAAGTAGTTTGGATGAGAAGAGTGTTAAAAAAGTTGAAACATGAACAAAAGGATGCAAAAAAGATATATTGTGACAACAACTCAGCCATAGCACTGCCAAAGAATCCATTTCTTCACAAGAGAAGTAAACACATTAACACATGATATCATTTCATCAGAGAACTGATTAACAATGGATATATCTTTTTGGAATTTTCTAGGTCTCAAGATCAATGTGTAGATATTTTTACTAAGGCCCTAGGAAAAGAAGTTTTTTTCTATCAAAGAGATCGATTGGGCATTGTAAATTGTAGCATCTGTGATTAAGGGGGAGTGTTGGAATTTAATCCCAACTCTGTCGTGCCTTTTCTACCTTCCCCGCATTCCCGCGACTCTTCCTTCAACTTTGTACGGTGGTGCAGTGATTACTGATGTCTTGCTCTTCCTTCTTCCTTGATGTGCGGTGGAGTGGTGCCCCTGTAGTTTCATAACCTTGTCCCATTGGCCTGGCGGTGGTGCGGTTAAAGATTTCTTCTCATGGCATTTTTTGACGTGAAGTGTCTTTGGTCACTTGCTTTGTATTTAATATGAAAGGACTATATTTAATATGATTAGATGGTTAAATCTGGGCATATCTATCAAGCTTTTATTATTGTATTTAATGACATTTACTTCACCTCTTTTCTGGTGAATTTACTGTGGTTTTTGAAGTCTATATTAGTAAGAAGTTTTAATGTTAAGAAGAAGAAGAGAGGAATAAAGTGGTATAGCTCAGTAGAAGCAAAATTGTGAAGATAAAGAGCAACAACTCTCTTTTATGAAATCAAATGTATAAGATTTGAATATATAATACAAAAATCAGTTTTGGATAAATTTTGTGTTTCTATTTCTGCTCTCTGTTTTTATTTATTCTGGGTTCATTTTTTTCTCCTCTGCCTCTCCCTGGTAATTTTTTACTTGCAAAGTAAAATATGACTAGTAAATCAATTTTTATCATATGGAACATTATGCATGGGAATTGGAAATAGATTTTAAAAATAATTTTAATTGGTAAAAGGAGAGAGCATAAGGGGAAAATTTAAAGATATAATGGCATATTTCTTCATGTAGACATTTAGTTGCAAGATCAATGAACCAAACTATGTCAAACGTTAGTTGGGTAGTAAATCTAGGTTTTATATTCTCTCTTAAAATATATTTTTTGGGTCATTGTAAGGTTGACTATTAGTTTTAAGGCATATACCAGACTCCATGCCCTCTTAGTTATGAAGTTTTGGAAAATTGGAAAATCTCTAAAAATAAAGACCATGCTAAGTATGTTGTAGGTGTACTACATACTTGTAAGTGATTTCATTATAGTATTTTTGTAGCTAAATTTGAGGCATATATGAATACATACTATAATGTAATTGTCTCAAATCTTGGAATGTAATTCTTTATGAATGAAATAATTAAGAATTGTTGATCTTTTCCTACACATTTGTTGCAATGAGTTGTGGAATTTTTCTTCTAAGAGATATTCCCCACATAAACCACTGTGTTATGTTATATTTCTTTTGTGTTTATTTTCATGTGATTGTATGATTAATTTAAGTGTTTCACATACTTCCTCTAAAAGATTAGTGTAGGAAGTCTATTCTAGACATTTTTTTTTTTGGTCAACCCAATCCAAGCCAACTCCATACTCAATCTATAAAATCAATCTTAATAACCATGGAAAAATCTAAAAAAAAAACTATAATGTCATCATAACTAAAGTTTACAAAATCAAGTTTTGAAATTAAACCATACTATAATAATCCCTTATAGAAAGGATCATTGGTGAAATTCAAATTACAAATCAATAAAATATTTCTTCTATTCATCTGTTTTATTATGTTCACTCTATTTTGTGTGAATCTATAAAGTATTTTTTTATTTGTTATTTGATTGAATATTTTCTAATTGAATCATCTATTTATGGATGCATTGTCATATTAAGAAGAATTATGTCAAATCATATTCAAAATAAAAAATATAAGATATGCAATTTTCATGCTTATAATTATATATATAATTTGTGAAATATAAAATGATATTTTATAATACTAATAAAAATAAATAAAAATTATGATTTTAGATTTATGTTTATTTGATCACTATATTTATTATTTATTTAGAATTGTTGAGCTATTCCAGGCAAGCATATTTAATTATAGTAGCCTCCCCTTGCTAATCATTTGAACGATATAATCTAAATATTTAAAAATTAAAATATTTAAAGTCAATGAGGTCATTTTGATGATTCTGGATGGTTCTCAGACAATGGACATTGAGGATATTTGATAAAATGATTAAGTTATTGGTTATGGAAATAATAGAATATGTGAATAAAATATTTCAATTTAAGTTTCGTTCTACGTTATTTTGTAAATCATATGCAACTAAAACATTTACTATAAATGACAGAAAGATAATTAGTTGAGCATGCTAAAAGTGTAAAACCAATAGTGAATCAAAGTGGTTGCAGTTGAGTTATTTTAATGGCTCTTAATTGATATTTGGTTCTTCTGAGGAAGTAACAATTAAAAGCAGTGGCAAAGGACCTCATCGTCGCAGGAGCTTCGCTGTAGAAGAACTCCAGCATACCCACAAACGTGAACAGGTCTGCAATTCCGAAAACAAAGTAGGGAAATCCCAGCCAGAATACACTGATTGGAATGGGCGGCATGAGCAGAGGTATTGAGTCCGCCATTCCTTTCTCTATTGCCACATTTTTCCTCTTCACCTCCACCATAGCAGCTACGGCCATGGATATGGCAGACAATACTAATCCAACTCCAATTCTCTGCAAGTGAGTAATGCCCGATTCGTGTCCCGTGAATCTTCGTGCAAGCGGAACGAAAAATCTGTCGTAGATTGGAGTGATGATGTTTAGAAATACTAGAGGAATTACAGGCAGAGATGCTGCTGGAATTTTAAAATGCTTTCCCATGCTTCTATCCATGGTCACCCCTTGAGAAACAGAAAATGTCTGTAGTTGAGCTAAGCATGTGCTCAGCAATACTGTGCTTACAAAAATGGGCATCATTCGTACTATAATTTTGGTTTCTTCTACTTGGGTCACACTGCACAAATACCAAGAATTTCCCCCCTTGCTATTGTCTGTTTCCACAGCCGCTTTGTCGAGGAATCTGTTTTCTCCACACAAAAAACAGTTAATCCATGTGGTTGATGTGCATGATTTTTGCATGAAATATTACTAAGTAACGTAGTATTGAGTGACATACTTGAATTGGTTTGTATGCAGAAGCTTCTCGCTATGCAAATACGCTTCCTCGTCATACAGCTCGTACAGATCATTGGGATTCTCTGGCGTTTTAAGATTTCGATTGTTGAATGCGACGATGAATACCTGGTGTAATGGCAGCTAGTATTCATTATTATAAAATAAACAATTCAAACACATGGCGACAAAATATAAAGATAGACTAATGTCTAGACATAGTTATGTACACACCTGCAGAATTCTGGTTAGTGGGCTGTTTCCAGGAACTCTGTTACGATAAGTGGTACACCCGATTAAAATGCATATCATTCCAAAGAAAATGGCCC
This sequence comes from Sequoia sempervirens, assembly GCA_007258455.2. NCBI lineage: Eukaryota > Viridiplantae > Streptophyta > Pinopsida > Cupressales > Cupressaceae > Sequoia > Sequoia sempervirens. The sequence continues at coordinate 55,497,773 of VDFB02256132.1, read as the reverse complement.
CAGCTGTAATTCCAAAGCCTACATCCCAACCCCTATTGTCTTGAATCCAAACTAGCACCGTGACTCCAAGAGTTGAGCCGACGGTAACGCTGAAAAAGTACTTGTTGAAATAGGAGGATATATTTCCTCTCTCATGGGGATCTCTGTCATCGAACTGGTCTGCTCCTAGAGGCGCCACAGAAGCCTTGGTGCCTCCATTTCCAATAGCTACCAGATACAGCCCAATAAATAGCATGACACTTTTCGCGCCACTCACTTTCACACAGACCGAATTCGGAACGAATCGGTTGCAGGGTGGAGGCTTTAAAGACTTATAGTACGCTTGTATTAACAATACAAGATATCCCTGTCCAACAAAAAGATGCGTTATTTCAACTGTTTTTGGAATCATTATCTGAGAATATGAAATCAGTAGCAAAAAAAATGATCTCATGGACTTACAGCTATTTGTATAAGACTTGAGAAAACGATTGTTTTGAATCTGGTAAGCCAACAGTCAGAAACAATTCCTCCAACCAGGGCCAGCAGGAAAGTGGTACCTACTAAAGTGGTCAGCGTGGTGGCTGCTTCGGCAATTTCCATATTCATAAAAGCAGAGAAATATGTGACAAGGTTTATGATTATCGCCACATAAGCTAAGTGGTCCAGTGCCGTCATCACTGCAACACATCAAAAAGGTGCTGTTTAGAACAGATCAAAGAAAAGTAGAATTTTGTTTCTAGATCTTCATTTACTAGTTATATGTCTGATTAGTTAAAGGAAATAGAATGGGCATACCATAAACAAACGGGGTGGAGCGCTTCCCACCATGGCGACCCTTACGTGCAGGCCTTCCTTTCCAGTCGACAAAACCTTGCAACTCATTAACCTCGGATTTGTATTTGGATTCCGTTGAAAATCCTTGGACTTCCACCTGCAAATTCATCTTCTATATTAATCCAAAATTTATGCTACCAAATCTTTCATTCTCTGAGAAATAAAGGTAAAACAAAGCCATGGATTCAGCTGTAGTATAAAGTTTACCATCTTGTTTCCACTTCAAAACCGGAAAGTACTTGGCCGCCCGGCGCTTGAAGAGCACAAGACTTGGCACTTCAGATAACCTCCCCAATACTTTCGGAGCCCGAATCTCCTATTATATATAAGAGTGCTCGAAGTTCATTTTCGTTTGTAATTATTATAAATATCTAGTGTAAACTCACAAGCTGCAGCATATTTTTTGTTCCTTTGTTTTTGTTACGTTCAATCAGTTTATTTCACTAAAGATGCACTTACTTCCAGAACAAATATTTGATCGGTAAGATACTCTTAGTATTACAGAAAAGTATCTTGTATAATTTATCTGATTGGCGATTGAATGCTTGGCAAGTGTCACTTACTTCTCTATTCTGTCGTAACATCCTTTATCGTATACCTTTAGATTGCAATCATTATTGTTATATACAGTGGTCCAAATATTTTCTTTTCTTTTCTCTCATTTGTTTTGAAATCCGCTTGACTCTTTCTTGACTATTTTGCAAGTATAACAATCTGAAAATCTATAGATTATAATTAGATGTAGATTCTCTTTTATTAATACATATTTTTAAAAAAAATATTCCCTTTCTTTTAAATATTGGTTTTCTTTTAAATTTAACTGTAAGAAATGGCATAGGTAAATTGGGCAAATTCACTGCTAGCAATTCATCGACCGAAAATTCATGGTGAAAATTCACCGTCATGACAAATTCACCACAAATAAAATTCACAACCAACAATTCACACATAAATTATTGATGGTGAATTTTCTAAAACTGTACCAAATATATTTTACAATTTTATAATAAATTTTATTATACCTACATCAAAAGAATTAATCTTAAATTAATAATAAACCAAAATTGGAAAGAAAAAATACAGCACAGTGCAAGAAGCAGCTGCAATTACCAATATATTGTGAGTTTCTTATTTATGAGAGGCTACATACGTGTATGATTGGCAGCAAGCGCATGGCAGGCCTGTAGGCTAAGATAGGAGCGCCAAAACAATATGTTGTCAGTTTCTTTTCTTTTTCATTGTATACGACGAACAGCATACCTCTGAGAAAGTCAGTCCTTTTTCCATTGTAGATACCTTCTTGTTTATTTCTTGATTGGCTATTTTTATTGGAGAAGAGGTCAAATGTGGAGAAAACTTAAATTGATAGAAACAAAAGGTCGTGCTCATCCCCGCGTTATGGTAATAAAAGACATAAGCATATCTACTCGTCTGTCTGCCATGAATTGTTGCAATCTACACCATCCACTCTATATATTTGAATTTACAAAACAAATTCTAATTAATGAAGTAAGAATATATATATAGTTTAGTGTTTAATTTAGGAGTATTTTGATATATAGATGTATTAACAAACTGTTTTTTATTACATATTATTTATAAATGATATTTTTTTTTCATATATCTATTATTCATCTTTTTTGTATTCACACACTCTTATACATGTTCTTTATTAGCTCATTTATTATGTTTTATACTCACAAGTATTTTTAGGAATATGTATTCCCTAGGATCTAGCCTTCTTTTATCTTGAAACTAATTCAAGATTACAAGATTATCCTTCTAGTCATGGACTTGTCTTTCCCTAATTTAAAATTCAATTTTGACCAACTTATCTTCTTTACCCTTCATGTCTAGGGCCAACTAAGCATAACTTTATGTGATATATTGTTTTTTATTTATATTTAAAGATGTTTAATGCATTAATTCTAGTCATATAAAAATTAAGGAATCAATTTGCATCTACAGACTTTAATTGGCACTTTCAAAAGAACTTAGTGTTGCAAAATCTTTCTAAAGGCATTTGCATGAACAATGAGTTGTGTCTTTTAAATCATTCAATTTCAAGGAATTGATCAAGGTGCAATATCTTTTGTTGTGTGATATTACAACATGCCCTATTTCATTTAAAGCAGCATGGGAACCCATACCCTAAGAAGTTTTTCTTATGTCATCTTGAGGGGATAAAGGCTTTGTGCTTTTGATAGCTTATTTGGTGAAAATTTAGAACATTCTTAAAATGACAATAATTCCTCATTGAAGCAATTTAAAATTGACCAATATTGAATAGTTATATTTTGTGGGAAATTGGGTTTTGCGGAACTAGATATTGCACTTTAGGCTTAATGTTTGATAAAGCATTGTGTCTTGTACCCATAATAATGCCTATAAATCTTAGAAGAAAGTTAACAGTAACCCAACAAGGTTTTCATCACCAAGTCATTCCTTCATAATCAATTGGACTTAAAATATGTTTAAATTGGAAAAAATAATTTTGTTCGATTATTGCAATGGTAACTAAACCAAATGAAGGATGTTTGTTCTTACTCCAGATGCTAGTGAAAAAGGAAGGGGTTTGTCCAAATGAAATCTAAATTAAGGCATAAGCTCTAAATAATTTGATGATTAATAAAATCGATAGCATATCCAATTACTTTAATGAGAAAAAGAAGCAAAGCTAGGTTGTCGAACAATTTGCTTATTGTGGAACCCAATACCAAATATCATCTAAGTTCCATATCCGTTAAGAATTCCTAAGAGTTTTCTACCAACCAAAATCTCTATAAAGGTTTTGTAAAAGCACTTAAATGGATTTAAAAGTGATTTAAGAGTAAAAATCACAAATGATGAATGTAAATGTAAGGGTTCTTTGATTGGTGTGGCTCGAATGGTTTATATTGTGAGATTTGACTCAATGATAAATGAATTTGTATGTTTTCATATGAAGGTTGATGTGAATTAATATTGAATTAATTGATTTGATGTAGAGTGTCTTGGACGTAGTTGAGGAGAGTGATTTATAAAGCGATACATAAATCCTAAGTAATATTGGAAGAAGCAAATGGGATGGTGAAAATCTAGTTCCAGATCTAGATGCAGGCAAATAACTCAATGCATGAACTCATATAGTAAGTTGTGGTTACTTTAGAGCATGTTGGAACACAATTAACTTTTAGTATAGATGATGTAAAAAATAAAGGATAAGGATATAAAGGCAAACAATTGACCAAATATGGATACTGGAGTTTGAATTGAGGGATTTGTACTAGGATTTTGTCAACCATAAGGATACATGACTACTATTTGGAATTTTGAAGTGTTAGTGAACCATCAACAATGACTAAGTAAAGAGGATATAAATTTGATAAGTTCTTATCAAACTATCTATGGGCAACCCATGTGTAAAATATATTTTTCATGTCACATGTTTGATGTTGATTCACTTATTTTTATCTTGCCATGTGTAATATTGTAACTAAGCTCTATCTTAGTTCTATAAAAGTCAAGAGGTTATCTTTTATTAATTATTAAAAATTGTTGAGACAATAGAGCTTGAGTTGGAACTGTAGACACTAAAAAATGGCTTAGGCCTGCGACTACATTTTTCATTATTAATTCAAGATACCCGCAAAATGATTAAATGATTTTATCATTTAATTATAATCTAACACTGAATTTCCTCTAAATTAATTAAATAGTTTTAAACATTTAATTAATTCATTTTCACTATTCTTCTAAATTTGATTAATTAAGTAAATTACATTAATTTACTTTAATTATGTCACTAATTAATTATAATATTTTCTTTTGATTAATGAAATAAGTTTCTTATATTTATTTAATTCCACATTTAAATTAAATCCCTTCTTCTTACTAATTAAATTTATTTTCTAAATTTATTTAATTACCCCTTTAAATTAAATCTCTTCTTCTTACTAATTAAATAATTTTCTTAAATTTATTTAATTACACATCTAATTATTTCATTTTCTCCCACATTTAATTAAATAAATGATTATTTGTTTAATTAATTATTCTACTTTCTTATCTAAAGTCACTCCATAAATTGAATAAGTCATTTAATTGATTTTGGAATCACGTACACAACTTCTTCCACAAAAGATGGAATTAATTTTATAAATAATTCTTTCATTTGAGCACATGTCTCCTCCCCTTTCAACTAAATATCTCATGCATTATTTTCTCCATTCCTGACTAACACTTTCTCTCAGTTCACTCACCTAAATAATTTGTCACCTCCTTTTGACTCACACATTCTTTTAGTTACACCTCTTAACTGATCAATTATATTGACTAACTATTCAATCAAAATCTCAATAAAATTTTCTAAATATCTAATCAATCTAATCAATCAAGGACTTAACTATTCAATCAGATCCTTACACTCGATCTGTACCATTCAAATTCAAATCAATCTTGACCATCAAATCTATGAGACTTCTATAAAAGAAGCTTTTCAACTTTTTTTTCGGTAATCACAATCTTCAAAGTTGTGTTGTCAAAATACTTACAGGATAATATTGCACACTTAAAAAATGAGGGCATTGAGCTTTTTCAGAACAAAGTGGAGAAGAATAACGGAGATGAGTCAAGCAAGCATGGGAATTAGATAATCGTATTCTTGTTTATATTTAATTTCTTTGTTGCATTGCACTTCATTATTGATATGGGGAATCTTAGCATGATTAGGAAATTTGTGATTGTTGTTTTTGTTATGCTTTCATTATTCCTATTTATTTTCCCATGTCACAAGAACATCACCAATTTAACTCCTATTTCATATTTTATATTCAATTCGGTAAAGACTTGTGCATGTACTATAGATGTTTATAATGTTGAAACAAAATCAAGGTCATTCCTAATTATAAATCTTGCATGACTATAATTTATTTATCATGGTGAAATAATCAATTTTTTGCACCATTTTTGGGTTTATTTTAAAGTTATCTCATTGGTTAATGATTGAATTCTTTAAACCCTTACACTATTTTGTGTATAGGGGAAAAATAGGGTAGACCCAAATGCATGAACAAGAGGATCTACCACTTATTTTTCTAAGGCCCTAAACACTTCATTAAGATGCTATTAACAATCAGAAATGCAACCTAACTATTATAGCAACTATCGGGGATGTTCTTAGAGCACAAAAAGTTGTGTACCTAGCCAAAAAGTTG